>JAKTRU010000001.1:795195-1145939 GCA_030579875.1 Sugiyamaella paludigena | reverse complement strand
CGGATAGTGTAGGAGGTCAAACAACGACCAAGACTCTAAGCGTAATTAACGAGAGAAAAAGAGAGTTTACCGAAATGGGTAAAAGGGCCGCCATCATTGGTGCTTTCATCTCTATATGCAAATGAATGTGCAGGACACCGTATTAAGACTCGCGTGGCTGCTGCTACAGTGCATAAATGATAATTAAATCTGCTTGGTTAGTGTACAACTATAACTTTGGTTGCAGATGAGTGATCTACCCATACATAAAAGCTAACACCCCCCCTCATGTATTATTGTTAGGTTACAACGCAAATATCTGTATGCTGTAGGTACCGCCGTATAAGAACTGCCTGACAAATTTTTTTCTGTTTGACGGGGACTAAGTAGTGCATTGCATTAGCTATGTACTAACAATAAGCCAGTAATAAATTATCAGTTAGTAACTGATTACTACCGTAACATTAACTTCCTATATACTGACAATCACATGCAATAGTGGACCGTAGACTACTAGTCTATTGTGTGTAACTAGTTACAATGGGCTGGAATACTCGAGCGCAGAGAGTACTGGATACCTATCGGGTCTCACGCCTCAAAACGAAGTGAAACTTTGTTTGTAGGACAGAAAAATTGGTTACCGCAAACCAAACTTTCCTCGCCTAGTAGAGGGGAGACAGACAGAGAAAGATCCTCGCCCTACTTTTGGCAGTCGGGCTTGACGTAGTTATTTGATGGCATTGCTAGTGGGACAGCCGAGTGCAGTAGTGTGATATATGCAAAAGTCCTTAACCTATACAGTTTATCGGAGAGTTACGGCCTCGAGAAACCAAGTTCTCCTACGTACCCCCGCCCTCATACCGATTGAACACTACGTCAGAAATTCCAATTTTACTAACACTGGGAATACGTATCATCACCACCCGAGTTAGCAACCGGTACCGGTCCCGGTCCACCGCTTAACTGCTACCTAACAATTGCCATCTTCTTTTTGTTACGCCATACCACTCGACTTTTGCTCGGAAATCCATTTCCTCTGCCACACTACTAATTGGTTGAATTGCCAGTTTCGCATTTAACTGCAAGCACCATGTCCGCTTCCCATCGTATCTCTTCCCCCACCTTACTATTTGGTACAACAACTACTAACCACCACAGAACAACCACCCAATACCGGCCATTCCACCAACGCCTGTTTCTGATGCAGCCACACTACCTTCCTACTTTTATCCCACCCACATTAATTTAAGACTCATACACACACACATACACTTACATACATACGTACGCAGGCTATTCCTACGTTTATTCTGCTACACTTAAAGTTACTACCATCAATTAGTTACGTGGTTGCACACCAAAAAAAAAGCTTGGCCGTTTTTATATATTTAACTGATATTCCCTGTCCCCGTCTTAGACTAGAACTTTTTTTCTCATATTTTTTTTCCTTTTAACATTTTTTATTTTTCTCTTTCAGTTCTGATATAATAGAAAATTCAAAATCTATATTTCGATTGAAAAGAGATAGAGAATATTTAATTGAATATCGCCATAGACTTTCTTTCTATATAGTTGATCAACATAGAAGAGAGGGTGGGCAATTACAATTATCTTTTTTCAAACCTTTGGATTAGTAGGATAAGTGCCCAACTTTTGGAAGTGTTTGTAAGAATTTAAAAAGGTATTTTTCTTTAAATGATTTGAGTAATATTTCATAGCTATATATACTGGCACCACATGTATATAGGTGGGGGTGGTGAAGTTTCTTAATCAATTCGATATGAATACTAACAACTTTAGAGCTCTCTTATTTGAGTTAATCCATTTGAAAGAATATTCCGGATCAGAAAGGAATAAGTTCATTAGGTATGTATACGAGTGGTTTATGAGTGAGATAAAACTCATCAGAGAGACTCAGTGCTTGCATCTTCCCACTTATGACCGTTCACTAACAACAGTCACTCCTATATTCCGCACTCTTATTCTTTCAGGAAATCAGTAATCTTCTTTTGAGTCACATTCTATCACCCATTGTAAGTATTAATCCTATATGATGATGATGACTTTCTCCGAGACCCTTATTGGCTTGCTTAATTTCCGCTTATCAAAAGATAATGCATAGTGATTCTGCACCAATTATGACATATCCTTATAGCCACCGTTTTCGTGATTGTGTGCCCATCCCGGCGACATGCTTTATGCCTACGGCGGCTGAGGTTTGTGAGGTCGCTCGGATTGTATCACTAGGCATGCTGAAGCTGTCGAAGATCTAGAGGTCTGGGTCTGAGGTTTTTTTTCATTTTGAGACTAACTTTTCCCTTACAGCGATGGTTACTGTTAATGATGAAGTGAACACCCCCGAGGAGTACACTCCCTATAAATATCAAGAAGTTCCTGAAAATAAATCATGGGCTGGTGCTTTGCCTATGAAACAAGGATTATATGATCCTGAATTTGAAAAGGATGCTTGTGGTGTAGGTTTTGCTTGTAATATAAAGGGACAAGTCTCCCATAAAATCATTTCTGATGCTAAGAGTTTGTTGTGTAACATGACCCACCGTGGTGCTGTTGGGTCAGATGCTCGTGATGGCGATGGTGCTGGTGTTATGACTTCAATTCCTCATAAATTTTTCGTTAAAGAATTTGAGCGTGAACATGGTTTTAAATTGCCTCCTTTGGGCCAATATGCTGTAGGAAATTTGTTTTTCAAAGATGATGAGAATATTTTGATTGAATCTAAATCTTCTTTTACTCAGATTGCTGAATCATTAGGATTAAGAGTTCTGGGCTGGCGTTATGTTCCTAGAGATTCATCCATTTTGGGGCCTGCTGCTTTGTCCCGTGAACCTCTTATTTTACAGCCAATTGTTGTTCTTGAAGCTGCTTATGGTACTACTAATGCTCCATTGGTATCTAATATTGATGACGTTGTCTATGAAAAGGAATTTGGTAAAAGATTTGAAAGACAGTTATATGTTCTTCGTAAAAAAGCTACTCATACCATTGGATTACACAACTGGTTTTATATTTGTTCATTATCTAATAAGAATATTGTTTATAAAGGACAATTGGCTCCTGTCCAAGTCTATAACTATTATCACGATCTGTCAAATGTTGACTATGAGGGCCATTTTGCCCTAGTCCATTCTCGGTTTTCAACTAATACTTTCCCATCGTGGGATCGTGCCCAACCATTAAGATGGGCTGCTCATAATGGTGAAATCAATACTTTGAGAGGAAATAAGAATTGGATGAGAGCCAGAGAAGGCTTGATGGAATCTTCATTATTTGCTGATGAACTAGATATGCTTTATCCAATTATTGAGGAAGGTGGCTCTGATTCTGCTGCTTTTGATAATGTTTTAGAATTATTTGTTATTAATGGTATTCTATCACTACCTGAAGCCGTTATGATGATGATTCCTGAAGCTTGGCAAAACAATGAACATATGGATCCCAAAAAGAGAGCCTTTTATGAATGGGCTGCTTGTCTTATGGAACCATGGGATGGTCCTGCTTTATTCACCTTTGCTGATGGTAGATATTGTGGTGCCAATTTAGATAGAAATGGTTTACGTCCTTGTCGTTATTATGTTACTGATGATGATAGAATGATTTGTGCTTCTGAGGTTGGTGTTATGGTTATCGAACCTGAAAAGGTCATTCAGAAAGGTCGATTACGCCCTGGTCGTATGCTTTTGGTCGATACCAAAGAAGGTCGAATTGTTGATGATCGAGAGTTGAAGAAGAAAGTCGCTGCTCGTTTTGATTTTAAAGCTTGGATTCATGCTAATCTAGTAACTATGGAGGAATTGAATGAGAAAATTCAGAAAGGTATTAACAGTGGAAGTAGTACTCCACTTCTTAATGGCAATGTTAATAATAACCTTATACCTCCTCCTCCTCCCTTAGATGATATTTCAGTACAATCTGACCCCCGTTTAGTCGCTTTTGGTTATACGTTTGAGCAGCTCAGTCTCCTTTTGGCTCCTATGGCAGGTGATGGTAAAGAAGCCCTTGGATCTATGGGAAATGATGCTGCATTGGCTTGCATGAGTACACAGCCTAAACTAATCTATGAATACTTCCGTCAATTGTTTGCTCAAGTAACCAACCCTCCCATCGACCCTATTCGTGAATCAATTGTTATGTCCCTTGAGTGTTACGTGGGACCTCAGGGTAATGTTTTAGAAATGAAACCTTCACAATGTGACAGACTTTTCCTTCGATCCCCTGTGCTTTCTATTACTGAACTTGCTGCTCTTTCCCATCTTCCTGTATATTATCCTTCCTGGACTATTAAAAAAATTGATATCACCTATCCTAAATCTGAAGGATTGAAAGGATATGAGGCTGCTATTGATCGAATTTGTGGAGAGGCATCCAAAGCCATTGCTGAGAAAAACAAGATTATTATTCTTTCTGATAGATGCGTTGGTGCAGATCGAATTGCCGTTTCTGCATTGGCTGCTACCGGTGCTGTGCATCATTACTTAGTCAGGCAAAAACAACGTTCACGTGTTGCATTGGTCGTTGAAACTGCGGAAGCAAGGGAAGTGCATCATATCTGCGTCTTGGTTGGTTATGGCGCTGATGCTGTTAACCCGTATCTAGCTATGGAGTCTTTACTGAAGATGAATAGAGAGGGTCTTCTTAAAGGCGATTTGACTGATGAAAAGGTCCTTGCCAATTATAAGTATTCCATTGATGGAGGTATATTGAAGGTAATGTCCAAAATGGGAATATCGACTTTAGCATCCTATAAAGGCGCTCAGATTTTCGAAATCTTGGGTATTGATAACTCGGTTGTGGATCGTTGTTTTGCTGGTACTGCTTCAAGAATTAAAGGTATTGGTTTTGATTATATTGCTCAGGATGCTTTTACTTTGCATGAAAGAGGTTACCCATCTCGTGAAACTGTCAAGCCAATTGGTCTCGCTGAGAGTGGTGAGTATCATTGGCGTGATGGTGGTGATGCACATATCAATGATCCCAGTGCTATTGCTAATATTCAGGATGCGGTTAGAAATAAGAATGAGAAAGCTTATGATGCATATTCCAAAAAGGAGCATGATGCCGTTAAGAATTGTGCTTTACGTGGACTGCTTGATTTCGATTTTGAGAATTCTACTGAAATTCCTATTGAACAGGTTGAACCATGGACTGAAATTGTTCGTCGGTTTGTCACTGGTGCTATGTCATATGGATCTATTTCTATGGAGTCTCATTCTACGTTAGCTGTGGCTATGAATAGATTGGGAGGCAAATCTAATACTGGTGAAGGTGGTGAGGATGCTGAAAGATCGGCTATATCCGAAGATGGCGACACAATGAGATCTGCTATTAAGCAAATTGCCTCCGGAAGATTTGGTGTTACCTCTTATTATTTATCTGATGCAGATGAATTGCAAATCAAAATGGCTCAAGGTGCCAAGCCTGGTGAAGGTGGTGAATTGCCTGGTCATAAGGTCTCTCAGTCAATTGCCAAGACACGTCATTCTACTGCTGGCGTAGGATTAATTTCTCCTCCTCCTCACCATGATATTTATTCCATTGAGGACTTAAAGCAGCTTATCTATGATCTCAAGTGTTCAAACCCGCGTTCCAGAGTTTCGGTTAAACTTGTTTCCGAAGTCGGTGTTGGTATTGTTGCATCCGGTGTTGCCAAGGCTAAGGCTGATCATATTTTAATTTCCGGACATGATGGTGGTACTGGTGCTTCTCGATGGACTGGTATCAAATACGCTGGTCTTCCATGGGAGTTAGGTCTCGCCGAGACCCATCAGACTTTAGTTTTAAACGATCTTCGAGGTAGAGTTGTTGTTCAGACTGATGGCCAAATTCGAACTGGTCGTGATGTGGCTATTGCATGTTTGTTGGGTGCTGAAGAATGGGGATTTGCTACCACCCCTTTAATTGCTATGGGTTGTATTATGATGAGAAAATGCCACTTGTAAGTTTTGATTTTATTTAATAGGTTTTTTTTTGGATATATTTTCTAACATTTTTAGGAACACATGCCCAGTGGGTATTGCTACTCAAGACCCTGAGCTTCGTAAGAAATTTGAAGGAACTCCTGAGCATGTCATCAATTTCTTTTATTATATCGCTAATGAATTGCGTGCTATTATGTCTAAATTGGGATTTCGTAGCATCAATGAGATGGTTGGTCACGCTGAAAAGTTACGAGTTCGTGAGGATCTTCGAAACATCAAGACAGCTAACATTGACCTTTCTCCTATTTTAACTCCCGCTCACACTTTACGTCCTGGCGTTGCTACTAGAAATGTGCGTAAACAAGATCATCGCTTACACGTCAGATTGGATAATAAGCTTATTGACGAGTCCGAAATCACTCTTGAGAAGGGTTTGCCTGCTCGAATCAGTGCTGAAATAATTAATACTGATCGATCACTGGGGTCTACTCTGTCTTATCGTATTTCTAAACGATTTGGTGAAAAGGGTCTTCCTGATGATACAGTTCATGTTAATATTACTGGATCTGCTGGTCAATCATTTGGTGCTTTCTTGGCCCCTGGAATAACTCTTGAATTAGAAGGTGATGCTAATGACTATGTTGGTAAAGGCCTGTCCGGAGGTAGAGTTATTATTTACCCACCCAAGAACTCTGTCTTCAAAGCCGAGGAGAATATTATCATCGGTAATACTTGTTTATATGGAGCAACATCAGGTAGTTCTTTCTTCAGAGGTATCGCAGCCGAACGTTTCGCAGTTCGTAATTCTGGTGCAACTGCTGTAGTTGAAGGTGTTGGTGATCATGGATGTGAATATATGACTGGAGGTCGTGTGGTTGTTTTAGGAAGTACTGGTCGAAATTTCGCTGCCGGAATGTCTGGTGGTATTGCTTATGTTTTAGATATGGCTCAGGAATTCGTCAACTCTGTCAATACTGAGATGGTTGAACTAAGTCAGATTACTGATCCCGCCGAGATTGCCTTTGTTCGTGGATTGATTGAAGATCATCGACATTACACTGGATCTGAAGTTGCTGATCGTATATTGACTGATTTCAACCGTATCTTACCTAGATTTGTCAAAGTTTTACCTGTAGATTATAAACGCGTTTTGGAAGCAGAAGCCCGTAAACTTGAGCAGGCCAAATTAACTGAAATTAATGGATACTTACATCAAGTTAGGGAGGATCCTGAGGCCGATATTACTAATGGTGAAATCAAGAAGATTAAAGCCTTATCCAGAAGTACCACTCCATCTCCCTCACCTGCTCCTCATGTTCACACATCTGTTACCAAGGAACCAAAGGTTGTTGATCTTGAAGATACTATCTTGGATGCCAAAGCCGAGGAAAATAGAGTTGTAAAAGCTCCCCTTGATAAGATGCGCGGATTTATTAAGTATAAGAGAAGAAATGAAAAGTATAGAAACCCAGTTGATCGAACTAAGGATTGGGCTGAAATCTCTACAAGATTGACCAAGGATGAACTTAAATTTCAAACTGCTCGGTGTATGGATTGTGGTGTTCCTTTCTGTCAGTCTGACACTGGTTGTCCTATCTCCAACGTTATCCCCAAATGGAATGAGCTTGTTTTCAAAGATCGATGGTTTGATGCTTTCCAGAGATTGATGATGACTAATAATTTCCCAGAATTTACTGGCCGTGTCTGTCCTGCTCCTTGTGAAGGTGCGTGCGTTTTAGGTATTAATGAAGATCCTGTTGGAATTAAAAGTGTTGAAGCTGCTATTATCGATCATGCATGGGAACAAGGTTGGATGAGCCCACAACCACCTACGGTGCGAACTGGCAAGCGAATTGCAGTTATTGGATCAGGCCCTGCTGGTTTGGCTGCTGCTGATCAGTTGAATAAAGCTGGTCACTTGGTCACTATCTATGAACGAGCAGATCGTGCTGGTGGTTTACTTATGTATGGTATTCCAAATATGAAACTTGATAAGCGAATTGTTGAGAGAAGAATTCAATTAATGAAGGATGAAGGAGTTACTGTTCAGACAAATACCACTGTTGGTGAAGATATCACTATGGAGGAATTGCGTGAGAATAATGATGCTGTAGTCGTTGCTGTAGGTTCGACTATTGCCCGTGATTTGAAGATCCCTGGTCGTGAGCTTAACAATATCAAATTTGCAATGGAATTACTTAAGTGGAATACTAAATCCTTACTTGACGGTAATCTTGAGGATGTGCGACCATTAATTGAAGGCAAGAACGTTATTGTTATTGGAGGTGGAGATACAGGTAATGATTGTATTGGTACATCTGTCCGTCATGGAGCTGCTTCAGTGGTTAATTTTGAGTTATTACCTAATCCTCCAGCTGGTCGTGGTAAAGATAACCCATGGCCTCAATGGCCACGTATCTTTAGAGTTGATTATGGTCACTCTGAAGTTCGAGCCCATTATGGAAAGGATCCTCGTGAGTATTGCATTTTATCTAAGGAGTTTGTTGGTGATGAAAATGGTAATGTTAAAGGAGTTAAAACTGTTCGTGTTGAATGGAAGCAATCAGATAGTGGTGCCTGGCAGATGGCTGAAGTGCCCAATTCCGAGGAATTCTTCCCGGCAGATTTAGTATTATTATCTATGGGATTCGTCGGACCGGAATCTCAGAATTTGGCAGTTAATCGTGATCCTCGGGGAAATATTGCTACAACTGGTGGTAATTATTTTGTTGATGGCAATGTTTTTGCTGCTGGTGACTGTCGACGCGGACAGAGTTTGATTGTCTGGGGTATTCAAGAAGGACGACAATGTGCTCGTGACGTTGACACCTTCTTGATGCATAACACAAGGTTGCCTGGAAATGGTAGCATTGAGAAAAGAGCTTTTGAGTTGTTAGGAGCTAGTAGACAGTCTGCAATTTCTGTTAAGGCGTAAAAGAACTAAAGCAAAAAAAAAAAGTAATAATAATAGAAAAAAAATTTGGCAAATTTAAAAGTTATTATATAAATAAAGGACTTTCTCTTTCTTGATTGTATTAAATATTTTATCTCAATATATGTGTGTGTTATGTTTATTTTGATATAGTCGTAGACTTGTCGTCGACCTGGAGCTGCTTGATATTTCTAAGCTCGGCCGTCGTCCACAGAAATAGCTACTTCGTCAGATTTGTTCCAGACATTCCGGTCAACCAACTTATTGTGTGAGCCGCACATACGAGCCGCGCTTTGTTTAAAAGCCAATAACTTGATATCTAAGCTTCTCTGGATCCAATCTTGGTCATATATTTTCTCCTTATTGTATCGTATAAATTCGTTGGATGATGGTGGAAATAACCTCTGTAGAATATGCAAGAAACCTTGATAAGAAATTCCCATCTTTCAAGGATGAATTTGCAATTCCAACTTTGGGATCGCTAGGGCCGCGCATTACTGGAAGGTCGGCTGAGTCCAATGACTCAGAGGTATCATCCTGTTATTTCTGTGGCAATTCGTTAGGATTGATGCCTTTAAGCACAGAGAAGGCAGTGATTGATGAACTTGAAGCTTGGAAACTTAGAGGGGTAGTGTCACATTTTGATCATCCTTCTGGTGAACCATGGGTGTCCATTGATGACCCAGTTACTCCCTTATTAGCTCCATTGTTAGGGAGTGAGGAACATCCATCAGAGGTGGCTATTATGAATACATTAACAGGTAATCTACATACAATGCTGACGGCATTTTATAGACCTAGTTCCACTAGATATAAGATTCTATATGAACAGAAGGCTTTTCCTTCCGATACTTATGCATTTCAAGGTCAGGTCCAATTACATGGATATTCCATAGAGGAAGGGTTGATTCCGCTAGCACCTCGGGAAGGAGAATATACTTTACGTACAGAAGATATTTTAAATGAGATTAATCAAAATGGTGACTCAATAGCTGTTGTCATGTTTTCAGGAATCCAGTTCTATACTGGTCAATTGTTTGATATGCAGGTTATTACAAAGGCAGCAAAGGCTAAGGGCTGTGTAGTGGGATGGGATTTAGCGCATGCTGTGGGGAATGTTCCTATGAGATTACATGACTGGGGTGTTGATTTTGCGGTGTTTTGTACTTATAAATACTTGAATTCTGGGCCGGGATCTATTGGAGGGATCTTTGTTCATTCAGATCATTCAGATGATAAAAGGCCTCGCTTAGCTGGATGGTGGGGTAACAATTCATCCACTAGGTTTGAAATGAGAGATGATTTTGACCCTATAGTTGGTGCTTATGGATTCCGTATGTCCAATCCTAGTGTTTTAAATACTGTCTGTTTGGGCGAAAGTTTGAAATTATTTAAACATGCTGGCGGCATTGAAAAATTACGGTTACGAAGTCTCAGTTTAACTAATTATCTGTATGTTCTTCTGGCTCAATCGAAATATTATGTGAATCCGATAGAAAGCTCCTTGATATCGGATGTATCTTTTACAATTATAACACCATCTGATCCAAAATCGCGAGGAGCTCAACTCTCCCTACTCTTCTTACCATTGGGAAGTGGTAACATGCAGAAAACGTTGAGTTTCTTTGAAAAGCATGGAGTTATTGGAGATGAACGGAAACCTGATGTAATTCGCCTTGCTCCTAATCATTTTTACAATACCCATGAGGAGGTATTGAGTGTAGTTCAGATATTAGAAAAAGCTCTAGACAGTATTATTTAAGTGAAGTATAATTTATTAAAGCATTATCTACTTCTCCTCTTCAATAAAATTAACAGTTATGAAGGTTACAAATGCAAAACTCTGTTAAATCTATCTTTGACAGAGCGACCAGGTATAACAGTGGTCGCTAGTGTACGCCAGGGAAAACGTCCGCATTACATGTCGGCCAATCTGTTTAAATCAACTATTGGCAATGAGTTGAAGAGCCATCAAAAAGGCAACTAACAACAGCCATGTTGACAATATATAGTGCCATCAATCTCGAGCAACAAGTGCAAATTTGAAGAGGCATACATGTCATTTAGTAAATTAGATAGGTATCGAGCCCCCTTCTCTCTTTATGCTTTGTTGTCGATCTCCCATTGTTTCTTCCAGGCGATTATCCTATCGACATTCGATTCCATCTGATCCACGTCGTTACTCTCTAGTTCAATAACAATTTCTTCAGCATATCCCTCACGTGCTTCATCAAGAATTACCTGCATAATCTCAGCATCAATGTTCTCTTCTATCTTGTTATCAGCATATCCTCTCTTCTTCAATCTATCATAAAGAACGGCATTATCTGTTCTTAGAACGACAACAAGATCAATTAATCTCTCTGGGAATATATCACAAACATGCCAATCAATGATCAGCCCACCTTTTTCTAGATCTTCTTCAATCGCATCCATAACTTTATCTTCATCTACGATATGACTTTTTCTTTCCTCATCATAGCCTGAGTAACAATCCCTTTCTTTCGCTATATCATTTATTGAAAACAATTTCAAATCTGGTAATTGTTCAGCCAGACTTTGGGCATGACTGGATTTTCCAGTTCCTGGAGTTCCAGTTATAATTATATTTACTTTTCTAGGCATATTATATAAGTTAATTGAGTTTACTCTTGAGTACCGAAGCTAAGTTACCACTCATCTACTCGGCGAAGTAAAAAGATTTATTTCAGGGTTAGGATTATACATCACGTGAAGATCTAAACAATATATATAATATTAATATATATATACATGTATTCGGATATCTAGCTGAAATAAAAAACAGCTAGAGCTTCTTGTCCGATATATATAGCCGGTGGAGCAAATATCAACATTCTGATTCATAAACTCCTTCTTCCCCCAGTCGTCCTATCTCAATTGCGCTGATAGGATCGATAAACATTATTACGTCATATCAATGATTAAGCTTATATAAGCACCTCTGCTGTGTGGGTACGGTTTCATGCGCCAGAGAATTTTTAGCTTGAAACCAAAAAAGTGTGGTTATAAGGTTCCTTACATAAAATCGATGCTACTACTTTAATCGCCAACAACCTTTTGATCTTGAGATTATAAACTATTTATTTCTTGAAGCAAAGACTGATAGCAAGATTTTTGAGGCAAAAATGAATAGGCAAGGTAAGCTTGAAAGGGTCATGAGATTTATAAGTTGAGTTGAGCTGAATATATAAATCCAGATAAGTGGAAACATATGAAATGGATCGTGTCACACAATATTGATGATATGAAATACTATTTATGCTAAATTATTTTCTGATCTCTTTCAATTAGTTCAAATATCTTAAGATTATGATTTTTTTTTTTTTGTTTATGATATGCTAACATACATATATAGTCCAGGGAAGGCCTATTGGAATACAACAACCACCTCAGCGAACAGTTCTCACTGGAGCCAATCGACAAACAAATGGAAAGCAAAGTATGTTTTCGGAGATACACTCTGAAATTCAGCCGATAATGTGCGGGATATCAGTATCGATATTGTTCAGAGCATGCTATGAGCAAGATCCGGCTGTAGAAATGATCCATCAGGGGTAGGAGGAGATCGAAGCCGTAGAAGCCCGTTTCACTAACAAAGTATAGTCCTGAATGGCCAACCTCACCAACAGCAACAGCAACAACCACAACTGCCTCCACAACAACAGTTATGGGGAGCCACACCAGGACTTGGTAATGGTCCTGGAGGTCGCGGCGGAGTGTTTCAAAATTCAGTGCCTAATGTGTTTCCGACAGCTGCCCCATTAGCAGGATCAACTATTGACCAACAACAGCAAGGGAACTCGAGTACAAGTGGTGGTGCTGTATTAAATTTGTCTGAGTTTCCCGCACTAGGTTCGGCAGTGGGCTCGCAAATTCATCCATCATCACATACTCAACCTCAGGGGTTTGCCCAGGTTGCTCGTAATGGTACACAATCACCTGTTCCTCCAGGGTTACATATTCGGCCATCACCAAGAGATGCTGAACCTCAAGAAGATTTCCCTGCTTTACCGGGGAGTGAACAGAAGGTAAGACGAATTTGTAGGAAGTTATCTCAAGTCAGAGTAGTCCACATGCCATCTGGCAGTGGAGTGATAAAGTTAACTTCAATCAAGTATCGAATGACAATACTGTGAATCTTCGAAACGCTGATGGAGATGGATGAACTAACAAATTTTAACAGCAGCAGAATCAGGTCCCGCCTACTTCGAGTAATGAAAAACAAAGTGAGTATATATCTTTAATGACTTTTACTGCTCATATATTTACTTGTCTACTGGTTGATATGTTTCTAACGAGTAGCTGATATGGATAAATATGGAATGAATGGATTATTAGGAGTCATAAGAATGGAGAATAATGATCAAACAACCGTGGCTATAGGAAATGATTTGCGTAGTCTTGGTCTTAATTTTAACCCAACTGAGTAAGTATCTCTTAACTGTATATTCGAGACCTTTAACTGTGCTTTGTCTGCCCCAGCTTGCAATCCAGAAGCTAAGAAATTTCACTCAGTCGAAGCGAGTACCGGTAGCGGGGGGATAGTTCGATCGGAGCGTGGGGCCTGCTGCAGAGCCCTAGCCATCGGAGAAGAGAGGTGGCTAAAGAGGAAGGCCTACTTCAAGTCCTAGTTATGGGAGGTAGATGATGTCGTCAAGGAAAGATATTCGAAGCTAACTTTCTTAGTGAACCACTATCAAAAACATTCTCATCTCCTTGGATAGAAACATCGAAACATAAGACTATTCCGGAATTTAAATTACCGCAATGTTATGAGGTATCATCGGCTGTTCCACAACAACAAAAGATTCAAAATCTCACCGAAGAAACTTTATTCTATATGTTCTATACAATGCCAAGGGATAGTATGCAAGAGGCGGCCGCAGTAGAATTAACCAATCGTAACTGGCGTTATCATAAAGAACTTAAGTTATGGCTTACGAAAGATCCTCTTAGTGAGCCTGTACAACAAACAGCGCAAGCTGAGAGTGGTATTTATGTTTTCTTCGACCCAAGCACATGGGAGAAGATAAAAAGGGAATATGTACTTTATTATCCAGACATAGCTTGAAGGGGGATGATGGGCAAAGAAGGTCTGATTTAATGTTAAGTAAAAATAAAGCTGTGCTTACTTATTGTTCAGGAATGGTGTTTTGCTTTTGATATTGTGCTTTACCGTTTTACTGGGCTCCGTCCAATCAAAGCAAATAAGTTAGTTCTCTGACACATTCAAGGATGGTCCCAGGATCTCAACCTCTTAAACAGGGCGACGATATATGTCTGGGTCGCCAATCATGAGAAGCAGAGGGCCGTCAATGGCTGTAGATATATCCGGTTAACAGTAATAATATTATTCTAAGAAAGATTGATCAATGGATCCGAAATCACGCCAGTAAAACCTGCGTCCGACATGGGATCATTGACAGGCCCTGTTCTCTCGCTTCCTTGGGGGATGTAATCCAGGGCCATTTTAACTATACTTAACGTTTGACGTCTATCACTTCAGTTATACAGTTCCGCTCTGCCAACCTGAACGAGACGATCCCTGACACGATAGAGCGCTACCCTTAACCAAAAGTGTTGTTTATGAACAGTAACCATCTTTACGAGCCAACAAGGCTAGCATAGAATACATGAATGTGTACTACTCTCTATATCATATACATGTACATGGCAATCTATCTCTATGGAGGATATCTTACTCTGATTGAATTCATCTAATATATAATTTAAGATTTTATTCTAATGTGGTTAAAACAAGTCTAGCTAGTTGGATTTCACGCGTATGAATCAGGTTATTGTGACTACATCTACAACGTGTTTACTACGATTTACCGAGTTACCTCATACCGTCGGGTTAACTGTTGTAAGTCGGAGTCAGTATTGTTTACTACAACAGACAACAAGTTGTCAATCTTAACAATCAAGTTTAGACGTACGTTAAGTTAATTTCAAGTGATGCCCGCCCCACTAAATTTCGAAAATGATCTGCGTGCCCAACCTGACCTTCTCTCCCTCTCTTCCCACATTTGGTTAAAGGCTTTTTCAGGGTTTAACCTAATACAACCCTTAACCTTAACTCTAGATCCACGTTATTTTTAGTAACTAAAACAAGATCTTTCTCGAGCTACAATAACGACGACCCCTTTTTACGGCCTACAAAAAATGACTAGCCGTATATATTACCTAAACAAGTAATCTCATGCAAATTTAACCCAGTTCAGTCAAAACAGAGGAGTGATATTAGCATACCACCACCACCACCTTAGTTCTTTGAATCAAAATTTGTCCGCATGTACATATATTCCGTCAACATTTAAAAATAGGTACGGACTTAGCTAGTTACCAATTTGTTTGTCCACAAAATCCAGTTGTGTTTGGTGATTCAAAGATTATTATTTACTATTTTTATTTTGCTTTGATTGAGTCGAGTTAAGTTGTAATCTAGTTGCCAGACGGATTGGATTGGAAAGTGGCTTAATGTCTTGTTGATATTTTTAGAAAAGACATCTATTTATATATTTATATTCATCAGGAAACAAAAAAAACATTTTGAACAAAGTTCCATATATTGTCAAGTAGTACATTTTTCAGACAGTTGAACAGTTTACAGTGACGGCGAATTGAAGTGAAATTCACGTCTGACATTCGTTTTTTATCCGTTATTTTTTGCATTTGCTGATATTTACACGACATTTAACTGAACAATCCTGGTTTGATAGCCAATAGTAAGTGAAAAACAAGATACATGATACCAACGCGCTGATAGTGCCTGCGGAGGCCGAGACAATGACCTAAACCCAATACATCTCGCTACGCTCGAGAGTTGGATATCTGCTAATAATGTCCGTAGGTCACTGACTTGTCTGGCCTCTGAGATGGAAAGGTGCCACTTTGTTTGTATATTTTAACTAACCACTTTTTCTTTAGTGGATCGTTCAGGATCATTTAGAAAATTATCAGGGGGTACCTCTACACCATCAAATAGTAGATATGAAGCTTTTGATGAAGAAGCTAATTTTGGAAATGCTGCTCCTATGAACCATTCCACCTCTGCTGGAACATCTGCTGGTGGTAATGGGGGAGCAGAATTTGGACGTAAGAGATCTCTGATTCGACCGGAAAGATCTCGAATAGACCCTGACCATCGACAATATCATTATACACAGGTTGCGGCACAGCAAGCAGGAAGAATCCAGGTACAACCAGCATCTTCTGGAATTGATCCTCTATTTTCATTTGAACCATCAAAAGGGGGAGATATTCCTATGACTGAAATGTCGTCACGACATGCAGATTCACCCAGAGAATCGGGAGCATATCACTCTGAAGAAATTGACCGCGGCATGGTTAATTACAACCATGATAATTACGATAATGGTGATTATAAAGGTGGTCGCAATGTGTATGGACTCAATGATGAACAACCTGATGAAGAAATCATTCACAATCATCCATATAGCGATCAGCTTGAACAAGATGACGGAGAAGATAGCCACCAGGGTCTTGGTAACAACCCATACGGTAAACCTGAGGCTGATGCCTATGACCAAGATTTACCACCAGCAGATGAACCGTTGAATAGTAGTGATGGACTTAAAAGTATGCTTCCTCCTCCACGTACACAGCAACCATTACCTGGTGTTAAGCCTCCTCCTTCTCTTTGGAAAGCTTACTGTCGATTGATAACATTCTGGGCTCCTGCACCTCTGCTCAAACTGTTCGGTATGCGTACGAAAGATCGCCAGTTGGCTTGGAGAGAAAAAATTGCCCTCATTACTGTCATTATGTATGTGGCTGCTTTTGTAGCCTATTTAACTTTCGGTTTCACCACTACTGTCTGTCGTAATAATTTACTCCGTATTCGTAATAATGAGGTCAATGCTGGTTATGTTATTATAAATGGTCAAGCGTATGAACTCACGAATTTTAAACACCCGGCTGCTATGGGTATACCGGCCAATACAAACGTTCTCTATGATCCAGTTGACGCAGCTGGACTGGATATTTCGTTTTTATTCCAAAATGTTAATGGCCATTGTAAAGGGTTAATTACTCCTAAGGATAACTGTAGTATTCCTCATGATGATAATGGTAATTTGGCGTGGTATTTCCCGTGTCAAATGTTCAGTCAGAATGGAACTACTCAACCAAATTTTACTTTCCCATTCTATAACGGATATGCTTGTCATACCTCGGGAACGGCTCGTCAGGAGTATTATAATCTTAAGCCATCTGCAGAAGTCTATTTCACTTGGGATGACGTTCATAATTCGACCAGACAATTAGTGGTATATAATGGGGCTGTTCTTGATTTGGCCCTCCTTGATTGGATTGAGGCTTCTCAACTTAATTTCCCTACTGAATTCACCATGCTAAGAGAGGATTCTACTCTTCGAGGTGCTGATATTTCCCAGTTGATGTCCCATGGACGTGATGGTCAAATTTCTAAATGCTTATCCGAAACTCTCAAGGTTGGGTATATTGATACTGAACAGATTGGATGTATTGCTTCTCAAATTGTACTGTATGTATCATTGGTTTTCATTATTGGACTAGTAGGCACCAAATTTATTTTAGCTTGCTATTTCAAGTGGTTCGTTGCTGGTAAGCAGGGAGCCTTTTATATGGATAGAAAGCAGTTAGACCAGCATGATCAACAGATTGAAGATTGGTCAGACAATATCTACTCTCATGGTCCAATTCAAAATGCTGTTGCTCCTCCTCGTAGAAGTGACAAAAACAACAACAACCGTTATTCGAGATATGCTGCTCCGGGTCTCAAGAACGAGAAGAACCGCCAAAGTATTACTATGATGACCCAAATCCCTCTTACTTCTACGTCCAAACTGGTTCCGGGAAGTGGGTCGATTTATGGCGGTGTAGCTGGTATGAATAACGGATCTAGGAATTCAATCATGCTTCCCGGCGAAGACAAAAGTCGCCAGTCTTTCTTATCCGCTGATACTTCGTATAGAGGGGCCGGTGCATTGATGGTGGATAATGGCGATTATCCTTCAGAGTATCCAGCTGGCGCTGGAGATCCATACTATCAACAACAGAATGGTAGTACAGATCTTCAAAACAGTGATTCGCAGGCCTACGACTATGTAGTACCTCAACCACCTTTGGACTATCAGCCGTTTGGATATCCTCTGGCTCATACAATTTGTCTGGTTACTGCCTACTCCGAATCGGTTGATGGTTTGCGTACTACACTGGACTCTGTTGCTACCACTGACTATCCTAACTCACATAAACTGATTTTGATCATCTGTGATGGCATAATCAAAGGTTCTGGTAATGATCTCTCAACGCCTGATATCGCTCTATCAATGATGAAAGATTTCACTGAACCGATGGATGAAGTGAAAGCTTATTCTTACGTGTCGGTTGTTAGTGGCTCTAAGAGACATAATATGGCAAAAGTTTATGCTGGATTTTACAAGTACAATGATGACACTATTGATCCTTCCAAACAACAACGTGTGCCGATGATGACCATTGTTAAATGTGGCACCCCAGCTGAAATGAATACTGCCAAGCCTGGTAATCGAGGTAAACGTGATTCTCAGATCATCTTAATGAGTTTCTTACAGAGAGTAATGTTTGATGAGCGAATGACTGAACTGGAATTCGAAATTTTCAATGGTATTTGGAAAATAACCGGCATTGCCCCTGATTTCTATGAAATTGTACTCATGGTAGACGCGGATACAAAGGTTTATCCCGATTCGATCACTCATATGGTAGCCTGTATGGTCAAAGATCCTGAAATTATGGGACTATGTGGTGAGACTAAGATTGCTAACAAAAGCGAATCTTGGGTCACAATGATCCAAGTGTTCGAATATTTCATCTCTCATCATCAAGCAAAAGCGTTTGAATCCGTTTTTGGTGGTGTTACTTGTTTACCTGGATGTTTCTGTATGTATCGGATCAAGGCGCCCAAGGGTGATGATGGTTTTTGGATTCCCATTCTTGCTAATCCAGATATTGTTGAGAGATATGCCGAACATGTCGTTGACACTTTACACAAAAAGAATTTGCTTCTCTTAGGTGAGGATCGATTCTTGTCTACTTTGATGTTGAGAACCTTCCCCAAGAGAAAACAAGTGTTTGTTCCCAAGGCTGCATGTAAAACTATTGTGCCTGCTGAATTCAAAGTCTTACTTTCCCAGCGACGTCGATGGATTAACTCAACTGTTCATAATCTTATGGAGCTTGTTCTTGTTCGTGATTTATGTGGTGTCTTTTGTATTTCTATGCAATTTGTTGTTTGCGTAGACTTGATCAGTACCCTGGTTCTCCCTGCTGCTATTACTTTTACGCTTTATGTCATTATTATTGCCATTGTTCGAAAGCCTACACCAACTATGTCGTTGATTTTGTTAGCCCTTATCTTGGGTCTGCCAGGTGTGCTTATTGTTATAACTGCTAGTAGAGTCTCCTATGTGATGTGGATGGGTATCTACTTAATGTCTTTGCCAATTTGGAACTTTGTTCTTCCCATGAACGCTTACTGGAAATTCGACGATTTCAGTTGGGGTGATACCCGTACTATTGAAGGTGGAGATAAGGGCCATGACGATTCGGCAGGTGAGTTTGATTCATCTCACATTATTATGAAGAGATGGAGAGACTTCCAACGTGAGCGAGCCAATAGGCGCTTATATGCTCCACAATCTGGGGGCGCTTGGTCGGGAGGTAATGGTACATCATCTTCAATGTTGTCATCATCATCTGCCAATATTCCGCAAACTTTGTCCGAACACCCCTCACCAGTTAGCAATGGTGGCCAGGAATATGTGCAGCGTCCTGAAGACCTGACAGAGTTTTAGGTGTATAATCGGCAAATATTGTTTTGTTTGGGTCGAAGTTAAAGCCCTACCTAGATAAACGAAAACGCATGCGTTTATCTATATATATATAAGTTATTGTTAGTGAATCTTAAAACTATGGTATTGTTGTTTTGTCTGTTACGTTATTAAATAAATATTTTAGCATTATTGCATCATTGTATCATCATGCAGAAGATAGTGAGCCGCTTAGGCATACGGTAGATCGATGTTACAAGACCAGAAAACAGGACACACAGATTATGTGTGTGAAATGCAAATATTCTTCATTATTATATATAAAATTAGATTTACCTCACGCCATTTCTCATATCCATACCATTTAAAACTTTCCTACGTGGTAATATATTCCAATTCTAATAATGAAACTCTGAAGTAATCCCAAAATCTCCTTGTCATTAGCCGAAATGGAGATACTCTTAGCAATCAGTGGGAATAATCGAGCCAAATGAGTATTGAAGACTCCAGAACTTTCATGACCATCAGCGTTGCCATATTTTAATAGAGATTGTAGTATATTAGTCAATTCTATCCGTGAAATTTTCGGCATCGGTCTTAAGCCTCGTAATGGTTGGTCAGCAACGTATTGGTGGAGCACAAGCGCTGCTCGCCACGTGAGATATTGTGTTGCTTTCTCAATAACAATTCGAGAGTGGTTGCCGGAAGCTAAGGACGAGAGACGAAACAGTTCTTCAATGCAAAGGTTACTAAGTTTCATTCTAGCTAATGGCAGAACTTTTTCAGTTGATCCGTAAAATGGCCCATTTACAAGACTCTGAAGGGCTTCTTCAGGATTTCCATGCTTATAATAATCAAAATTATATTTACCACGATAATATACCGCCGACGATCGAAACAGGGCCCGAAGGAGACGAGCCCAGAAATGGTCTGGGTGGGGTGGATGGCACCTTAGTGAAGAAGTTTTATCACTGGGACCAACAAGTTCAATGAAGCGTTTATATGAGTGAATATCGAAGGTTTCATACTTCTCTTCAAATTGGAGTGGCGAATTCGACACATTGGATATAATGGATATGCCACATTTTAAAATCAACTCCCATATAGCAGCTGAGCGTTCCTCAGATTTTAGACTCTCACCAACAGACAGAAATCGCTCACTCACTGTTAGGAAAATCTGGGTTGATAGCTGCCACATCTGCAATTGCTCCCCATCATTATCGTGTCTAGTTGGAACTAACGGACATTCAAATTTCTTCTCCATGGGTATCAACAGAGCCTCCAAAACTTTCTCAATTGTTCCATTTTCGCACAGCTCTGAATAGTCAGAATTTTTTACTTTGGAAAATGAACTGCTTAATAGCCCAAGTGCATTCACAGCAAGACATACATATGTAGGACGCTTAGCAGTAGAATCCCTTATAGTGGAAGAAAAGTGCGACGTAGCAGTGAAAGGAAGCACAAGCAGGCTCGCGATTAAGTCGAGTATTAGACTCGTTACGCTAGATTCGGTCATCTCAATCGCTGCGATACGCCCCAGTCCTTTAGCTTGCAGGGGTGACATATGATCTTTATCCGTATAAAATTGAGGTAAAAAGGGAAATGATGTGCATTTCTTTAAGATGTTGACAGACTTAACCAGATTCTCATGAGAGCATTTTTTGGTCAAAGCATACAGAGGCTCGTGGAGTTCAACTAGTCCTGTGAGTGATTCCTGGGCCAGCTTAGCATCAACAGGATTTTCAGCAACAGACTGTGATGTCCAGAAGTTCCATGTCATTTCCAAGCATTCAGCGGGGAACATCACTCTTCGTGAATCATGCATAGGTGCGTCTTGACTCCTGAGCAGAGCTACTAAAATTACATTAAATGACGTGTAAACGGGTAGTGTCAGGTGTGGGTTATTTGAATCCACCAGTGACTGGAAATAACTGACCAATCTATTCCACAAAAATATGAAATCATCCTGTTTAGAAAAAATCAACAAAAATGAAGAATAAATATTACTGAAGCCATTTAGGATTAGAGCCATTGTTTCTGTCCATTGTTCGATCACATCTGCCCCTAACTCTATCGGTGGGGGGCGGACGTTCATTACTGCAGGGGTAACAATGGTCTGGCAGATCTTCCACACACCCATCGGTAACATGTTTCCGGTGGCTTCCAAGATACGGAACAAGATCTGAATGGATCCATTCCTTACTTGAGTTCGTGGATCAGATGCAGTTATGGCTAGCCGCAGTAGTGATAATATCCATAAAGCGTGGATATTTTCTGGAAACTGCCCCTTCAACGCAATATCTGTTAACGCTGTCTGGTCAGATATGCTACCACTAACAAGATCCTGGTGAACACCGTTTTCGCCTAGTAGGCTCCTGAGATGATCTGAAACAGTCCAGAAAAAACTAATCGAAGTGAACGAGATATTGAGATCCGATTCTTGATTGCAAAATTTGGACAACGTATCAACTAAACTCATCAGGCAAGTATTAGGTAAAACCACTAAAAAATCATTACAGATGAGAGTGAGAGACTCGAAGCCAGATCTGACAAGACGGGACGTTCTGTCATTTTGCTTGGACGAAGTCGAACTAATACCACCACCAGCTGCCGAGAACACTGTATCTATTATATTAAACACCAGATCCCACCCATCAACAAGCTTGCCACCGCATTGATCAAGGATTTTGTTTAGCGTGTCAATGGCCGAAACATGTACATCAGACTCAGCGGACAGAATCGATGAGTCGTCACCATCACTACCAATTTTTATGACTCGATCGATTTCTGCTCTTAGCGTATGCATTATCCGCCGCGTGTCACTATTGGCGATTGCAACAGCATCAACTGCGGCGCGTAGAATCAAATCATTCAAGACAGCTGAGGCCCGTGTCCTTGCAGAATTATCAACGGATCTTGTATCGATGACTTTAAGCAGGTGGCCTGTAAGTTCCTTCCAAGCAGTATCACTTGCTGCTGTGAGACGGTTCATGTTAATAATTCCTAGCTCGGCCATTAAATCTAACGCGAATAATAAATCAGCCGAAGAACCACCACTGCCGCCACCACTACCACTGCCGCCACCAGCTGATACTGCAATACCAGGATCATTTGAAATGCCTAAAGTTCCCTCGGAAATACTGCAAAGTGCGGTTATCAAATCCAAGAATGAAGAATCGGAATATTCTTTACTTGACTCAAGCAATCGTCTAAAAGAATTATCCAAAGGCGTGAAATCAGATCCCACTTGTGAAAATATCTGTGCCCCTGTTACTAAACGCCTTCGTCTCTTACCAGATCCGTTAACTAACGCATCTGCATGTTGCAGCGCATGTAAAACAATTCGCCAACTTTCCCCCAAATTTGATCCCAAGGTATGTGCCAAATTCAGCAATGCTCGAAGGCATAGAATATTGCGGGACGTCAAAGGAATGCCGGCATTTATGTTACTGCTACTATTTCCATTATTAGAAATTCCACCAGATACTCCAGTGGTAGCTGCCGATGTAGCTGACGTAGAACCTGAGGTGCTTGCAGATCGCTGGTGTTCTCTGATCGATCCCAGAGTGCCAACAATCGATTCAACACTTAATAAATTGCGTGCCATACTACCACTTGACAACCGTGATTTCTGAACTTGTGCAGTCATTTCGGGGTCTAATACAAGTACTGAGAATTCACCAAGAAGTGACAGAAAAGCATCTCTTGGAGAATTTAAATTGAGGATTCCGGCAGAATGAGCGAACTTTTGGGCCGATCTGACTAATGCATGGTAAAGATCTATATCAACAGCAGCATGGAAAAAAGTTCTATAACATGACAACATTTCCATCCAACATTGGTTGACAAATTGAGAGGAAATATCTAAACTACTACCAACATTCCCCCCACTAGTCCCCTCCATCACTGATAGTACCTTCCTAGTCAATCCCTCCGATAATGAATTTATACAAACCAGAATCAGATAATACAAATAAGAGTCTGGCACAGCCGGAGGTTCACCTTTATCTAGCAAATCTATACATGGCACTCTAGCAACGGAAGTCTTCAAGGAAATTCCTACTACATGAGAATATTCAGAGTCATCGAGCGAGGGCTGGGAACCACCAACAAACCTTCCGCCACCAGAAGATGTCATACTCGTCGCTGTTGTACTGACTCCTGGAAGTTGAAACACCATGGAAGCAGGGCCATATCCAATCACTTCCTTTCTCTCTAGACTAATCCTTTCAAATGCGGCAATCAGGCATTTGATAATAGCCTTCCGACCCTCCTGAGCGTCATACTCCTGATATATATCCTGAACTAGAGAGAACTCAGCACAAATTCCCTGGAATACCTCCATGCATAATAGTCGCTTCCAATAAGGGGCAGCTTCTGGATCTAACATATGAGTCAATAAAGACAAAATAACCTCACTTTCAACTTTAAGCACTGACAACTGCCGTCGTAACAAAAGGTATAAGATCCGAGTGACACGAACCGTAACGGAAAACTCCCTCCTTTCCGAGAATGCTCTAAGTAATAATGGCACGACTCTTGTTCTAAGTACATAAGCAAACTCAATATGCTTTAGAAAAATATGACTGTGATTGGTCATGATACTCTCTAATAGTTCGAGTCCAAAAGTTTCTGGGAGATGACCGAACTTCTTAAGGAACACTGGCTTCTGCCGTTCAGTAAGATTACATAGATCATAGAAGATCATTAATGCATCGTATGCTACAGGGCTAATAAGGATTTTATTTCCTTCATTCCCATCACCACTGTTAGCATCTACTGCAACTTCAAAAGTTTTGCTGGGTGGTACTTTTTCAGAGTTGCTGTCCTCGCGAGAAACACGTTCAAATACAGATATTATCAATTGCTGCAAAGTGGCAGAGGCTGTATTAATTACTACGACTGTTTTATTCCCGCCTTGTAGAATCGAACATAACTGTAAAATATTTACAATCTGTTCACTAGATAATTCCTGCCCATAGTTTTCGACTAATGCTGGCAATGACTGTAAGATTTTTAATTGGATGTCAACACCAAGATGTGTTGCCTCTTGTAATGCTTCAATTACAGGGTCTATCTGTCCTAGAGAAATTGCTTTAACAGTCAAAAGGCTATGTAAGCATTGTATAGCTGTAGCACCATATTTTGCATTTCGAGTCGAGCTGGCTGCCAGGAACGGTGAAATAAAAGATGGATCTTTTGAGATATCTACCAAAAAAATAAAGGTTAGAATCGAATTTTCTCCCATATGGCTGGCCGATGCCGTCTGTGTCTTTTACGGCTTGGAACTCTCCATGTTAATTCTAGCTTAATGTTGACTTACCCTGAAGAAATGCCTGTTCGTCAGACCCTGGCTTGTAAGTCTGTAATTTGGCCAAACTTTTCTCTGATACCTTGTAGAAGTTAATAAACGATACAATCAACCAACGCCGGTAATGGCAATCAGAAATTGAAGATCTTATCCCATATTCCTCCAACAATGAGATCAGAATGCCGAGCAACCAAAACTGGTTGATTGGCTCCTCTGAGACCATAATGGGCTGCTGGCTACAAAACAGAATAGAGCCTTCGACTTTAAGATCAACTTACCTGCTTCAAGTCCGAATTCCTTCTCTTGCTCTGCGATATCAAATTGGTAAGTTCCAGAGACAAGATATGAACTGTCGACATTTTCGAATCCTTGAAAAGACTGAAAAATCTTCAATATGTCGGTGGTAGTAGATATTGTCTTTTTCAGATGTTCATCGGTTCCAATTGTCCTTCGAAGGTGCTTTGAACAAATTAAAAATATCGAAACAAAAAATTCACCATTCAAAAAAGGAGAATCTGATTATTGCAAGCTCCGAAATAAATGATGGATGACACTGACCCAGAGTCCAATTCACGTCAATTGGATAATTGTAAATATATGAACACTCTGGACCGACACGGGATATGCTTTTGAGATGTCAGAACTGAAGAACCTCGATAAAGTGATATTACATCTGCACTTCTATACAGTAGTGCATTCACTCACAGAACTATAGAACCAGTAAAATAGTTAGTCTATTACTACAGCCTTAAGCTATTACTGCAGATTAAGAGAGTAGAAATCCGGAATTCTTTACTTAGATTGATACAGAGTTAAGTATTAAGTATTGTTATCGAATTCAGAAGGCGAGAGCTCGATCTAGAAGGGCCGAATAGTCGCGCCCCTGAATCCTTTTTAGAATATCACATGTACATGTAGTATATACGCATATATGTACTTACGCGCGCGCGCGCGCTCAAAATTTATTACCCGGCTTGAAAGCCGCTGGCATTGCGGCGCGTATTTTCTCATGTCAAAAATTAAGATCATCATCAATCAACTTCTTTTTCAGATCATAACCATCCAATCCAATTCAATCATTAAACTCTGGTTTTATCTTTGGTGGTGGTTGTTGATATATTGGAGGAATTACTGATTGGGTTTCATAATAGTAATTAGAAACTCAATTTCGTGAATTTTGAATATCTGCAGGAGGATCTTCTTGAGGAACCATATTTGTCATCATTGTCGTCAACTCCTCTTCTTCTCTAATTCTATCAGCAAATAGACCATTGTCATCAGCATCTTCATTTCAGCATTCAAAATGTTAGCTAGAGCAGCTAAAGCAACAATAATTAGCACTCGTGCTTACGCTGGTGATATGGCATCGGTAATAATAAGAAGTCGATCATTCCATGTATTGTCATCTTCTTCGAGTGATGCTGTCATGACAGGTAGTAGATCGAAGAGAGGTAAATCAGAAATGAATTCATCTAAAAAGAATGGTGCTTTGGGAAATAATCATAATAATAGAAAAAATTCTAAAAGCTCACTGTCTGCTGAACAACAGAAAAAGAAACAAGATGAAGAAGATGATGCCAAAGCAGTTGCTGCGTCTTTTCCATTTAGTAATCTAAGTGAGCAACAATTCCAAAAATATTCTGATGAAATTAGAGATTTAGAATTGCCTCTACAAGCATTTTTTGCCCGACATCGACCTCTTCTTGTAATGGATCCAGGTTTGAATAAGAATGGTAACTTATCATCATCATTATCAGGTGACTATTATCGTCAATTGGCCGATGAACAACAAAGATATGCTCAAGTATGGAGTCCAAAGAAAAATTTATTTGAAACTTCTACAAGTGTGGGTGGACATTTCGGAGGTAATGATATGGACAGTACGGATGGTTCCGGAACTATATCACTTGTTTCTTCTCGAATTGCTAAGGAACTGGGTCCATTCAATATAGAACATGTTTCAGATCCAATTACCAGATCTCTAGCTGGGATATCATCTGGGACTTTCTCTGGGCGTCAAAAAAATAAAGTCACTGGCTGTACTGTTCTTAATCTTAAGGATGCTGATAAGGAGAATGCCGAAACTACTACAGTAATCTTTGCTCGTACAAGTACCGATGAGTCTCCTCTTCAAGCTGTGATTACTTTTTTAAATGATAATATCCCTGAATCCTATTCTTCAGCCGATTTATCTTCTGCTGGTGAGAATGGTATTATCGACTTTGAACATGAAGAAGAAGATGTCGACGGTATGAGTGCTACCAGTGTCAAAAGAAAGAGAAAGCTTAAGATGAATAGACATAAATACCGAAAGAGAATGAAGGCTCAAAGAAGTTTGAGAAAGCGTTTGGGTAAATAAAACATAAATGGCATACTCGCGAGCTCATTGAAGAAATCTCTCGGCTCATAGTTTTGTAAATAATAAATATATATAAGGAAAAAAGCATGCCCTGAATTGGGTTTCTACTATTACTGTCGTCGAAGCAAGCTCATCGTTCCAGCCGGGGAATTGAAGCAGTACTTTCAGATAGATGTCAATGCGATCTACGGGCATCTTGATGAGCCTCACTTTAGACGTTAACAGCGTTAAATTTGATAAATCAGGGAATTATTTATACCGCCTTGAAGTAGTGATCATACTTTATGAGAGATAGTTTGCGAATTAAGTTTTCTGATAGACTGATATAAAGTCAATATTTCTATTTTCTTCTCATAAAGCTGGATGTGTATTTCTTTCTTCCATTAACTTAAGTTAACGTTAACCTGGTTACCTTTGCATGTCAGAAAAATAGATCACGCATAACTAAGTTGCCGCCGCGTCAGGGGTAGCTTAAAGTTAAATGTTATTTTAACATCACCTTCACGCTGTCACCTATTGCAGGTCTGATGTAGATGTAATTAATAACCAACCACTTCGGCATAGCAATTAATCATATCGATCGTTCCCGAAGCTTATACCCTCATACTTGAGGAGAAAGGATATCTTCGCAGTTAATATGGACCCCAGACGCTGTAGGAGCTGGAACGTTCTCCCTTAGCAGCTAGCTCAGAATATATGCGGCATGTGACGCAGAAGACCGCAGTTCACTCCCCGCAGTTATCGGACAAATTCATCGAAATATTATACTAACGGTTAAAGTTGCCCTTTACTTGATGCGTATGCGAGAATCGCGCGCAAGCTTCACATGCGGCTGGTGTAAAGTGCGTGAATATGCAAGAAAACTGTGTGAATATGTAAGTTATTGGTCTTGACAGAACCTAAATACTCCTTATTTCTCTACTTTTATTTCTCCCTTTAGCTCATGTTTGGTCTGGATCTTTTTCGAAGCAGAGAGTTTTAACCGATCATTCGTTCCTGAATGTATCATTAGTTGAGAATTATTGAATAATATTCTCTCTCTCTGCAGTTTCTGAATGCTACCATCTTAATAGTTGATTTTCGAAATCATTGGAACAGAAATCAGATCAGGGAGATTTATATAAGGTCATTGGAAAATCAAGGATTGATTAATTATAAACTCTTTAAATATATATCTATTCTATTAGGGATATATACTTGCCTCATTATGTCGACTGGTGATAGCGGTACTTCCCCTTCTCTTAGAATGCCTGCTGCATTTAGGGCCCTAGCACAATCTCCAAAAGCTAAAGATGTAGAATCGACGTCACCCTCATCGACAGTTATCCCTGTCGGATCGATTGGTGAAGATTACGAATATGTTACTCAAATACCACATCGTCAACCACCTACAACTAATACTTCTTCTCCTTCCCTTCGTCATGCTCATTCATCACCTTTATTACAAGGAGCTAATAAGAATACAAGCAGTACTTCTTGTCCCTCTCAGCCTTTAGAGAATGTCGATAACAATAATATCACTACTAATGGCCTTCATGATACGGAATCTTTAGCTAGATCAAGTGTCTCCTTAGATCACACTGAGGAACCCGATGTTGATGACACCTTGGCTAATAGACGACTTTCAACTTCAATAGTTAGAAGTTCAATCGAACTAGGATTGAATGATGAGCATATCAAATCAGATCGTGATAGATATGGGTAAGTAACCCCATTTATTCTTCAGCATTAATTTTTTTATTGTGTACGTTTTAGCTAACAATTCAGATTCAAAAAGAAGACTAATTTTATCTCTCAAGAAGAATATGATAAATGGTGGAACATATATAGGCCATACGTACAACGAAGAAAAAAGAAATGGGTTAGATTAATAAAGGAAAATGGAATTTTTCTGGAGAATGATCAACCAGTTCGATTTCCTTCAAAATCAGATAAGCTGAAAAGATATATTCGAAAAGGAATACCAGCAGAATGGAGGGGAAATGCATGGTTTTGGTACGCCAAAGGTCATGAAATTCTTAATTCACATCCTGGACTTTATGATAAGCTCTGCAAACAAACCAAAAATCTAAAAAATAATGACACAGAACTAATTGAAAGAGATTTGCATCGTACTTTTCCGGATAATATATATTTTCGAGCTGATTCATCACAAGGTAGTACTGCTGCTTCTGCTATCGATAGTTCTGGGGCTCCAGAAGAAAGCGCACTGATTCAATCGTTACGGCACGTTCTCACTGCATTCTCTGTTTATCAGCCCAAAATCGGTTATTGTCAAAGTTTAAATTTCATTGCTGGTATTCTCTTGCTCTTTATGGATGAAGAAAGATCTTTTTGGATGCTTGTGATTATCACCCAGAGATATCTCCCTGGAGTTCATGAAGTTAATCTTGAAGGTGTCAATATCGATCAAGGGGTTCTAATGCTTTGCGTGAGAGAATCTTTACCAAATCTATGGGATAGATTGGGAATGAACTTTGAAGGTAAACATTATGATAATATTCTTACTAAATTACCTCCTATTACCTTATGTACAGCATCGTGGTTCATGAGTGCGTATATTAGTATTCTTCCAACAGAGACTATGCTACGGGTTTGGGATTGCTTTTTCTTTGAGGGATCCAAGATTTTTTTTCGGGTTGCTTTAACTATCCTGAAACTCGCTGAACCAAGCATTCATCAAATAACCGATCAGATGGAAACATTCCAGGTTATTCAGAATTTTCCCAAACGTCTACTCGATTCATCGTATTTAATGGAGAACTGTTTCAGAAGAAGAAATGGGTTTGGACATATTTCTCAAGACGAAATTGTCCGATTAAGACAATTCGTGGGCGAAAGGCGAAGACTTGTTAATAGTACTTTACAGAAACACTCCGATGTTAGTAGTGGATACTCATCGTCTCAACAATCTCAAACCGTTGAGATGCCTACGAGTGACCTGGAAGAATACAAAAAACTCAAGCCAATTTCTGGTGGTGGGGGATTACACTTACAGTTCTCAAGACGTATGAAAAGCCTAAAGATAAATGGGACTGGTATTCACCGTACTTCCAATAAACGTAATGCATCATTGTCAAGGGTAATAGGGACCACGACTACGACCTCTTGATCATAAGTACAAACATTGTTGTTAATATTTTTCTCTCTTATATATTGTGGACTTCACTCCAATACAATCGTGCATTTTTTATTGTGTAGTTTTTCGCTATCTACGGGCTTTGTCCATGATCCGTAATTGTCGCTATTGAATAGATTCCATCCAGATCCTTAGTTAGGCTCTTTATATCATAATTTCTATTTATTAATAAAAAATAACTGTAGATCTATACTATTTACTGTCCAAGAGATGACTTGAATTTCTCAAGAACTTCCTTCGCTCTTTCAGAAGACAAATTCTTCTTAAGAGAGTCACTAATTTCAGCCCACAATTTTACTGGAAGACCGTGGTCTTCTTCAATATCAGCAGCAACGGGAGATTGTTCGTGAGCTGCACTGATCATGACTGTAAATACCGCAAGTTTCGAGTTTTCGTCCTCATCCTCATTTGATACAGCAACCTCATCAACAGTCTTAGAATCACTAATGACCTTGCCTTTTATTAATAATCGAATATTGGCAGTAGTATAGTTCGTATCAGCAAGTGGTCCATCAGGATCACCGATAAGTCTTTCCTTAATGCTTAGAATTGTATCAGTTGAAGGAATATCATCCAAAGAGATTGTGAACCGTGGATTACGAATTGATTTCAAAACCACTTTTACTAACACAGAGGAAGACGATTCTTCACCAGAATGTCCATGTTTAGGCTTCTGTTTTGCTCGTGGCATATGTGGAAGAAGCTATATAACTGTTAGGATGATGAGAGAATTCAGAATGAGGGCCAATGATAACCTAAACTTACTAGTAGAGGTGCCGGTTTCCCTACATGGTCATTAGCAAGTACTAATTCTGGAACCTTGACATTGAGAAGATGTAAATAAGCCTTGACAAACGTCTGCTCATTTATAGGGGCTGGCGAAGTGGTGGTTACCGTCGACATGTTGAAATTAACAATAAATAGATATAAAAAATCAGTTTACAACCGATTGATAGCAATAGACATGTCAGATGTAAGACATCAAACGTTCAGATAAACTCATGTTCATAAAACCCCTACCACAAACAACAATAATGATTAGTTATGCACAATGACCATTTTCCCCTGAAAATATACAAGTCGTATCCCATGAATCAGTTAGATTAACTTGTTGAGAAAGTCCACAATAAATACAAATAATGATGAATTGAAGTATGAAATAAATATCTAAAAAATAAAATATCTATAAAAAATATCAAGCGACAACTAGGGGGCATCAACTAAAGGAATATGGGACTTAGACAGGAACTGAATTTGAGTAACAGCTAACAGCTGTAGTCTCTTCAGCTCCTCTCCCCAACGTAGCTACTAGCCCATCTCTAACGCGCCCCAACCGACCTAGGCAAGAATGGATAAACAAAATGCTGCTGAGAATAGCAAGATAGTTCAAGATACAAAGATTTCTGTGAACTACCTGCATAGATTGATAAGTGACTGGTAAAGTACACTTAAGTAATATCGTACGTAATAGCGTTATTAGCATTCATGCTGTACTGCACGCGCCAGTTACTGTATGTTTTGTATCGATACAACCGCATTAAATTTCACTCCAACCGCATAATCGAAGATAGTAACTGTTAAGAGAATAAAATGTCCGATTACAGAATGTGTGACCAGTGCATCTGTTTGTTTATCTCTTGCTCTGTCTGTTCAGTTGTAGTTACTGCTCCCTTCTCCCAGCTACTTATACAGAGGCTATGAGTGGATCATCCCATCCCATATCTTATTCATTTTAACTTAGCTTTCTATTTAATTATCTTACGCGATTTGTTTGTTTTCAATTTATATTTCTTCAAACAATTTGATTTCTATCGACCGTTTTTACCCTCTTTCTATCTTTGTTTCGTTCATTTCTGAATTCGAAAGCACGTTATTGTCATTATTGTATCAGTCCTCTCATTTCATCAGTAAAAATGTCCAGTATTCGCGTTCTTCCTCAACTTCTTCGAGCATCCCGTCGTGGAACTCAAGCTTTGTCACCTATTGTTGTGTCATCAAATGCCGCTAACTTTCATTCCGAAATTCCTAAACAAACAAAGCATAAGCATAAGAAGGATCCTGACGCTCCTAAACGTGCCCTAACTGCTTATATTTACTTTGCTAATGAACAACGTGAAGGTATCAAGCGTGATAATCCAGATATTACTTTTGGGCAAATTGCAAAACTTACTGGTGAAAAATGGAAGGTTTTGACTGAATCTGAAAAGGCTCCGTATCAGGCAAAAGCTGAAAAGGATAAGAAACGATATGAAGAAGAAAAAGCTGCTTATTCTGGTTAGTTTGTTATTTTTGCCGGTTTGTTAGTTTATTAGTTTGTTAGTTTGTATGTTAATGATTCGTTGGTTGGTTGCTTGGGTTCTTTTATTCATACCAATTTTCCGATTTCAAATTAAATTATTAATTTATTATTGTTCTTAAGTATTTGTACTAGTTTATCAATATAAGCCAGTAATTCAATTTATGGTATGCAATTTCAGTAGATTCCAAGTTTGACCAGATACAGTACGTATGCCTATTTCTTTTGGTCTGTTCATATGCGCTATGACGGGCACGATACTCGTCGTTTTTTTTGTTGGTCCCAAAGTTTCATTATATCAACTTGTAATGCTATCTATAACGACTAGTACTCAAATTGTGATCGATCGCGATAGATCAATCAACTAATCGCGTTGCTGCGTGCCACATTACATATGCAGCAATAACCGCCACTTATTTTACAGAACTTCAACTAATCACATGTAATAGGTTCTGCGCTTACCCCAGAAATAGAGCAATAAATAATCAAAGTAATGCCATAAATAAGCAAGAGCTGAGGGTCCATTGCAGGATCCTCCACAAAGATACCACATCGCCATAAAAGTTCAGTAGCATTCTAGTTAAAACTCCCGGCTGTTCACTTATGGCATACAGAATCAGTGTTGCTGCCTAAGTTAATGATAATAGCCTGCATAGACTAAGACAAATTTGATCTTGTTGCCAAGTTGTTGCGATCCGGGCCTTTGCTCACGTTTACAAGTAACAAAAGTTTTCTGGTTCTGCCAGCTGAGGATCATGATTCTTCTGAGATTGACGTCTGCAATCCTTTCTCTTGGTAACTCTCTACTCAAGGACAAAATCCGTCATCAGTTGGTCCAAAACTTAACAGTTAAGCTACAAAAATTTTCGATTATAGATCTAACCGTCACAAGAACTAATTTTAAAAATTAAACTTAGGATGTAATTGTTACACTGAAAATTTTTCTCCATGTAAGTAGGCTCTAGCTCGTTATATCCACATATTAGTTGATTGATTTAAAATAATTTATTGTGGTTTAAGCTATTATCATTTTGAATCGCATTATTATCCTATGTACTAAATTTCGATTGTTTAGGAAGGAATATTTCACTAGTAAAATCTCCACCATATCTATAGAGCATCATAAACATGATGAAGTTCAGACTCGGATATTCAAAACATCTTTAATGAATGAATGAAAGAACATTTCATATCTTATTCTGAAGTGATTCATTTGTCCATAGTCTATATTCAATTCGGTTACCTAACTTACCTTACGCGAGTTGACATCATTTAACGTTATTGTCTACCTCTAAATTCAAATACATGAATATTCTTGTTTGGTTATAAACTGCCTATACTGATTTCCTACTGGCTTAAGAAGAATGAAATAGAAATCTTCTCAACTTTAAAAACAAAAACAAAAATAGAACAATAAAAGCAAACATTGTCTCATTTCAGTGATCTTAAGCCTCTCCCGCCGCATAACGTGCGGCTTTGAAGATGAAAATCTAGTAGATTGTATCAGATGAACATGACAAGTACATGGTCCCTTGGCCTAGTTGGTTACGGCGTCGTGCTAATAACGCGAAGATCGGCGGTTCGATCCCGCCAGGGACCATTTTTTTTGTGTCCTTCTCAACTTCACGACCCTCTCAACTTCACGACCCTATTTGTGATGCTCACGTTCTGATTCCGGAGCTCTGCGCCAAGGACCAGGGCAGAAGCAATGAATTGCCTAAATCGTTTAGATAGAATCACACGAAAGTCAGATAAAACCATTCATGGCCCTTCGATAACAAAGAACAAAATGCATATAATTAATAAAATAAAAAACACGAGACTATTGAACCAGCCAATAATAATATAATAAAATAGAATAAGTTAGAGGATTCCAAAAAAAGACTGGTATGAAGACATCAGCGATTCAGGCCACAAATGATGACTCGGACTACGGGGTCCATTTCCAGCTTCAATTATCTCCTTAATCTGTTTTGAGACCGCACGACATATCTGTAGATAGTCAGCTGCTGGTTTATTACCAGTGAATACAGATTTATAGACCATACGTTGGCTGTTGGATGCTGTTGGATCAGGCTGAGCAACAAGGGTATAGACTGATATCTCTCTTTTTCGAAGATTGATAATAAGGGTTTTTGATAGAGCTTCCCGCGTAGACAGAGAAGAACTTACTTTTTTATCCATCAATATTGATGATGGATTAACCTCCGCATCTCGAACCATGGTTTGAGCGATTTGTTCTTCAAGGTCACGAGTTAAAGGACAAGCCTGTACAATAAAATCTGGATGGAAATTGGGGAGGTGACCTGCCACTCTAGGTAATACTATAGGCCTTAATTCATCGAATGAGTGAATTGGTGAAGAAGAAGGAGACACATCTAGAATCTGACCACCATAACCATTATCAACTAGTCTGTACTCAACAGGAGATATATAACTAACATTGCCATCATCGCTAGAGGTAGTTAGGTCACTATCACTAGAACTATTCACAGCAGGTGTGCTGCCTCCGTTATCGGAACCACCTGTGATATTATTATGTTCTTGTTTTAACCCGGTATGAATTGTACTAACTGTAGTAGCAGATCGCTCAGAGGAGTTCCATCGAGGTAAAGCCGGTCTCACAGCAGAAGAAATAGGCTCACCAGTGTTGTTGTTAGGTAACGAGTGAGGGAGACCCCCTACTTCTCCTACCTCACCTCCAATTCCTTCTCCTTCTAGCATATGATCATGGAAATAATAGTCATCCAAGAAGGAGGTTCCGTCAGTTTCATGTTGAGAATCTGATGGATTGCTCCAAAAGTTCGAAAAGAACGACGATGATCTATTTTTTTGAAAAAGTCTATCCAAAGAATATTGAGAAGATGAAGAAGTCATTCCTGCAGATTGAGCAAGGGATGCTGACGAAAATGAAGATCGTACAACATGAGGAATTGCAATAGTGCCAGTGGGTTCAATTCTAGACATTGAATACGGGATCTCCCATCCACCTTCTTCTAAAGAGAATTTAGCAGAGGTTCGGGATCGAGGACTGCTACTCATAGAAGCTGTTGTGGATACAGAAGAAGAACGTTGTTGTTGTCGAGCCTTGATAAAATTTTCATTAAGTGAGTGGGCCAGACTAATCCTTCTTCGAATTCGTTCTGAAGTCTGATTGCGGATTAAGGAAGTCAAAATAAATATCAGCTTACGAGCGAAAATGCGGTTACTAGAAATAATTACAGTTCGTCTAGGAATATCATCATCAATCTTTTGACCTTCCTCATCATAATGAGGATTCAATAACAACTGTCTGTTGAAATCTATAAATAATGCCAACATAGCACTAAGAAAACCACCGGAATTACCTTCAACAGAAAAAGGAGCTTCCCATTTTGCAGATGCCCAACAAAGTTCTTGATAAAGACTTGACCAATTATCTTGTCCACACAAGACACGAGGAATCCGTAGAGCTGTAATAAACCGAGATTTAAAGAATTCTACTGCACTTTGAACTGCTGAATCACCATCCATGGAATATATCAGTGAAGTCCTATTACGGCTAACACCAGCAGCTTTACCAGTAACGGGACCAATACCAGTACCAATACCAGGCTTTCTGTGTCTTGTTTCGAAAATTACTTCCGGCAAAGCCGTTTCCAATTTGCTATAAATAACCTTTTGTAAATCTGCCAATGCATAACAAAGCTCACCCCAGTGATTACTGATAGTGTCCTGCGATTCAGACGGTAAGTCAAAGCTAATACAAATACCGCAACGAACATCTTTAGTATGAGGTGGTACAAGAGGAGGGGATATAGTGGATCTTGGTTTCCAAGATGGCAAGTCATCCAAATTCGAATTTAACATTTCGTCCGATGATAGTGGATGTTGGTGGATTTTATTATTTCGCTTACCTCCCTGGTCTGAAGTTGCACTAGACGAGGCGGGCAGGGGTGATTTGGACCCATGTCTCGGCAAAAGGTCCGATTTACGAGATGGATTATGAGAAGAAAAAGAATCATTTTGTTCAATGGCATCATCAACGCTTATTTTAAATACTCTTGACACAAGCCATGTCCGTCTATTACTGCTGGAACCTTTTTTAATACTGTTTCGACTGATGGGTAATGGATGCACTTTAGTCAATTGATCATTAAACCTAATTGGGGTATAACCAAATACAATTTGTTTAAGACGGGAAAAAGTTAAAACTGTATCTGAAGAAGACGCCGTACCGGAGGAAGTTACAGAAGGGGACGCACTTATGCTATGACCACTAAAGTTATTGCTATTGGCACCAACCGTATAAAGTGGAGTTGAACTCGAAGTTCGCCGATGATGTGGTAATGGGGTGTTGGCCGTAGTGTTTGGAATTCTTGAACTTCCAAGTAGTGACAACGGTGAACCTAAGCCTCCAGAACGAGTAGAACTCAAGGCAGTAGAAGAAAAACTTCTAGTGAGTGCCGATACTCTGGAAAGCGTCGAGACCATTAAAGATGGTGATGGCGAATTCAATAAACGGTGAGATGTAGTTGGCGGTGAGGTGGCGGCAGCTGCGGAAGCACTATCTTCCTGTCTAGCCGAATCATAGATAAAACCCTCTAAACATTGAGCATCACAAATAACTATTACCCGAATATCACGTAAGGTATCCAATGGTATTCGAATTATCGGAGTGAACGAAGGTCCATATAGTAGCTTTCTAGTATCAGATTCTTCAAAAAACGATACCGGGAATCCCGATGATTCATCTGCCACATCATCAGAATTACTAGACATTGAATTCCAAGTACCAGTATTACCTCCTAAGTTTGGAGACCCCGCCTGTTTTATACTATTGTTATTATTAGGGCTTGCATTCGGTGGAAATGCATGAGACAGGAGTTTTCCTAGCATTAAGAATGAAATGATATCAATGAGATCAATAACACGCGATAGAAGTTTACAATATCGAGAGGGAGAGCAATCGGTGATTATTTTAAAAGAGCTAACTGTCAACAACACTCAGTAACAACATTCAATTCCATCGAATCCATAGTTCAAATGAGACAACCCTATACAAGACTCCTTCAACGCACCAAAAATTACAGACACTTATTTATTACCATAAGATAACGAAATAAAAAGAGAGAGCAATTATAAACCTGTTATAAATAAGGAAGGAAGAAGAGATGAAGAAGAAGAATAGGAAGATGCTCAAAAGGTCCGTAGCACAGAAATACAGAATTGTGCGGAGAGGAGAGCCATTGCATATCCCAGATGTACCCCAACCCTTAAAATCCTAAACCTTATGCGTACATACAGTGTGAATGAGTACATGAGCTCTAGTACAGTGTACTGCATCATTACCTACAGAAATACGTAAAATTACGTTGTTACAATATATCTACTCTGAGTCTCAGGTCTGGCCGCTTGCATCATATAACAATAATAATAATTTGTTAGTATCAATATATTTAAATCCCTTTCCCTCTTTCTAATCGAAGTCTACTTTACCTCTAGCTTCCGAAGTCTGGGGGAGCACAAGCCGCAGAAGACAGACGATGTCTCAAAAGTAATGGTACAGACATACCTGAGAGCCATAAAAAAGATGTAATGGAGAGAGGCATGTTAATTATAACTTTATAACTATCACGATATCCACCAGAACAGGATATTCAAATCAAATAATTTATATCGGGAAATATTATCTATTCCGCAGATGCATGCATAAGTTGCCAATTTGATTGAGTGATAAGCTAAATCGCCGGAAGTTGCCGACAGATCTATCTGATGAGGGCTGAGCTATAGAGACTTCCCTTCTTATTCCCACTGTTGGGTCAAAGTTCACTTCTTGCTTCAATCACGGCAAAATTCGTACAATTACTTGGTATGGCAGCTGCTGATTTCGAACACAGTGAATGCCAGGGAAGATGAGGAAGGTGAACGAGTATGTTAAATATCCCAAATAATGGAGTTTTAATTAGACTAATATAGTGCTAACCATTCTAGCCAGAACAGAAGTATTGTCGAAGTCGAATGGACCCTGAAACCCAATCGGGTTACCAAATCTAGATCGACAGATCGATCGCATAATATACGGCTAACAGTTAGTCAATTTTAACTCCCGTATATTTTCCAAGATCAATTCCATCCCTTTTTGCTTCCTGGCCCTTTCAAGGTTAATAATCTCTTTTAATTAATTAACAGGTTGTATTTTCATTTCGATATGTTAAAAAGATTAATACCGATCGAACGTTTTCGCTCTTTAGTTGTTGTTCGTACCATTTCCACCTCTCCTCCCAATACTGCATATATTACTCCTCCAAATCCGGCCATTGTTGAATTTCGAACAGCTCTTATCGAAAAGGTAGATTTCCACCCTAATGCTGATAGTCTTTACGTATCTAAAGTCAGAGCGTTTCCAACTTCAATAAACGAATCTGGCCGACTTCTAACTGTTTGTAGCGGTTTAGTTAGATTTCTGTCAAAAGATCAACTGGAAGGTAGTAGGGTAGTCATCGTAACTAATCTTAAACATACAAAACTTCGTGGCATCGTATCGGAAGCAATGGTTCTCGCTGCTCAGGATTCAAAGGAAAAGCTCGAGCTAATCTCACCCCCAACAGATGCCGAGCTGGGTGATCAGTTATATTTTGACAATTATAAACCAGAATCGACATTATCATTAAAAACAGTTAAATCTAAATTATGGCAGACCGTTCAACAGAATTTATTTATAGACTCTCATCATCGAGTAGTCTATAGAAATCCAGAAAATGGAGAGGGACATGCTTTGCGAACAGATAAGGGAGGAATTGCGACTGTTTCTACATTGACGAGCGGAATTGTTAGTTAAAGCCGTGAATATGAACGCTAGACGAGTTTTTAGGAATATTACTCCTTACTTCGGTCTACTAAGCTTGAAGATGAGCTATTCAAGGTCCTGTTTAATAACTTATTGTCACCCTGTCGCGCCGGAAAATTTCCCCTGCGGCCCGTAGCTCGCGGTAATGGCGATCCCGTCAGTAGCCGGTTCTCGGGATAACCGGCGCTAGCGTGAGTTTGAAGATCGTTATCGGTGACATAGTACAGAGCATATTGCTCGTTGGGATTGATCCAAGTCACCGGAGGCATTCAGGTGTGCTCATCCTGGAATGGTGATGTTGTCGGTTTTGTCTTTCGTCATTGAAGTGGAACCAAGAAATAATAATAAAGAATACAGAATAGAAACCAGCCTATGTTTTGACATGATTAGGGAAGCTGGCAGACGGAAAAATTTTGAGAATTGCTGAAAGATATCCAATACGAAAGATAGTCTTAGTACCGCGGACTTGACAAACGAGGAAATTTGAAGATCATGAAACAAGGGAGAATAATTAACAAAACGAATAGTGTGTTACTGGCGAACTGACCACTCAATGGAACTCCAGGCATGGGTCTAGTCATAATGACTGATATCGGAGTTATTTATCCTTGGATGTTTATCCGGATATATATAAACTAATCAATTATAACCAGAGTTATGAATTCTATATATAAGGCAGATATCCTTTCTGTTTATTCCTTCCTGATAATCGTCTGAGATTCAAATTGACATTAGCAATGAACGTTATAACTGCCAAACCAAGTCAGTCTGAAATATCATCGGAAATCCTTGACCGCTATGTGAGAATAATCAATAAAGCCTACATCGCATTAGTTTTGACAGCCGATACATTCTTTACAGATGATTGGAGAAGACTTCGAGACAGTCAAGATCTTCTAGAAAACATTGACTGCGGCTTGCTTTTCACCGTATATACTAGTGAAAATAATTGTCTTTCAACTATCCAGACTCCAACTCACCTTGAAGTCTCGGATTTAATAAGTGTTCCAGAATCAAGCATAATTGTGGCATTTGCTGGACTGGTACAAAAGCAGAAACATCAAGAATCCCAAAACATTTATCAGTATACCTTAACACTTGTTTCTGTAGATCCTGATGTCTGGGGTATTGGCATTGGTACAAGATTGTTGAACTTTGTAGAACAGTATCTTGCTTCTTCAATATCCAAGCCGGTAACTCTCATAGCAGAATGTTTCGAGAAAATTGGTCTTGATATATTTTACCAGAAAAGGGGTTATGAAAAAGTATCAGATTATTTAGTTCCGAAAGAGGAATGGAATACTCTACGACCTATTACTATTTTACACTTGGAAAAGACCATTTATCCGAGAACAATCTCTTAGAGAGGCTTTTGATTACAATATATCTACGCTATAACAGAATGAAATTAAATATCACTGTATCAGTACAAGAGACAATAAATATAATGAATGCACACCTTCTATATTTGTCTAGCAGGTCTAGGATAGCAGAACAGCGGCAGAGCCTCATAACGATGAATGCATCTAAAAAAACCTCTTCCAGAACGTGTTTTTATCACTTCACTCAAGGTCCTCTTTGCACCCAGACCGTTACTTCCTTTGCTCGATACTCGTAATACCAGGAAGGAGATGTTGGAGAAAGCAGAAGCGTTCATAGGGTTCTGAATCATAAATCCGAGCCGCACGGCTGAACTGTGGACCCAAGTGTTTCGAGCTTAAAATTAGTGAAGTAGTCCTGACGTTGAGTAAAGTTAAACCAAGCTACGAGTTGAGGGACAACTGTTATATGTAGAAGTGAGAAACTAGCATTTATCCCAATTTGATTAGTTAGCAAGAAATTCGTTGGTGACTTAGCTGTGACCAAATTTGAATCTTAGTTCAAATCATGCGCTTACGTACACTCATAGGCTAGTTGATAGATGCGTTGGAAATATTTATGCAAAACAACTGAAATACACGCAAGTGTATAATGCAATCATGGGATTCTGATTCTCACATATATTGGCGTTATCCCTAAGAAGATTCTTGCTATCGGCAGTATTCATCTGGGGAAATACAGTACTGGTTACAACCCTAACCGCTATCAAGGTTCCTATTGCTGTTAGCTTTTATCCGATGGATCCTACAATATTATGATTGTCATTCGTTCTCACCTGGACCCTTACATACCACTACGTACCTAAAATCGAGCGCAGTACAAAGTCGTCAGAGATAGCAGGAGGTTTGCTTTGCTCACGGCGGAGTCATCTGAGATGATGTCTGCTCGCAGGGGCTATTAGCTTTTGAACCTTGCTGAAGGTCGATTTAATTTGACCGCTACTAAATAGGCTAGTATTTGTAAAGATTATAGAAACGATACCAATGATATATTAAGCACACTTACAACGTTTTTTTGGCGCTATGCAGTGATACCAACCACCCTAAGATTTTCTCTATATCTATCGTTTATTGAGTTCCAACTTCCAAATAGAAACGAGCATATTAAAAATATTGCTTAATAGTGGTGGGGCTCCGCTGTTTGGCCCAGGTATGAAAAACAAATTCTATACAGTTTACTGTACAATACTGTATATCACAATAACCAATTATCAATTACCTGACTTTTACAAGATTGGCTCTGCTACTACCTGAGCAAATAGATGGCCCGTTTTGTCTCCGCCTGACCGCCTCCGTGAATTAACCTTGTGCCTCCAACTGGCTCCGAATCGATATATCGCCAACGGCATGCACACGTGACTCACGGAATATCGGCCGCTGCCGCCTCCCAGAGAGTAAAAAATATCTCTGCTTTATTTCACAAATTAACTGGCTCTAACCTTACTATGGTTAAATTATTTATCAGTCTAATATTTTTTTTGAGTTTCTGTTGAGTTCTAAAATAAGGATTTTTCTTAAATCAACGAAGGCGTTATTATATGAATATAAGATATTTAATCGGCAAATTGATTGACTCTTTTGACAAGAACTCGAAGAAACCAACTAGCTAGCTGATAGCAGTTTTTTTAAACAACTAATATTAGAAATACTTTTTCAAGGGTATCGACGCAGCCATAAACAAATATTGATGATAATGGATATTGATCAATAAATATTTATATACATATTTTATATTTGCCACGTGCCGCAGAATCCAGCAATTTAAAGAGAGACATATTGGATCTGTTATCAGCAATATCTTGAATTTCTTTCTCTTATCGCTTATAGATCGACTACTGCAATTGGCTGAATCTCTTCAGTTATATCAAGCATTATAGTTGGGGTGGTTACCCATCGGATCGCTTCTTACCAGTTACGGACATAAAGATGACTTGTATCCCACCTTGGGCACCGTTACTCGATACTTGCCTGAAGGCCTCTGAACGTCTTCCAACTTTCACCTTTTCTACTGTCTCAAAAGATTGTTTGCCTCATGCCAGGACTTGCACGCCTCGTGGTTGGCTCTTTCAATCAAGATCTACTGGAGTTTTACTTTTTACAACTGATTCTAGAATGCAGAAAATAAATGATCTATCAAATTCTGAAGCCTTTGAAGCATGTTTTTATTTCCCAGAAAAAAGGACTCAAATTAGATTATCAGGATTTACTCAAATCCTTGCTCCAGGTACAGTACCCAGATTACATTCTGATATACCGTTGTGTCGACCAGTGAAACCTAATTCGGTATCAAATTCATCCCCTTCTTCAGAATCACCTAAATCCACACCTGCTTCATCTCCTGATCCGATTATTTCACCCGCACTTAAGGCAGCAGATGAAATTATTCTCGCACCATTGGCATCTGGCAACGCACTAAGCTCAGACGACAACAAGGACAAAAAATATATACTTCCCCGGTCATATTATCCTGTTCTAACACCTTCGTATGATCTGTCTAAAAGCTATGACTCGATCTTCCCTCCACCTACAGAACAAGAATGGATAACAGAATATCATCGCATATGGGATACATTATCTCCGAGAATGAAGACTTCATTCAAGAAACCACCACCCAAATCTTTACTTGATGCGGTTACTCGTCAAACTCTTGATTCTCTTGCTAGAGGTGTTGATGGTTCTAGTGATGAAGCTGGAAAACAAAATTTTGTAGTTGTTCTGATGTTAGTAAATCAGGCTGATATTGTAATTGACGAAGATATTGGAAAACGAACTCTGTTTACTCGAATGCAGTATGATGAATGGAAAGAGCAAGAAGTTAGTCCATAACAACTGGATAAAAAGGACTAAAGATTCTCTGTCTTTGAATACCAATATAATGACTTATATTACTGCTTTATGGCTCCTACTACAACGTCTACAACTATCACTACTAATATAATATACTATTTACTCCTCATTGTCTTGTTACATTAATTCTCTTCTCTTATTTTCATAATTATATCTAAAATGGATTTCTATTATCTTAGACCAACGGTTCTGGATCCTCGTCTTATGGTTGGATGGGGACTACTAAGGACAGACGTGGCTAAACATTGGGAAGTGTCAGGACCCATACAGATGCACAAGACTATATTACTTCATCTGCTCTGCTTTGCTAAGTATGACTTTAGGCCGAACGCTTATGAGAGTAGTTTCGGTAGGGCCATCAATGTGTGACGCGGTCAAGCATAAAGGCCGCAACTGGATAATATCAGGCCCTAAACCCTTACTCTCTACTACCTCAATCCACCATTTTCTGACTTTCTCACTAACGAAGGCATCAGCCTACTTAGAAACATTTGACATCTGTAACATGTATAATCGAATATTTAATAACATTAACGATCCAGAATCTTGAATCATATACATAATATAACTAAAAGACAGTTGTCTGTCCGTAAGCGTCCGTATATAAGGATACCGAATATTTAAGCCCACAAAGTAAAGCCTCATAAGCCACAGGTAGCTGTACGGCTTCGACGATCGGATTCTGGAGTATGCGACGCCAATTCTGACTTTACGCGAAGTTAGGAACAAATTCAGTCTTTGGTTCTGAGATTTTATAAATTTAAGATCTTTCTTTTTGGACTAAGAAGAAATACTCGGATATATTCATATATTGGGAATGTCCCATTAGAAGGTTTTTTATCATATCTCTTTGTCACGGGTCCTTCTTAATAATTTTATGAATTTTGCTAAAACGCTTGTCCTTATTGTTTGGTTTTCTAAAGTTTTTTGCTATCGGGAGAAATAAATATTTATGGAAGACTGGTCTGTAACAAAGTTTTTTGGTCTGTGTTTTGGTTTTGATTGTTTTATTATGTTCAGATGAATCGACAGCGAGTTTCCAGAGTAATCGTTGATGTCGTGGTCTCGGATGATGAAGACATAGCAACGACGAAAGCAGTGAAATCACAACTTGGCTTGGAGTCTGAACTTGAGTCTTCAAAAACAGAAGTCATAGAACTTAGTGATTCTGAATTCCCGCCACCAATATTACCACCGCCATTGATTGAACAAGAATATCCGGAAAAGATTTCAAGAGGTGATGACGAACACGAAGATGAAGAACGAAATGGTATTATCAGTGGAAATGAATCATCCAATGATAATGATGACTACGATGATGATGATTCTACCAAGACAACAACGACGATAACGACAACACCTGTGCTTCGGAAAACTACAAGTAACCGCTTAAATATAGAGCATAAACCACAGATTTTTGCTGATTTACCAACAAAGACTGAAGCAGCCCTGTCCACTTTCACAGAGATTAAAGAATGCATATATAGCGGCAAATCGATAGGAGGTTCTGGTCAAATGGAAAATATGACATGCGACTGTCGTGAAGATTGGAGTGGCGATTCTAATTTAGCTTGTGGTGAGGATTCTGATTGTATTAATCGTCTGACATCTATAGAATGTATAAACGATAGCTGTACTTGTGGAGATAATTGCCAAAATCAAAGATTTCAAAAGCATCAGTATTCTCCGGTGGACGTTATTGAAACAGAAAAGAAAGGATATGGATTACGAGCCTTGGAAAATATCTCGCAAGGAAGTTTTATTTATGAATATATTGGCGAAATTATCGATGAGCCTAAATTTCTCAAACGAATGGAAAATTATAAAATTCAAGGGATTAAGCATTTTTATTTTATGATGTTACAGAAGGGTGAGTTTATTGATGCTACTATGAAGGGATGTTTAGCACGATTTTGTAATCACTCATGTCTTCCAAACTGCTATGTCGATAAATGGATAGTAGGTGATAAGGTCAGAATGGGGATATTCAGTAAAAGAGATATCTTAAAAGGAGAAGAAATCACTTTTGATTATAATGTTGATCGATATGGTACACAGGCTCAACCTTGTTATTGTGGAGAACCTAATTGTGTCGGGATACTTGGAGGAAAGACTCAAACCGAGGCAGCTACCAATAAGTTACCCGCGCTTATAGTTGATGCATTGGATCTTAATCGACAAGATGAAAAGAATTGGATTTCTATAGCTGCAAAATACAAAAAGAAGAATAACACAACTCAGCGTCTTGCTGATGGGGAGCCATCACCGGAAGCCGAAGATGAACAGCTATACCAGGAATATTCTAGATCCTTACCAGTCAAGGAGGTTTCTGAAAGTTCAGTATCAAAGGTTATCAGTAGTCTTATGCAATCCCGAGAAAAATGGCTCATTGAGAAGTTGGTGGCTCGAATAAATCTCACAACCGATACTGACGTTCATGCTCGCGTAATGCGGATGCATGGTTATCAAGTTTTTAGTGTTATTCTGCGAGATTCTTGGCCTGACGATGCAGTCCCGGTTATGATTCTTGAGATCCTCACACGATGGCCTCGTTTGACTAAGAACAAAATTTCTAGTTCCAAGATTGAAACGACTGTTCAAGATCTGGCTCAACAAAGCCCCTTTGAGAGTGTGAAAACATTGGCTAAGACTTTGTTAGAAGAATGGAGTAATCTTAAGATGGCGTACCGAATTCCTCGCCGTGAAAGGTCTTCTATCAAAGATGATAATGGTAGTATTGTTACTTCGGCGTCTGCATCTGAAACACCCCCAGATAATCAAGACCAGTCTAAGCAGTCCGATTCTACCAGAAGATTGGGCTTCCGAGATCGACCAGCCGCAAGACCTGTAAGCAACGGTTTTGGTGCTAGATATGGTAATGGCCGTAAAACATATGATCGAACAGAGCGATCTGAGAGATCAAGCAGGGAGGGCTCTATTTCCGATAAACTAATTCCTGGTTGGGAGTCTTCAGTTGCTCCTAATGGACGTACTTATTATTTCAATCGAAGTTTAGGAATAACCACCTGGGAAAGGCCACAACCAGATCCACCGAAAAATGCTCCCAGTGGGCCGAAGGATGGTAGGATTTTACCGGATACTGATCTTGCTGCAAAAGAACAATTCGAAAAGAATCAGCAGAAACTGATTCTTCAAAATATTATTGAACAGGCCAAACTCCAACAGCAGCAGTATCTATTACAGCAACAGCAAATGAAAATTAACGAATTACAAAGTATTGTAGATGCCGCAACGAAAGGTATGAAAAATAACGGGAGTAGTACTAGTAGTGGTAGTCGTGGTAGCCGTGGCAGAAATGATGGGAAATCAAAGGAACATAAGGAACATAAAGAACATAAGGAAGCGAGAGTCAATCATAACAACAAGGACCACGATCAGCCTGATGATAAGAAGGAGGGTGAGAAGAACCAGCTTGAAAAAACCCTTACGAATATCGTATGTAACAATGTTAACCTTAGTTGAGCACGGACATAATGGGGCCCGGTGGGAGCACTTAGCCTCTGGAGCGGGTGTTGAAGTATTCTTTTTTTCTAACTCTTAGTTTGCTAAATATGTTCCTAATATTGTTGCTCGATATGAGAATGAAGTCGGACATGAAAACGTCAAACTATTCTCAAAGGATATTGTACACATTCTAGTAGCAAAGGAGGCCCGAACATCTCATGACATTAATAATCCTAAAGAATTGACAGATGAGAAGAAGGCTAAGGTGAAAACGTTTATAAAATCATATATGAAGACAGCAATAGCTAAATATGAGGCTAAGAAGGAACGTCACAAGGGTTCTAAGCGGACGACCGACGGTGATCTGCGAGACACCAAGCGGCAACGCTTATCTGGTGGGAAAGGTGACACCGATTAATGGATGGAATGTAATTATATATATGTACTTCATTGACAGTTTGTGTCAGCAAAAAAGATATGATAATCTGTATGATATTCTGTCGCTATGGTTCTGACGTTAGGCTAATTCTTATCCCAGACCCTAAATGCTTGCTTTGCTAGAGGAATCTCAAGTTTGGCACCCAGTTATTGGGACATGACTCCGGATACTGTAGGTCGCTTTACTCCAAATCAACGACATAGAATAATTCTCTCAGAAATATTAGTACTAAGCGAGCGAGCCTGGCCCTGAGCGAGGCGACACATTCCGCTGGCCAACCAGGACATATCCCTGAACTGGGACTGTGGGACATCCGTTTTCACTAAGCTACGACCGAAGATGACTATCGTAGGGTGCGGCCGGGGCTTAATTCCTGCTTGCAAAGGTACTGCAAGAGCTGGTCCTCATCTCGTGAGCTAGGTTCCTCTCGGGATTCCTCAGCCGTTAAGCGATGTAGCTGTTCGGTTCTCCTAATTTAGCGCCGCATCATCGCACTAAATGGGGAAGTTGATTCCTTCTTATCTAAGTTAAAGTTGCATTTGCCAGCTGCATACATCTTTCGTAATTAACGGGTTATATACCGCCAGCGGCTATTTTCTGTTCAGGAAATGTCACGAATATATCAGAGACTGCCAAAGATTCAATTAAATTTTTTTTTGCCGTGAGTAAATAATAAATCAAGAATAGTCATCAAAATTAGGAAATGTTTATTAGTGAATAATTTTGTGATGATTTCAATATTTAGGCGCTCTGCTCGATATTGTCAATCGATCTCTGCCACAGCTAGAACTGGAGATATGGTTTGGTTCGGCTTTGGGGGTCCCACAGGGAAACACAGGTCGGGTCGTCTACCAGCCTAGCAATGAGAGAAAGCCCTAAATGAATTTATTGGTATAACAATAGATATAGCCTTATAATTCTACTACTGTATTTCTCCTGGTCACATTTGTTATCATTCGTAATATTGATATCACTATCCATCTCTGGCTAAATTAAAGTTTTGATTTCCTTCCTATATTGATTGATAACATAGATCGGTTTGATCTCCATGTGGCTTGCATGTCGCGGCTGAGAGAATTATTACCTGGCCTGCAATTATATCTATATGCATGCTACTGGTGGGCCGGGTCCTTGTAGCTCGTTTGGCCCAAACTACAACCAAAGTTCCATCGATTAATATACTTGGAATAAGTTCTTTCTCTATATAGTACTGATTTTAATTTCTCTTCCCCTTATCTAAGTTATATATGAAAAGTAACGTACCATGAACGAGATCCGGAGATAGAGCCCAATGGCCTCTCGCCCAACTTATTATTTGCTACCCCTACCCGGTACTAATAATCCAGTATAAAACGCCTCACACTCACTCACACTACATTGGCTGTTCGGATGGTGTAGAATCCAACAGGATATATTAATTCACTTGGTCGGATATCGGAAAATTCTTTGCCGAATTAAAAATGCTTTTATTTAGAAAGATCTTTATACGGCTACAATCTCAGTTATTACAAGAGTTTGTTTGCACAACCGATCGCTCGCCGACCGGTAACGTGGAGTGATGATGATTAACTGCGCGGCTATAACTAACAAAATAATTTAGGCGCCCTGAGATTCCCCAACCCACTACCACCAGTTCATCACTCGGCGCCTTTTCCCCTTTCATCGTGTTGGCCTGTGGAACAACTCAGTCTCCTCTTTCTCCATTGTTGGCCCGATTTATATATATATATAAGGCTCTAACTCTGTCAATTCTCCGGATCTCTTTTACTTTTCCTTTTTTTTCCTCTTATTTTAACAGAGTAGTGGTGGGCTTTTTTATGTTCATCATTGATCACGCGCTTGTTATCATTTCACACCACATATACGTAACAATCATCTCTCACTCTCTCTATGATCAGATCAGCAGCAAGACAGACGGCACTTGTCCGTCCTCGATTTGCTATCCGTTTAGCATCTTCGGTAGCAAGTAGTTATTATCCTAATGAACCTACCAAACCAGTAGTTAAAACTTCTATTCCTGGTCCTCAAACTAAAGCTGCATTGGAAAGACTTAATAAAGGTTTTGATATTCCTTCTGCTTATTTTGTAGCTGATTATTATAAATCACTCGGGAATTATATTACCGATGTGGATGGTAATGTCTTATTAGATGTTTATGCCCAAATTGCGTCAATTGGTCTCGGTTATAATAATCCTGCTTTAATTGAAGCTGCTAAATCAGATGCTATGATTAATTCTTTAGTCAATCGTCCTGCAACTGGTAATTTCCCTTCCTCAGATTATGCAGAAATTCTTGAAAATGGTATTTTGGCTGCCGCTCCAAAAGGATTTTCTAATGTTTGGACTGCTTTATCAGGATCTGATGCTAATGAAACTGCTTTTAAAGCAGCTTTTATTTATCAAGCTGAAAGAAGACGTGGTTCCAGTGGATTCACCGAAGAGGAATTGAAATCTTCTATGGTCAATCAAGCTCCTGGTTCACCACAAGGTTCAATTTTATCATTTGAATCTTCTTTCCACGGTAGATTATTTGGTTCTTTATCTGCTACTAGATCTAAGCCTATTCATAAATTGGATATTCCTGCTTTTGATTGGCCAAAGGCTCCATTCCCTAAACTTAAATATCCTCTCGAGCAAAATGTTGAATATAATAAAAACGAAGAAAATCGATGCTTGGAAGAATTTGAACGTATCTTAACTACTTGGAAACATCCTGTTGCTGCTATTATTGTCGAACCAATTCTTTCCGAAGGTGGTGATTTCCACGCTTCACGTGACTTCTTCCAAGGTATTCGTGATATTACTAAGAAGCATGATGTTATTATGATTGTTGACGAAGTTCAGACTGGTGTTGGTGCTACTGGTAAATTATGGGCTCATGAACATTGGAATTTGGATTCTTTACCTGACATTGTAACCTTTTCGAAAAAAGCTCAAGCTGCTGGTTATTACTTTAGTAAAGAGGAGCTACGTCCTAAGTTGGCTTATCGTCAATTTAATACCTGGTGTGGTGACCCATCTAAGGCTATTATTGCTGGTGCTTTGTTAAGGGAAGTTAAGAAAAACAACCTTGTTGAACGAACTGCTCAAGTCGGTGATTACCTTTATGGTAAACTTGAACAGTTGGCTAAGAAGTACCCTGAAAATTTCCAGAACTTAAGAGGTAAAGGTCAAGGAACTTTTATCGCCTGGGATTGTTCCTCACCTGCTTTCCGTGATAGCTTTATTCAGAAGGCTAGGAATCTAGGTGTTAACATTGGTGGGTGTGGTGTTCAAGCTATTCGTCTGAGACCCACTTTGACTTTTGAAGAGAAACATGCTGATGTTCTTTTGGAAGTTATTGAGAAAATTTTGTCATCTGCTTAAAATTTATGTATAATTGGTTAGTTATATATTATTCAATTGATTTATGAACAATTAAACAGTTAGGGTTATGATAGAAGTTGTGTGAGAAATCTGGCATATGGGGATACGCTTGATTTGATCCTTCTATCTGCCTCTTTGCTGTAGCTGATGATGACACCCAACTCCCGTTACTCATTCTGCTCGAGCGGAGTGGAGCACATCTAGACCTAACTTGAGTGAAAAAGGTTGGGGTGTATTTGACTCACTTTTTGCCTCCACGTAAGATATATACATATATATACATATCTGTCAAAGACACCCGACTTAGCTGGAATAAAATATGATCCATTACACCTCAGGAGTCACGATTTCCGATCTTGACCATGAATGATCGGTTTCGGTATAATATTTTGGTGGGATCGAGTGACCAAGTGCATCACAGTTCGACGTTAATAAAACAACTCTTTGATCCGTACCTGATTGTCCCTTGTGCTAGCGGAGTTTCTCACCCCTTCGGCTGTGGTGCGCACCTTCGCCAGACCCCGCAATCTAATCAAGCAGGCTGTAGGCGATGAACCTCCCGAAACGAACACGTAGAATATGAGGCCCAATTTTATGGGACATAGAATTAGGGAAGTAATTGGAGCAAAGTCCTAGGCTGCTTGCTATCGCTATGCTCGGGAACTGCAACACTATGATACATAATGGCTAACAACGTGGCCTGTGCGGGAAACCACTCTGCTCGCCGTACGAACGACGGGCTGTAACTTAGACCCACTGTAGTTAGATTTTCTCTTTTCTTCATTTTCTCTATCGTTCGATAGAACAGGAATATAGATAGCTCTTAATTCTAGATGACTCAACTGAATGATGCATGTGTATTAATTAGGTTAGTCAAGATCTAAACGGTGCTGTGACGATCGCAATACGGCTTAGCTTCATTTGGATCGTGGTTAAGGTTTAAATTAAAAGTTTCGTCCTTCAAACCTAGGTCCAATGCAGTTAGTCACTCTATCATCTTGGAGTACGTTAGTGAAATTCGGCCAGGCTTCGCAAATATCATTATTTCCTGTAATGTCTTCAACAGTAATGCTATTCTCAACGTACACCTGCATGCGACGTACTCGGGTCCAACTTTGGTCTCAGAGTATCCTTCGCTGCGAACGTATTCACAAAAGCAATATATCTAAGTTTTGAGTGATGTACTTGGCTACAAGAAAACACATATTTCATACCCCTGCAGTTGCGGTTTTATTGTTGATTATTTTGTATAGCATTAGCATACGTCACAACGAAATGAAAACTCCTGTTACAATATCCGACCTTTGATAGATGTACACTCTAACACTCAAATTGATTGAACTAACATTAATATAATTGATGGAATATGCTTATGGATATTGAACAATTAATATTCAGTGTTGAAAATAATACAGATGAAGCTGGTCTGAATATTGGTACGGCGGGCATAGCCGAATCCACAATTCTAAAAGGATATGAAACGCTCGTACCTCACATGCATGACCGTTTTAATATGCGTCAGCTCTTAAGCAGAATAAGCATGTAACAGACTTGTTTGGACAGAGATGCTAGCAAGACGGTAGACAAGTGCTTCCGGTATCGTGTTAAATTAAGTGGCTGGTATATTGCTACCCCGGTAGGTAATTTGCTTGATTTTGAAGATAAATTGAGTTCTCATTGGGATAATGCTACCCAACGTGAATAGTATTTTCCCTAAGACACTTTGGCCTAGCCAAAAGTCGCCAACCACCGGCCGTCATATATAATTTAACATGGACCGAGTAACAAACCGAGCGAAAAAAGTCGCAGAAAGGCAAAATGATAAGGGATAACTATTAACTTGGAATAGTTGTCTGCTCTGTTGTTAATTAAGCTAACTCTGACTTGAGAAATATCTAAAAAACACATTCAATTTGGAAACGCTCTTCTCGTCAAACTCTTGGCTGTATGTAGGTTGGTAGGTTTGTCGGGCTTTCCAGATGATCTCGGTATTAACTCTACTCTGAGATACGGGCATAGCCTAGTTTTGCAAAATTGGAGGTCTTCCCTGCTGTTAACAGCCTAGTCTATCAGCAAACATTACCCAATAACTTTGTTGCTTCAGAAATTTCTGCCTATAATTAGATTGAAGCCATGTGGACTTAATATGGGTCATGTATGTCTCGAATGTATGTTTCCGAAAAGCTTCATACGTATAACTGTTACTAGATCCACGCAAGCCAGGCACAATTAAATGCCGATTCTAGAAAGATACATGATGGCTAACCGAAACCCCTAAAGACTAAATATCCAATATGTACTGTACAGTACCAATTAAGTTAAGAGCTCGCTTAACTTATCGTGGCTTGAATAGCCTAAGGCGCAAGATGCTAACTTTCCACTAATGCACCAGCAGTCTGTAACATTTTTGTTATTCTAAGAGCGTTTTCTTAAATGAATTCTCGTCCCTTGTTTGACTCTGGCGGTGGGGAAAATGTGACCGGACAGATCTGGCGCGTTATCCCAGCCGCAAGCATAACTCCGGCAGCCGAAGTTATGTACATGTTCATTACTAGTCAATTATGACCGTTACTACTTCTCTTTGCAATGTTATGCCTCATAAATAGAAACTGAACTAATGTGAATGATAAAATAATAAACAACACAAATCACATAGTTATCGGATAAAGAAAAGTAGACATATAACTTACAGCTCGGCTTGCGATAAGAGATTCATATCGTTTCAATACTAAATATAACCTCTCAAGATAAAAAGTTATTCCCAGTTGATTAGCAGGCAGGGAGCTGACGCTGGCTGGTTAAATATATATCGAGTTCCGTAATTCACGTGACATAAATGATCTTGGCGCCCGGTCTGCCATGTATTTGATTAATTATATAGATATATATAGTAGGATACAATCAGATTAGATTTAGATCGTGAAGAGCGAAATGGATCTAGACGGATCTGCCTAACCATTTCAGTAGCTAGGTCGGCGGCTGTTACCGCATTGCCCTAACCGCCATAATTGTGGGCCGATCCGTAGCTGTGGCGTAGCCCAAGAGTTCCAGTCCTATTTCTCTATTCATAAATGAGCCGAGGAGGGGGGTGTAAACGACATCTCACAGATCATTTTGCGAAGGGGGAACTAGAGACCGTGGCTAATCTTTCGGCCTTGTGAGAATTATATTAGATCCCGAAAGAAGAGATAGCTAGCGGCGCCGGATCAACCGATCCACTACGAGGTAAATCACTCGCTGGATCGATACGTGACAAATCATAAAACCGTATAACTTATTGCGAGCAAATGTTCGGAGATCTATGGAGACTTTCGGTGAAAAGAATATTACGAAGTCTACAGTACGGCCCCTGAAGATGATCAGGAGGATAGCCCCTGGAAGGTTGTAGGTTTAAATAGTTTAATAGTTTATTCGTAGGCCGGTATCTACTATATAACTTATATATTTTGAAGTAATGATGAGGAAAAGAGCACTTTGCCAACAACAGTAGAGCTTACAAGAGGATATTTCGCATTGTGTTGTGAACCTTTGGTCCGAAGGAATGCCCTTTGTTTACACACTCCTCCAATCTTTCAGCGAAAGAACAGAGTGTGAGATGGAGCCTCGGCACTCCTAGGCTCGACGGGCAGCAGATGGTCATCGAAGATAGAAATTTAATCGTATCGACTTTGCAATTTCACTTTAATATAAATTTCAAATATATTCACAGATAGTCGCTAGTGGCAGCGCAATATCTCCGAATCTAAGCGAATCAGACAATTACCTTTATATAAATATATTTGCGACTACCAAAAAATGGCGAATTATCTGAAGTATCTGCGGTCTTAAAACTCTTCGGTCTGATGAGGATTGGTTCCATTAATTGAAATAGCCTTCAAGGCAAATGAACAATAGCATCACGGCTTTGGTTTTTGTCTGAATTGCTGTAAGCTTAATAAAGTCTATATATTCCTTCTATTTTCGGAATTTCAATTCAGACTATAATATTGAACAGTTCTACTTCTATGCTGCTCTTCCTGCCTTAGCTGTCAGAGACAGATACGAAACGGGGAACAGAATTCGGCCTATAGAGATAGCGAGGACTACGCAGCCTTTAAAATGATTCTAATATATTAAATTATCCTACTAAGATTTATTTTCTTAATAATAAAACAAAGTAGAAATCATAATGCAGTCATGCAAATTTTCCCCACCTACCTCCTATTCTTTCTTTCTCTCTCTATTTTACAAACCTTCACCCTTCGCTCTGCGAAGGATAACTTTCCATCTATATCGTACAGTCTGGGCATCTCTTTTGTTAAGTATTCTTGCATATTCAGCAAAATCTTGGGTTGGTAATGTACTCATAACTAAATCCACAAGTCTTCGATCGTCTTCAATGGTCCAGGTAGAATTTTTTGCTTTAGATCTTTTTGATTTCCCTTTTTTGTCTCCTACATCTATTTCAGTTCCGCTAGCACCAGTTGCTGTTAAGAATTCGGCCCCAGCAGTACTTGGACCCTCCTCAGGATTAGTTGATTCACTATCTTCTGTGGGATATGCTAATGAAATGGATTTTGATTTTCGATGATGTCTTGATTCTTGTACTTCGCTTGTCGAGATCCGGTGATGGGGAAACGTAGAAGGTATTGACAACGCTCGGGAGGGTGCTGTTGAAGAGGAAGGAAAAGATGATAAAGAGGATGATGATGCAGATAGCAACGGTGGATCAGAAATTATAGTTGGATCCAATGACGATGAAGAAGATGATAATTGTTGTGCTATTAATATTGAAGAAGACGATGACATTGTGTTCGGAGTCTCTAATGGATCTACTCGACGTGGACTCTGGGGATCTATATCGGGTGAATTTCGTGGCCGCTTTCCTGGGGAGCCTGGACGAGACGTTGTCGCACTATTGGAGGCTGAAGAATCCTTCGTCGCAATAGTAACATCAACATCGTCGGGATTTCTATTTTCTTCTCCATCTTGGTCATTGTTCAATATTTTGGCGATGTTCATACGGACTCATAAATATTGGGGAAAGCAGGAAAAAACTTTGTGAAGAGATATAGAATGATATAAAAATAAGGGAAGAAATAAGATTTTGAACATACAAATAAGACACGGATCTTTTGGAAGAAAACCACCTATGAAAAAGCAAAAAAAACTGTCAGCAAAATTATCTCGTTTCTTCCAGAAAATTCTCGATGTAAAAAAAAGAGGCTAACTGAAAACTGATATGAGAAAAGAGGAAACAGAAAAGAGAAAAGAACAAAAACAGTGACAAACAGAAGGATGATCTGGAATATCACAAACAGCTCAAAATTATTTTGCGTGGTATTGGTGGGTTCACAAAAAAATACTTACACAATGCAAAAAGTAAAGTAACACCGAACTAGTAATTTAGAAATGATTTTTCCTACTCGAAGCTAGATGCAGCGTGTGAACCAGATCCCTAATAGAGATATACAAAAAAATTTAAACTGAATGCTGATGAGTGTGTATAAGACTCAGAGTTAATTAAATGAGTTACGTAATGAAACTCGTCGTCGGCAATAGTATACGAATCAGTATAAGAATCAATATCAAATAAGTAATATATGCCGATAGAAGATCTAGGGAAAGCAGAAAATGGGATGAAGACGGTGTGTTCAAATCTAGTTAACTTAATCTATTTATGTTTTTGCTGACCATTCAGGTTCCTACTCAATATATCTGTTATTTATTTTTATTTTAACTGCAAATCATTCGTCGGCGAAATAGTAAGAAAATGAAATACAAGATCTAGTTTATGAAAAATTACTGATTAGCTAGTATTTAAATAAATAATAATAGTTATAATAAAATAATATAATACGCAAGGGCCACAGTATAAATAATATATACATGTACTTCTTCTTCTCTCTTGCATGAGAGTATATTTTAACAGTATTAGAACTACACCCGTCGCCCAGGTCTCCCACCTCTACCTTTGGCTAACCCCAAGGAAGCTCTTAAGTTGATCTCTCATATCTGGCCGCCGGACCGAAACCTCAGTCAGATCATCTTTCTATCTTTCAGTTTTTCTCTTATTTACGTTATGCTCTCAAACTCTCGAGCGCAACGAGAGAGCAACTATTCGCCCTAGCGGTCGTCAACATTAGTTAGTAGCTTTGTTCTATTTCATTCTGTTCCATACGTTTGCAGAACAGAGCATATCTACGATGATTTTTCATGGAAGCTAATGACGGAATAGCGGCTTGTAACGTAGTAGACCCAGATGACGGAGGGCATAATATAAAGGGGAGTCGCAGACAAAACAACTGTTAACAGTGGCCACTTGATGCGTACGCATCAAGATCAGATTAGTGGAGCCGCAGATTTTCAGCGGCAACTAGCATGAGGGATCTCCAATATTCTCGAAGAGATTTGGTGGTTCAATGGAAATTTGACTAATTCCATGTCAAGGAAGGATTGTCAGAAATAGAGCTATTTCCGAAACATGACAAGAAAAAGTAACTATCAACAATAACGGTAGCAAGCACGCAGAGGAAGGAAACCCGACTTGAGAAATGACGTCTTAAAGAATAACAAGAAAGTGAGGATGATTATTGAAAAGCTCTCCACATACTTCTTTCCGAGATGAAAAAATATTCATAAGTTTGATATTAACGTATTTGTGAACAATAATCTTGTTCTTCCCGGTAAACTGTCGGATAGCGAGACATACGATTTGCTTTTTCTTGTTCGTTACTTTTGGCAGGGGACCAATATATAACCCTTACCCAAAGCTGGAAAAAGCAATTCATGAGCTAGTCTGACTGCGCTATCAGCTGAAGTGTAATATTTATTTATATATTACCCTTAACAATAGAAGAATCTTTTTAGTAGCAGAATGGACTTATCGTCTGATCTGCCTCCAAAGATTGGGACGGACAACTCAAACCCTTACGTCTCTCTAGGTTGGAAACACTTGTTCCTTACTCTCGTCATTCTCATCCGACGGCAGGGGCGCCAACCCCAGATGTCGCTAGGCTCAAGGTGACCTTCATCTGTCGGTCCCGCCTCAGCTTCCGGCCGAAGGGCGGGCGGGGGCACGGGTGGGGGTGGTATCTCCGACCATTTGAATTCCCTCTCACTCTAAGAACTCGAATTCAGACTCTTCTTAGTTGTGTCTCTGGCGTCTCGGGCATAGTCCAGGCCCTTCCTTATCTCTGGCTCAGCCGACTACTCGAGCTACACAGTCAGGAATTCGGCATCAGAAAATTGTACCTGTCCCATTTATATATGGTTATTTGCTGTTGCTGTCTATGTTTTTTTGCTACTATGATTCCATTGCATGAAACATAGAGTAGCTGAATCTGATTTCACAATAATACTCTTCTTGGACAAATTAGTTAGCAAATAATGCAGGTTACCGAATCAAGGTGTCCAATCTCTTCAGCGGCTTTGAGCCTTCCTAAACTGTCTGAAAAAAGAAAACATCATACGAAAAGACTAATTTAATTCTGACACCACGTACATATGTTAACCTCTTCATTTTTACGTAACACACTATCACCGTGAACTGAAGTGGAATCCAAAGAAAGTGGTGTGTTAGGTTTGTAGAGCACTGGTACTTGAACTTCTCAAAATACCGAGCATAAGGCAGATCTGTCGTCGTCAACATCTTAGGCTCCTGTGACCGAAAGGTTAGTTATATCCCAATCTTAAACTCTACTTTGTTTCAAATGTTAATCTAAAAGTCCACTGACCGTTATCTAACACTTTCTCTTAGTCTTCATTTGAATCATTTTTTCAGCAGATACCCTCATTTGGTTACGCGCCTTCGGGATGCCGGAAAAAGACTCTGTTATTTCCCCCGGCGACTAGGACGTGCACCCAGATTTATCACAATAGCGAGGACGACTGATAACTTAATTTGCTCGAGACCGCCACTGCGAGCTTGGCCGGACAGACGCTATCAAACTCTCTTCGTCCGAGGAACTTGGTGGAGATTATTCACGTTCAGACATCTGACCGATAATGAGTGCACTAGCCCTCACTCTCTCAGGAAAAGAACATTTACTTGAAGGGAACCGTAGCCCTTCAGAGAGCTATGGTTGTGAATCATCCGGGGAACTGCGGCGCCTCAATGGTGAGAGATAGTCTGGGGCTACACTATAACCGCCTCATATTTCCCATACCCCCAATCTCCTGTCCCCCCACTACCCCTGGTTGTGGGGGGGGAGAGAGGGCGGGAGGAGCGGAGTTCCAAGCGCAACAAGTGCTCGGGCTATTCCCCTGCCCCTGAAGTCAGCCAGGGTTACTAGGTGGTGATTGCCTCCAGTGGTCTAGGCCACAGTTCAGCCGTTGGACTCAGACCAAGACATTGTCCAATGAAGTGACCGTAAGTTAAATGTCAAGTCTATGGCTGTATGTCGAATCGTCCACTTCTGTGAGAAGGCTCCGCTGCGTTCTCATGGCAGCGACAGAAACTATATTTTGCGAAAGAGACAAGTAATTGAGTGTATATATGTGCATAACATAACGTGGTCGGTTTTCAACTTGCAATCCTAAATAACATTGGTACATGTAAAGCTATATATAACTTAATGTGTCGTGTGTTTCTTATTATTTGAGAAATCGTTTAAACACCTGCGTCGAATCACATGGATTTAGACTCCCAACAGCATTCAACAACCACTACACTACAACATCCAAGCCCGCTCTATGCATATGTATGTAAGTAACGCGAGTCAGTTCGGTTCTATAGCGAATGACAATAAGTTAGAGAAGTTTAATGATTCAAGACTCTAACTATGGGTGGATATGTGACAAACGTTAACCTGTTGGAGCTTAACCCTTTACGCGTAACATATAATGTCAAAAAATGAGGAAAAGTCGCACAGTACCTGTAGTTAATTCGTGACGCATTTTAGTTAGTATACTTAAAATATAACTATATCGACTAAACCATAACAAACAGGAGAATGCAATACACATAATAATTTATATAATAAAATGTTTTTAACTGTTCAGGACATATTGCCGATCTATTTCTGCAGGTATCCGGCGCACGTTAATACAATTACTTGTTTTATAAAAGTGTGCAAGTGTTTAAGTTAATGATTAACCGGTCCCATCAGATCGAAGAAGGATAAATACATGTAACAATAAGCTAATATTATTGGGAACAAAAACGCATTTCAGACTGTCGTACATATTGTAGAAAGTTTGTCAGGAGATCCCCGGAGAACAAAAGCAAGGATTACAGGAGGGACAGCTGAGACCAGCAGTACGGTCTCAAGACATGAGAAGATGAGACAATTGGTAGGTAGGTATTAGTACTTGAAGGGGCTACGAAGCAAAAATCTAGGCAGTCGGGGAGGATGGAAATTTCACGCCCCTACCTACCTGAATTGTTTAAACATCGAATCTCGTTACATTCCTGTTACATCTCTTGAAAGTTATGCGTATCATGTTGAGGATGTATGCGGTCCAACTGGCGGCCAGTTTTTTGAACAGAGAGATGGTGTTTTTATCCCAACAGCATTGCTTTTTTCTTCTGCTAAGGCCATAGGAAGTTTCTAGATGTGGCTGGGGACTAGAGTCGAGTTCAATGCATGTTGCTAAATTATTTTTTCATGTGCCGCTACACATGTTTATATGATGCTAACGTGCCTATCTAGACAATGGCAACGGGGACAGGAGAGGGGAGGAGCGAATATGAGGCAGAAGTAACGTGGCAGAGTAAAGGGGCAGGAGGAAGGAGTGAGGAGAATTCTATACATTTGATAATTCAGGTTGCAGTTGTCTGCCAGAGAGCCTCATGTAAAACAATGGCACCAGCCACACAGTCGGCACAAAATTTCATTTTGAATAGGAATAAAAAGAAAACAATTTAAAAAATCTATAATTGCCGATATAGGAGAAAGACATCTTTAACGCTTCCCAGGATGTCAGATAATAGGCGAAACCTTTTCCAAAGCGGAGCCGGAAACCTAATTGTTTAGCCCACGAGTTTAAAATTTTAGCACTATAGTTTATGTGAGATTCAAACGGATGCAGTAACCCACTGATCGCGTCAGTCGTATCCTCCCCAGAGCCGTGGCTCTCGCCGCGTTAGCAGCTTAATCGAATACGGGGTGTTATTCCGGGATGCCAAACGACTTCCAAAACTCGTTTGGTTCGGAAGCTGGAACTGGCCCTTTCGTTTCAGATTATGTCGTAGTGTTCCTTGCCTCCAGTGGAGAGGAAGAAGGGGACCAGAGTCGAAATCAAAAGCAGCAAGATCTAATGATCATGACAGGAATCCCACTCGCCCATATGTCAGCCACTGCTGGAAGCATCTGAGGAGACGATCTGGAACCGACTTCGAGAGGCAGTAGTACCCTTTCTGGAAGCTTTTAAGGGGTAGTGGAAGATGCCGGTAAATTTCACCTTGTTAGCCTTTCGCCGATTGACCGCCAACGCTTATGCAAAAATAATGACGATTGTTTCAGATGACGTACGAACAGCGTCTAACGCCTTAGAAGTTCAGCACGCCCAGTGACTCAAGGGTGATAATCTACTGTTATATATCTTGTGCAAATGCTACCACCACTTTGTAATTGATATCGGTGTCTCTTTGACCAGAGAGCAAGGACAACAATGAGCTCCTGAGTTAGGATCAACCGAGGTATCTTCTTGCTCACTATGCTGGAGTGAGCTCCAAAACATCCTGTCATCAGCGTAAAGTCAGAACTTAATTATTTCATGGCATGCGTCACATATATAGACCAGGTACAAAATATACCTGAAACATTCTCAACAGACCGAACTCATGCAGCCGAAGTATTGTCCACAGTCGCATAAGCCAATGCGCGCAGATCGAAACCACCGGTCAACTCATTAACCGAGTCAGTAGTTACAGTGGGTATTCATAACCCTCGAACAGGCTCATCTGTTTATGTAGCGGCTGGGATCTTCACAGCGCCTTGGGTCCGCGGCTGTGCCTCAGAGGCCCGAGCAAGACAGACTATGGTTAACTTTCGACCTCAGCAGCGCCACCACATATCGAATACAGTTACACCATAGGAGATATCCGAGGATTAGTTGGCATCCTGTCTCTACCTGGGGAAGTGCTGAACTTGAACTTTGGCGCATAGATAGATGTTCCATGATGTTAACTTACTTGTATAATAACTAACTGCCCTAACCTGCAACTATGGCTTTCGGCTTTTATGCACCACGACATACCGAGATTAATATTTTAATTCCCCCTGAGAATTCACGTGATTTACAGCCGCACTATAGCTAGCTAGCTGGCTATATATCGGTTTGGAGTCATTTGAACTGCTATAGTTGTTACGATATCTTCGGGTAGTTCTTTCTTTTCTATATGACATTAATTGTTTCATAATGAAAAAATGGAACCTGTTTCAACTATTGATACTATCTTTTATTTGGCAGCATTTTGTGTGCTGATGATTTATGAAGCGGGCCCAATTGAATCTTTAACATTTTTTCTAGGAGCATTACCTTATGTTTGTAAGTGATTTTTTGGTGTCCTAAGGCAGTAAAATATAACTTCGTCGTTTCTACTAATTGTGCCGTGTATTCTTTGTTTGGCCTTTTATCAAGTTTTATGTCTAACGTCCTCATGTTTTAGTTATACGTCTACCAATCCACCTATTTAGCCAAAGAATTATTAGAAGCTATGATGAACGGAGCCCTTTTGGTCGTCAAGCCACACTATTTGAATATGTTGTTGTACAGTTCGTAGGTTGGGCACTCACCAAACTAGAACCGACGTCCATTGGAGGTATGTTTTTCTCGAGAAGAATTTCTCATTGGTTTTATTTATTCCGAAAGTTTCGCTATGGGGGTGCCAATCTTGGTGATGCTGTTTATGAGCCCTTTTCCGAGGTAAGTTAGATATATATCTAGATTAACTGTTCCAATTGCAGTCGTGGTCTTTCTCCGGCACAAGATATATTGGTGACTTTGCTTTGGCTCTCGCCACGCTCTACCAAGTCTTGGGCAGACTGGAATGAATTGTCCTGATGTCTATCTATCTGAAACTAACTAATTTTTGGCTGTGTAGGGATCTTTCAGTGGCCTGTGGATCCGGTCACCTAACCGAGGAACCGTGCACGATGTAGTAATCTACTTTATTCATGGAGGAGGTACGTATGGCTCTTCCTTTCTGGATTGTTTTTGAAAGCTATCACCACTTCAGTATAAACGACTATCACTGTCTACTGGGCTGACCTCCAACAGAGCGAGAGCAATTGGTAATGCCGGGCTGATTAGCCGACCCCTGGCGGCTGGATAAACGCTAGTTCAATTGCGGGAGGAAGACGATGGCTTATGTTCTCTACAAGACTAACATCCGCAATTTCAGGCTTCTCTATGACCTCGGTTTACTTTTATTTGGAATATCTGATAACCATGCTTGTTTCTTTGCAGATGCAGGGATTCCGAAATCCAGCTATTTTCGCTCTTGATTATACACAAGTTCCCCAAGCTCGTTTCTCAGATCAGATGACAGAAGTAACTGCTTGTTGGGAATATCTTAGCAACGCATTCGATAGTTCTCATATTGTTCTTTCAGGGGATTCAAATGGGGCTACATTGGCGTTGAGTTTACTTCTGCATATCGCGCGCCCATATCCAGGAATTCCCATGTGTAATGAGAAAAAGCCTGCTGCGGCAGTTTTTATTTCTCCTTGGACAAAGCTATTTGCACCAAAAATGAACAATAAGAGTGATTACTTGAATCACAAAGTTCTTATCAAGTACGCAAGTAGATATGTCGATGAAAACCATGATACTACCGATGTTCATCATAATCCTGGCCTATGTCGTTCACGAGAATGGTGGACAAGAGCTTTCCCAGAACAAGGGATTTATATTACTTATGGACAGGAAGAAATTCTTGCACCAGATATTGAAGAGTTTTATGCCGTAGTTAAACAATGTGGAAAGATCAAAATTGAAGCTGAACCGAATCAAATTCATTCCTGGCCGATTATTATGAGTTACTTGGGACGTACTAAAGAGGCTCGTGAATCTGGAATAGATGTTACTACATCAAATTTGGCCAAAATGTTGTTATGGCATACTTCTACAAATCCTAAGCATTCCAGCTGGGATGAGTGATGGATGAGGTGCAGATACGAAGCAACGAAGAAATGACGAGATGAAGCAATGAAGAAACGAAGAAATGATCATGAACTTATTAATGAGGAAATTGAATATATATATATAACCAATGAGATGGATGAGTAAATAATGAAATGAATCGCATATTCATCGGTTGTAGCGTCCGTCATAAATGATGACACTCGATATATTTGAGATTCAGTTAACTCTCTAACTCGGGTAGCTAAGGCTAGATCCAAAAGTCTAGATCCAAAAGTCTGCTTTAAACTCGGGGAGCTGCAGATTTTCCCCGGACAAGTCAATCGCCAAAGCACAGGCCTGCTAGCCGTCGGAGACATACAGCGATCGGATCTCTCGCCTACGACAGGAGACATACTCGACAGGTGGAGCTTGCCCTCTGAACCATGTAACTGGTGTACACATGTCATCTGAAGCCAGCCGCCAAGTGCGAACATGACAACGGCCATGTAGCTCAGCCCCCAGCCCCAGTTCAGCATGTAAGTTAACTTTATTTGTAGCCGCATGGCATGCGTTAGTTAGCTGAAGTCATATGGCTAATGTGAAGCCGGATAGTCACCTGCATTTTGTGGCAGGACTAGCTTGCTTATCAACGCAGGGCTGTGCAAATCAGATGTACTATTGAGTACTGCCTACTTAAGGTTATAAAAATGATCAATCGCTCAATGCGAATGATCCAATGATTTCGAGAATTCGAGAATAGTGGATCGTTGTTTCATTACACAGACGTTATCAAACGAATTAATACAAAAATAGGTTTTCTTCTCTCCTTGGGTATTTATTCTTTACTTTGTAATTGACTATTAGTTTAATCAATCTTAGTCGGTATACTATGAGTAGTGGCAGTACTAAAATAAATCGAAATCATACGACTCGAAAGCCTGTTGGTTCTCCTGTGGTGGCTGCAGCATCATCTTCTTCACCTCATATTCTACCTCCGGAAGAAAGTTTACCAGATGAAGACCCTCCTCCTTATACTCCAGAAGCGGAACCGGGACTGTCAGTTCCGGGTATGAGTAATATTCCTCCCTATCTTCAAGAACAACTTGCGGTGGCAAACAATATCCGAAGGCAGAGCCACAGTGGTAGCAGTGGTAACGGCAGTGGGAGCACACAAAATCAAAATCATTCACCTCAGGCACAGATTCCTCGGCCACCTGTAAGACCTCCACAAGCGCCTCCAAGGCCAGTCTCATCATCATATCCAGGAACGAGTAATTATTCTTATGGTGGAGGTAGCGCTAGTAGTAACAGTAACATGAGATACAACCAACAGCAGCAGCAACAAGCTTATGGAAGACCAGCAGCCCGACCAACAACCCGACCTTCTAATCCTTATCAGTTGCCATTCACATATCCTCCTGGGTATTATTGCCCTAAATGCAACAACACGGGACGAAAACTTAAGAACGGATTGACATGTCAGGATTGCTATGGTCGCTTTGCTCATCAATCCGGTAATGTCCAGGTAATTCAAACTGGTCCACCTGGAGGATATGGGCCTTTTGGCGGAGGTTTTTTTGGTCCTTCCTATGTCCCTACTTCGATAATTCCTCCGGGCCCGTATGGCTCAAGAGGGATCCCTCCACGTGTAGTAAGACCTGGAGATCCAGCCATTGGAGGTGTCCTCTGTGGTCGTTGCAGAGGCAGGGGTCTTGTATGGGATTTTTTAATAGAAGATACTTGCCCAACATGCCAAGGTATTGGACGGTTACTGTAATTCTTTATGTGAAAGGAGGAATGCAGCTGTAATGACTAATGAATGAAGTTCTATCAATTATTAATACTATTTTATTTTTACAAATAAATTATATATCGCATCACTCATATATGCTAACCAATGATACATACTCTTCACAGAATTATTAAGTTCTATTCCAGCCTGCTTCCAGCCATATTCTGTTTTGCTTCAATTGATCCATCCGACTGAAGAGCCCAGATATGTCACTTACGACCAGTCAGGTTTCAGATAGCTGTTCTAGAATTCTGCATCCAGTGCCCCATATCTCCCAACCACTTCTAGTCGAATGAGAATTATAATAAGAAAGAAAGATCCGGGAGGCGCGATACAATTCCACTAATTATAGCGTCCTCACTATCTTGTTGTTGCTTCATGTATGGAGCACGGGGACCTAGATTAACATTCGGATCCAATCCCAGCGAGGCGGGAGCAAAGACTCCACCACTCGGATTTACTTGAGAACTCGCCAAATATGTGATTTGAGGGCTACTAAGTTCTACGCCGGTCGATGAAGATGGCGGAACAGGTTTCACTCGAAGTGGTGGGAATTCAATCGAGGGACTAATTGGTGCTTTTAACTGTGGAGATGCTAATATCCCAGTTGATGACGGCTTCGTGTGCAGCTGGGGAGAACCTGCAAGGGAATTGGACTTCGGTTGAAATTGAAATAAAGAACTACTAATGGAGTTTGACAACGACGGTGCTGGCTGCGGAGGTTTGGAATGCTTGCTATTTTCTGACGAACTCTGCCCATGTGCCTCAAAAATTGACAAGTCAATCATAGATGAAGCAGAACCTGAATTTCCTGGATCAACTGAAGTCAGTGGATGAGCAATTGACGAAGAGGGCTGTTTTTCAAAACTATTCCCATAACCATTAACAATGGCAGGAGAGATTTCACTCGAAATATCGTCCGAAGTTGCATTTGATATTCCTATTGAAGCCGCTGGCTGACCGTGAGCGGTTGCTTCAATCAAAGGAGATTGAGAAACTCCTAGACCTATCGACGAGCCATTATTTGTCATTTCAAGTAAGTTCGAAACGTGAGAAACTTCCTGCTGGCCATGTGGATCCGACTGTCGATGGATATCTTCGATGGTTATGCTACTTCGCTTTGAGGAGCTGCTATGCGGAGAAGACGATAAAGGCGTCAAATTTTGAAATATAGAAAGGGAGGGTGTTCCCGGAGGTGAAGAAAATTCTAAGCTCGGAATTCGATGATGATGAGGGTGGTGATGTAGAGTTTCGTTGGTATCCATACCTTGCACAAGATTCGTCGTATCATGGTGTACTTTCGCTGCTTTATCTATAAAAATACTCTTCGTACCTGATTCTGACTTAGGACGCATAACATGACTATGAGATATCTCGCCTTTATTACGAATTGAGGAGGCGACAGTCGATGAAAAACTTGGCAATGTTCCTCTCGGATGCTGTGATGACGTGGAGGCTTGGACAACTCCTGTAGCAGTCACAGCAGATCTTCTTTTTCCCGATGACCACCCAAAACGATCGCCATGACTAAAATAATAGCCCCGTCGTTTCCATCCATTAAGAATCTCCGTCATTTCGTTCGCTACACCACTACGATCCCACCGAACGATCGAGTCAGGCTTTGACTCGAGCGAGATGAATTGTCGAGTGGGTCTGGAAAACTGATTGTATAGCTTCCGAGGCGTATGAGGAGACCCCGGTACGAAAATATCTAAGATAGACATCATTGAAATATCCTCTTTTTCTAGTGACTTCTTCAAGGGTTCAATGCTGCCGAAAACTTCATCAATGATAGAAATAAGGGGTTTGTGAAATCTAAGACCTGGGCCATTCGCAGTATGTGATTCAATCTCTTCTAGGCTACTGCTTTCATTCTTCTGATCATCATCATTCGCATTCTCCATACCAGTATCCGTCACTTTATAGATCTGGTCCTCGTCCCCCTCCCTGTCCTTATCATTATGTTTATCCTCATCCATGTTCTTGGCCTCTTCGCCATTTTTAATTTCATCGTCTTCAACAGCGTCATTAAACTCACCAAAGTCCCCATCGTCAGACGAGCTTTCTGACTTAACAGAATTAATGGAATCATCTAAGGTCGATTTGATGGATTCTTCTTCGAACGAAGAGTTAGATTCTTTGACACTTGATTCAGAGGGTTTGTGTAAGTCGCTACATCCGCTATTCTCCTGCTTCTTCTGATAGCTGCTTTCAGCAGGTTCAAACTTTATTTCATTATTCTCTACTTCTCGAGAATCCTGTCCATTAGAATTCTCGCCGCCGATCTCATCTCTTTGTACGTGATCCTTGTCATAGCTAACCCTAATTGAAGTAAATGGCCATTCCTTCACATCATCTTCTAGTGAGCTTTCATCGGTAGATTTATTACTATTGCTTTTGAGCAGATTCTTTACTGATATTGTCTTATCATCTTTAGCTACGACGTGAGAGCTATCATTCCAGACGGAGTTCAAATCTAAATCAGCACTTCTCTGAGAAGAACCATCTGCTGGCTCATCATCTGTCCAGGGGTTCATATGACTCTAATCGATTCCGTCCAGCTGTGTTATTGCTACTATCAAAATAACTGATGAACATCACCCAAAATAGGTTCCCTGTGAAAAAAGAAGCATGCAATTATTTGAATTGATCTTCACTTCCATAGCCAATATATCACTTAAGATCTGACTCAATCTTAGCTATTGGATCCTTTCAGGTTGAGATTTTACTCGAATAGACAAAGGAAAAAATTGAGATAGAGATAGATTGCAAGAGTGTCAAATACCTTTGCTTTGAGACAGCGACTTGGGCCTAACAGCAGTACTTACAAATTAAACTAACGTCACAAGCTGACGTAATGGATTACGTTATACAATAAGATGAACTAATCGCCACGCCGCGCGGGGTCTTGACCCCACTTCTCCTGGGAAATTCGAGTTTTGTCGGGCTGGCTCAACTTATGTATCATGCTTTTGTTTCTTACTAGAGAGACGCCCCATACCCGTAGCTCTAAGTATCCCGGTGTGAAATGTTTTTTGATCCAGTACTTTCTTTCCCAAATAGCTCCGAGGAAACCCAAGGGTTTCGGAGCATGCCATGAGAATGGAGTCTGGGGTATAACCCTATCTTTCGGACGAAGGAGGCCATTCATGATTGGATCATGTCATATCTGTAGTTAAGATCTATGAGTAAGCCTGCTGTCATTCTGACATGAAAGGAACAAGCGATAAAGATCTATTTCTATTTTCTCTGCATGTTCTCCACTAACGGAGATCAGATCCGATCGCGACAAGCGTGCCAGGCATGTGATTAATTATAGGGTAAGGAATTTCATTTAAATCTTTTAGAGTCACTTCCCCCGGTAACTTCATTGAGGCCTTTGGCCAAATTATTTTTGATCCTGCTAATTGTGCTTTGTTTTACGTAGAATTTGGGATAATTTCTTCATTGTTCTAATATCTCCAGTACATTCTGGAATAAACATATAATAGGAGCGAGCCAATATAAAATTAGAAGTCTTGATTATGGCTCATACTGAACCGGAAAAATTGGATCTGTCGGCCCCAGCCACAGCTGACAACTCATCGTCAGCTATAGAGACGTCACCAACTTCTAATATAATTCGACCTATTCCTGATATGGTTTCACCTTCTGCTCTTGCTCAATTATCTATTAGTTCTGATGGTGAGACGGTCCACTCAGTTCGTCCTGATAATATTCATAGTAGCTCGGTGATTCCTCCTCCTCGTTCTATTGGTCATCATAGAGCCCCCAGTGGACCAGTAGATAGTTCCCCTAATCAATATCCGAAATATATCAAACATCTCACTAAACTTGCCGACGCTAGACCACCATCTCCATATATTAATCCTATTGATTATGATGGTCTATCTTGGCCGAGTGTTGGTGCACGTGCACGGTTGGAATCCAGCGAAGATGAAAAAGCCTCCCGTGAAAAGCGAATTGCTGACGCAGTCCGCACATTACTTTTTGAATTAGGTGAAGATCCTAATAGATCAGGATTACTTGAAACACCAGAAAGATATGCTCGGGCAATGCTTTTTTTTACTAAGGGTTATGAAGATAACGTACAAGATGTTATTAAGAATGCCGTTTTTGAGGAGGATCATGACGAGATGGTAATAGTTAAGGATATAGATGTATTCAGTTTATGTGAACATCATTTAGTTCCATTTTACGGCAAAATACATATTGGATACATTCCTAATTCAAGAGTCTTAGGATTATCTAAGCTTGCCCGTTTAGCAGAAATGTTTGCCAGAAGATTACAAGTTCAAGAACGACTTACTAAACAAGTAGCTATGGCCTTATGGGAATTATTACAACCTCAGGGAGTAGCTGTAGTTATGGAAGCCAGTCATATGTGTATGGTAATGCGAGGTGTTCAGAAGCCTGGTAGTTCTACCACCACCAGTTGTATGTTAGGAAGATTCCGAGAAGCCCAGAGGACCCGAGAAGAATTCCTCAGTTTACTTAAAAAGTAAGTTTGCTACTGGAATGAATCTTTGAAGAGAAAATTTAGTTTTTCTTGGCTTTTTTTTTTTTGTTTTATTGTTTTGCTATAGACTGCATGATTCAACTCAACGAATATTTAATGACGAAGAGAAATGACCCCCGAAAATAAACCAAAAATTGAAAAAAATGGCGAAAATGTAAAAACAACCGTAAAATGTCATTCAAGTAAGTATCGCCCAAGGTGCTTCCTATTTTACTTGTTCCTTTGTCCTGTGTTATTGACATACACATTGTTATGACTTTTATCATTATTATTATTCTTGTTATTATTATTCTTGTTATTATTATTATTATTATTATTACTATTGTTTTTTCACTTGTTTACATAAATTATAATGGCTTCAACACGTTCAAATATTTCATAGTTTGCTCTCGAACTTCCGAGATCTTCTAGCTCATCTGGACATTGTGAAATACAATGCTAAGTTCTTCCACCTCGTCCACCTCGCGTTGACTGGGCCAATATTTAACCTCAAAATTGACTTCTTGGTTCTATTGGTATATTTTCAGATGGAAAGTAGACTAGAACAGGATACGTTTTCTGGGCCAAGTAAATGAAGGTTTGTAGCAGCATGCATACGTATTGTGACATGTTCCTTGATTATCCCTATATATGCCCTGATCGTCGGTGATAAGCCTATATAGGAATGATCTGCACGAGATTAGATCTAAACCTCCTGCGTGAGATCTCGGATATCTAGATATCGCTAAATCACTGTTTATTGCTTAGCATATCATGATAGTAATAGATTAACGTATGATGCAGATGTATAAATCTCGAATCTATCTACGACTAAGCAAAATCTACAACGTAAACTCCCCATTCATTTTAAAATTGCTCAAGATTACCATTTAACGCTTGGGAAATCTCTGATTCGCCATCTCCCAGACTGTTTCCATTTCCGTTTGCGACCACCGAAGAAGTACTATTGTGACGACTAATAGCAACATTCGTTACTTTGCCGAAACATATGTAGACTTGACCCGTGATGTAATTGATAATATCGTACTCATCTTCTAGATCCTCCCCTTTCTCCACGAAACTGTCGAATCTATGATAAACTCCTATGTCAAGTTCTCTTGGCGATGGGATTATAAAGAGGTACGTCACTTTGTGAGTGGGATTCTAACGTAGAGAGTGAAACCTGATAACTAATATCTGAAGATGAAAGAACTGGGGAGACAGAAGGTAGGGCGGCGTCACTTGGTTCCAGCCATGGGAAAAAATTTAATGGGGTTGGAGGAACTGTCATAGACAATCTTGGTGTTGATAAATCATCCTCCACAGCAGGACTAATACACATGCAGTACGTAACGATAACGCGTCAATGCCGAATATCTCCTCGTTCAGTAAGCAAATATCAACACTTCTAATAGCATAGAGAGATATGGATGCGGTAACCATAAGTGGTATCAACTGCTGCTGAGATTGAGCTGAAAGACAATTCCAGATATTTTGTTAATAATGTTGATAAGGTTACCTGATAATACACGCAATTACTCAGCAAGTAATTTATATATCTTTTCCTAACTCTGAGTATATCTATATAAATTCGAATATGATTCCAGATAGACCCACAAATTGGGCTACAATGACTTATAATATCAATATGAACTAAGGTCTTATTTGAAAAACATACGAGAGTTCCCGACTGATCCGTTTGTGCTAATACTAGCTTTAATCAGTGAAATTTAGTACCAATCAGATCTGCAGGGTCCTACTAAGTTTGACCTAGGACCATCGTATAATGTATAAATAGATTCAACCTTAATATTAATGGGGAACGCGCATGTAAAGAGTCTTGATCTTTATTTATATTGTTCAATTTCTCAAAATGGTCTATTTCAGTCAATTTTTACTGCGATTAATGGTGTTGTAAGTGGCCCGAGCTGTTGAGGCTTCGCCTCAGATCCTGGCTTTACACACTCACGAAGTCCACATCTCTAAGTTGATCGCAACGGTTTACTCGTTCTAAGAGTTCAATCGTCTCACTATGGCTCAAGAGGAGGTCGCTTATACGGTTCCGACCGAGACAGACCCTAGAGACATAGAAACATACCCACATAATATATTAGGATAAATAAATGTCTTCGTTATATATACTAGATGTAGTATAATAGAACAAGCAACTAAAGGAGGTCGTTATACTTTAAAATAACGCACATAAAAAAGAAAGAGATTATTATGGGTATGACAAAAAGTTAACTGAATATTAAATTCAAGCTCAGACTCGACATTACTTCCGAAGGAAAAAATAAAATATCCTGACCAGACGCCGAATATAATACGTGCCGGGAACAACGTCAAAACTGAACAAAAAGAAGAAAAGCCAAAACATGAAATACAGCATAACACTAATGTTTCAGAAAGATTCGGATTTCATCAGAAACAGACTATGAATTAGGCGGAGCACCATAATAATTATTACCCTGTAAAGAACTTCCAGCAAACGGGTGACTACTAGTATGTGACGGAGAAGGACGCGAAACAGAGGAACGAGCATTAACACCACCGTTACTACCACTAGCACTGGTACTACTTTCATTCGCTCCGATTTCTTCAACACGACCAATGCCAGCTGAGGATTTTGCATCGCCCGGGTATACGTTATTCAATTCGTAACCAAAGGGTTGCTGATAATGCTGATTTACAGCAGAAACTGTTGGGGGTGGTTGCTGTAAATTACCTAGAGGGAAAGCACTGGCAGTAGTAGCAGCATTAGGAGGATAATTTGAAACAAAATTGCCATTTATATCATAATATCCAGCATCAGTTTGTCCTAAACCAGGATTATAAGGAGGGGCAGCGGGAGGAGCTTGATTACTATAATCATGCTGACTCTGATAATAAGATGGAGGAACCATCCAAGCTGTGCCAGTAATTGGTGCTCTACCTTGTCTAACTCTTCGGGCGGATTGTCTTCTCATAACCAAAATGATTATAACAAATATAAGAGCAATACCAGCTACCAGTAGCCAACGTCCATAACTATACCAAGCATTATTCTCATAACATTGTCCATACCAATTGCAAACAACTGAATCTCTCTGAATGATGCTAATAGGATTAACGATCGAAGGTGCCATTATTTTCAATATTCAACTAAAACAAGAAATTACGACCAATGAAAAAACGAAAGAACAGTTCAAATAATTCAAACGCACACTCACTCTCTCTGCCTTTTGAATCACTGGTACCGATACTATACAAATATCTATTCCAAAATATTTGACTCACACAATAATAATAATAATGTAGAAGCCTTATTTATATAATTTGCTTTCTGAAGTAATTTTTTTTCTCCATATAATATTGAAATATGAGAAATCCAAAATTAAATGAAATAATTTAATAATTAATAATAGAACGAGTATGATGGATTTCAAAACGAATTGACAATATACTTGAGCAAATGCTGTTGTGTACTGTATAGACCAACTTCCCTAATCTAACTTCCTCAATAAAACCTCGTCAGTCGAAATTCCTCAATCAGTTAAATATTCTAGAGTGATATATAAGTTAGCCACCGAGATCAGAACGAAAGTGTAATATCTTCCCTCAGTTAAAAGATAAAATCAAAAGAAGATCAAAGTTCGAAGTTCGAAGAAGAGGTACAATCTATCGTGAGCTTATTTGTTATCACGGTGACTGCAATATTGACTGCCGCCCCCGCTGTCGTGACTTACCTACCGCTCGCCCACCTTTACACGTTTATCTTTTCCCCCCAAATATAGTTATAATAACAGCCGATAACTTTATGTTTATGCATATATACGCGCGGCTCAGAGCACGTGATATAGCATTAGCTAGCTAGCTAGCTATAGCTGTACCTGTGTACGGCTTTAACATGTAGAATAATTTCACCCTCACTTCGCAATTTGAGATTCATCAATCTCAATCAACGAGCGAAGTTAGTGATATCTGTATATCAGATTGTTTTGTATATTTAGAGACGAAGTGATATCTCAGATTGTTTGTATATTTGGAAACGAAGTGATATCTATCTCTGGTTCTTATATTTTCTAATTAATGCCTATTTAAATATTTTACTACTATGTTAAGTAAATTCCCCCAATTCAACTACTCAATCTTGGTCACCTTATTCATAAATGTTAAAAATTCGGCAGATATCAGGAAACAGTTGTTTTCTGCAAATAGTGATTTCGAATATGCCTTTATATCAGCCTCAACAGTTTTATCTCAAGAACAATTAATGGTGGCTATTTACAGAGCTTTAAATGATACAACTAGTGGAAATCTTAGAACGAAAAATATTCATTCTGAAATAGTTTTTTGTATGTCTCCTAATAATAATATCATGGAAGGGTTAAAGAAATTTGGAATATCTGACGATACCACATCATTTTACGCAATTAAGATAATACCTAAAGGTGATCATGATAACGAAGTGGTAGAAAAATATCATCAATTTCTGAAGGAACATATTGACGGTACTGAAGTTGAACAAATAAATGATCAAGTGATTCAGAATCTGACCGACTTATCTGTTGTCAAAAAGGTAAGTTAATTGAAAGCCAATGGTAAATAGAAAGAAAACGACAAAGGTCGTGGTTTCGGCCATTTCTAGAGACCAATTCTAGCGATCCCTTTGAATTACTAACACACATTTGAGAACTATAAGACTTCTAATAGCTCAACCATAGTAGCAGCAATTTCATTGCGTGGTCATTAACGACTAACGGCTTAATGGTCATCCTCCCTTCTCTTATGTAACTAATCCAGGAGCCTTTTCCTTTTGAACATCACAACCTATTCCAAAAAATGCAGTAATAAGTGCTTGTCGATATGAATCTTTGGGTGAGAAACCTGAGGCTCTATACTGAGGACTATTGATAACATCAGTCATTAATGGATCAAAATATTCATCATTAACCTCAAACAAATAATTTATTTGTCGATCTCCATTAAATGGCGTAAATGGAGTAGCGTTACCTGCAGAGCCAGCTCTACCGCCTAAAGCAGATAATCTTGAAGATGAAGAAGATGATGGAAGGGTTAATGGAGCTCGAAGGTCATCTTCCAACTGTCGTCTTCTCGCACTCGATCTTTTTAAGGCCATCCTTGAAACTTTCTTTATAATAGCACTAGCATCTCCATCTGCATTGGCTAATTGTCGAACAAGTTCTTTTTCAGTTTGTTCTTTAATTCTTCGTTCATCTTCATCTGCTTGTAATGCAAGTAATTGCGCTTGTCTTCGACGTTGCGATTCAAGTGATTGCATTTGTTCCATTTGTTCATCTTCTTGCTTTTGTCTTAAGGAATTCGCCAAGATTATATTACGATTTGCTTGTTCGTATGCTTGTAATTTCGCTTCTGTAGACTCAACATCAATTCCATTAACTAAGTTAAAGATGATATCCTCCACTTCTTCTAAATAATCATTGTATTCTTGTAATGAAGCAAAATCTTGCTGTCGTTTATTAAAAGTTCTATTAACTCTTGCTCTGACATCCACCTCTCTTTCAACTCCTAGATCCTCAAATATTTGAGTTTTGAATTTATTTTTACGAAGGATCTTTCCACAACCAGCATAAGGACAAGGAGCTGGGCCAACAGCAAATATACGATCTACACATGATTCACACATTTTATGGTAACATTCTGGATTAACCAAAAACCTCATCTCCGGGTTTAAGTATCTAGATGATTTACAAATGGGGCACATGTCTGATGACGTTAGTAAAATCCTGTAACAACTATTCATCTCACTATACTCAGCACTCAAGACCTCTGGTCCCTCTATTAAACACACCCTACTACTAAGTTCTCTTCCCACGTATCTCTTATCCTCTATGATTCTCTCAACTTACCTCCATCATTGCTCTGTGTTTGTGGTCTTGCGACTGCTGGCGCCATTGTGTGATTTGAAATCAAAAACTTGTTCACAGTTTATGAAATAAATGTAAGGAATCAAACGTTTCATTTATGTAGAAAGGTTATGGATCTAAATAGGGGAACGAATGTAATATATACCCTAACCACTATCACGTGAAAATGATTACAAACCGGCCACGAATACGTCTACCCTAACCTCTATCACGTGAAATCGATTGTCTACCATGTAGCTAGCCGCATGCAGGGCCTCGGCCGATCTAGTCTCGAGGCAGATGTAGCAAGCAATGAAGATAAAGTTCTCGCAAACAAAGAATACAGACGATGATAAATTGATGTGCTTGAATTGCTTTATCAAGTCCGTCCAGGGTTTGCCACTCTGAAGTCTTGAGTATAAATAGAGGAGCTGATCCTCTGGGTTTCGACTCTGTAAAAGGGACAACATCCTCGTGAAACTTGACTTTAGTGCTTATTATTATCCTTACTATATTACCTTAAATCAGAATATTTATTTATCAGTCAACATGTCTAATTCTTCAGCCAGAGATTTTGAATCAATCACACGTGACCCGGCTGTTATTCTACCCGAGGCAGTCAGGGCCCATGAAGAAGCCGTGGAGCAGGGCCTAGATGAATACCCAGGGGGACCTACTTCTTCTGAGCGAAATCAAAATGATGTTACACTTACAAATATTGCTGACGAAACTAACCAGAAAAATGCCAAAGGTTTCCAACAGTCTGGATATGATGGTGACGATGCCGATAGATATCAGGACGAACTGCCTTCGAAAATGGTATCGGGGCAATATGACAATCAATCCGAACAGCAGTAGAAGTATGATACAGTCTCTCTCACCCGGGTTAAGTAATTTAGACTGGTCTTGAAGGCAGTAGGAAGTTTTGCCGTATGACTACGCTATGATCCGCATTGTTCCTTCTTTACCCCAGCTTAGGCTATAGGAATGATTAAATTGAGCACGGATAGCTAACATGAAATTATATATATTAATACAGATTAATATAGACCCTTTCTTTATTCTTTGAATAGAAATATTAAAAAATTAATCATTGGTCTCGTATTATGAATATTATTTTCTGGTTGATGCGATGCCGAATAGAAATATCAAATTAATCATTGGTCTCGTTATTATGAATATTATTTTCTGGTTGATGCGATGCCAAATAACCCTCTTCACCGGCCATATACCGGTCCTGTAAAACTTTCAACAATTTTCTATTAAATTTAGGTGGCGTCCCAATGCGATGACTATTACTAGCAATGAAAATCGGAATTAGCCAATGCAATATTGATGAACCCATTACTGTAGTCCAATTCTCCCAGGCTCCTTGGCTATAAGGGCCGAACGCTTTCACATCTTCAGGTTTTAGGCGTATAACTACTCGTTGGCCATTAAGGGCCATATTGAAAATAGGGTAATTACCCCTTTTGAAGCTCATTTGCTCAATCGTTGTGATGTCGCGTAAGATATATCCAACATGAACACCAAGAAATGTCGTCAACATAATAATCCATCCAGCACAAAGAATATAAAGGACAATGAAAACTCCCGAAACGGGACTTGTATGAACATAAATAAATAATGTGATTAATACATATAACACAGTTAACCAGAAACAAAAAACCAATTGTAAAAACAATCTAATGTTACTTTCACCGATAACAGCATGTATCATTCCACAGAAATGGTCCATTCTAGGAACACACCTATTAAGTTGTGAAGCATGATGAGCACGATCTATTTTGATTGATTGACAGTGGGAGCACCATTGACGAAAACCTTGAGGGTCACACATGAAGATCTCAGTTGAAAATGAATCAGATGGCAAATATGCAGAGGGGGCAACAGCGGTAGGCACAGAGGCAGGAGAAGGGGCCGAAGACGAAGAAGAAACATGAGGATCGTCTACAGTGTTAAGATGGGCATCATCAGTATTGATTTTCGCCGATATGGCATTATTATCTGCATTCGGTACATTTGTCACCGCAGTCGTATCCAAGAATGAGGATTCTTCCTGTTTACTAGCGTCATCTCTAGTTACATATCCAGGCCCTATGATAACGACCTGTGCCCAGCTTATTGCAATTAAAGCTATTAATACAGAGAATATACTTATAAGTACTATACCAGGACCCCCACCAACATGTTTCCAACCAAGACGGTAGCAATAAGCATATAAGAAGTAACCAATTGTACCTATTATAATAAAAGGACACGGATTAGGTATATGCCGTAAGAATTTTGTGACAATATTATCCTTATTGGTCATATCGCACTTATTTAAAACCTAATACAAACGAACCTTCATCGCAGATAGGATCAGAATTATTACAAATGAATGGAACAAGTATGAAAGAAGGAAGGGAAGATCTAATGAATCTCGGATATAGGAGAGATGTAGTATCGTACATTTATGCAACTTCATTACCTAACCCTGTAGATAAGCTGGTACAGGTTCAAGGATTTTATTGAACATGTAGCAATAATCCCTAACAAGTTATGCTGCCATTCACCTCTGTCAGTGACAGTAGCTGATAGTCTGATTTAATTCCCCTGGACACATTGTTCAGTTCGTTCACTTGCTCTAGAGGCAATAAAAGCGTGAGGGTTGGCATAATTACCGCATGGTAGTATCAAATTTATACTGTTAATTATAAGTTCGTCTGGCCAAAATTTCTGAAGGTTTGTGAACTAATTCAAACGTGGGCAGTGCACAGACCTAGTGACTTTTATAATATTGTGACCTCCAATTATGGAAAATAAAAAAAAATCATAACCCCCGTTGAGTTGGAAACACCTGGAGATCCTCATATCCACATACAGTATCTGGAATTAGATTGCGGTTAGGGATTCTGCGATATCTGTGGTAGACACTGTTCCTGACCCAGTAGCCTGTTCGAGGTTATTACTCCCATCGAAATTCACTGGATCAAATGACTGAAATGAGGTTCAGATTGTCATTCAGCCTCGAGCAAAGTGAGCCATGGGCCCTGGCAGACGAGGGGTCATGTCTGAAAAGCACAGAGGGCGCAGTTTACTTCTAGAGACCAGTATCCCGACAATTATGTTCAGGAGATTCATATTGTGATATATACATAATATAAAAGTCAACTTGTCAAAATACTGAGATAGGTCATGACATCATCTTTCGGTTGCCCCAGCCAGTGAGAAAGAATGTGAGTTATAAGAGAAATTTCTCAAAGATACCAATTACTTGATCAGAGGTAAAGTTTATACGTCGAAAAACGTAGCGTAGCGAAGCTGTTCTCCAGATTTTTAAAAGCGATCGACATTGTTAATTAAGTCTTGTCACACGAGCGAATAAACGCGTTGCATAGTTAAATAATGTTAAAAAATAATATTTCAAGAATGGAGGGTTTAAAGTCTGATGAAGATCAAGATAGTATAAATCTCTTGGATTGATAAGATGTGTGTATGAGATACACACTCCAGTATCTTCAAAAGCCGACGCGCATTTCTCAGAATTAGAACAGTACGCCAGAGTCGAACAAACATCAGTCTTGCATCTCCTTTAAACATCCGTGTAACAGCTCCTTGCATTATAGTACTAAAGCAGAGCTCGGTTACTAAACTTAGCCCTAATAAAGCGCAAGTAGTTGCAAAAGACGGAGTATATACATAGATTTCTCATGAATATATGTAAATCATACGCAGTAACCAGCTACCGATGTTGCCTACGCCTTAGTGCTGGTAGATCGTCGATCGCAAACGTACAATCCCGATACGGCTTCCCATTAGTACTAGCATTGCAGCCTGCTTAAGGTTCATTTAATATTAGGTTTCAACTGCGGCGTTCTAAGGGGTCGTCTCTCATTCATTCTCTCTTTCATTTGCTTTCTTTCTTTACAATAGGATAATAATCTTTTCATTTTATAACGAATCAACTAATTTGTATTGGTATAACAAAAAACTTATTAAGCTTTGTACTTAATTGGACCATCGTTCGACTTTTCGGGATATCATGATATCATAGTCTATCCACAACATCAATTACCTGCTTTTAAAGTTCTGTTCATCGTACATGTATACTTCTTTTGTCGAAATATATAACATACCAATTCTCCCTTACAATATTAATTTCTTTTCATTGATTTATTTATTTATTATCTACGACATCCTCGGCTTCTCCATTCATCTATCTCTCACTATCTCTCCATGATTAGATTTCCTCGTAAACCAATAATACTATGCTTCATATTAGCGACCTTTTTATCTGTCATGTTTATGTCCTATGGTGTAAACAATAATAAACAAGGAAAGTTTGGGGGCCAGAATGTAATAGATAATAATTTCAAACCTCCTAATTCACTCGATCTTAGTGACGGTTATACTGCTGATCCGTCAGATAAAAGCACCAATCCTCTCTTTGATGAAAATAGTGAACCTAAAGGTGACTTATCAAGGTTGACAGATACTCATGAAAGAGTACCTGCTACTTTGATGGCATTGGTTCGAAATGAAGAAGTGGATGACCTTATATACTCAATAATACAGATTGAAAGTGCCTTCAATGCTAAATTCGGTTATCCTTGGACATTTTTCAATGATGAAGAATTCACCGAAGATGTCAAAAATGCTGTTAGAAAAGCAACCGGTGCTAATTGTACATTTATTAAAATAGATCCGGAAGACTGGTTGGAACCGTCTTGGATAGACAAGGATAAAGCTAAAGTACTTATGGAAGACATGAAGAAGATTGACCATGTGGGATATGCGGATTTACCATCATATCATAGAATGTGTAGGTGGAATTCTGGAAAATTCTTTGTTCATCCCATTATGAATCAGTATAAATATTATTGGCGTGTAGAGCCTAAGACTGACTTTTATTGTGATATTGATTATGATTTGTTTCGTTACATGGAAACAAATCAAAAGGATTATGGTTTTGTTATTAACCTCTATGATTCTCCTCAATCAATACGCACTTTATGGCCGACGGCCACAGATTTCTTTAAAGAAAATCCAAATTATGTTAACGATAATAATGCTCTTCAATGGTTGGTACAAGACTCTAGAAAAGATCGTAACGCAGTTGCAAATGGTTATTCGACATGTCATTTTTGGAGTAATTTCGAGATTGGAAGTTTAGATTTTTTCAGATCAAAAGCTTATCAAGATTATTTCAATTATCTAGACAAAGCCGGAGGATTCTTTTATGAAAGATGGGGAGATGCTCCTGTTCATAGTATAGCTCTAGCAATGATGACTGACAAATCCAGAATTCATTATTTTAAGGATATTGGATATAAACACTTCCCCTTTTCGAATTGTCCTGATTCTTCCAAGTGTCGTCATTGCGAACCTGGACTGTTCTCACCCTTCCCTGACCTTAATTCAGAGAACTGTATATCAGAATGGTTTAAAGCAGCTGGTCCTGGTTAAATCAAGGATATATATGTATGTAGATTCCTGTATTTACTATAATGATAGGTGTGGAACAATTTGGTGGTTCCCAACACTGGTGACTAGAATCTCGAGCGCAGTGAAATCAGGGGTCTGGTGTATAGTTCTCCTAATATCTAAGTATATTTATATTCCTATACATATAATTTATATCTCTAATTGTTTCTAAAATACAACAGTCCAATGCTTAATGGTAGCATCAGCACCAGCACTAGCAACGTTGTTTTCTCCAGTCCAGATAACAGAATTTGTGCCATCTTTATGGGCACCCAAAAACTTAATATTCTTACTTGGAGTATTCACAGAGTAAACAATGATATTTGTATCTGCAGATCCACTGACAACATATTCACCAGATGAGTGCCAATCAATACTAGTAATTCGACTAGTATGGAAAGCCCATCGACCAGTGACAACAGATTGACTGGGAATACTGAATAAGGTTATCTTACCAGAAGCATCACCAGCAGCAAGGTGCTCACTGTTTGGTGAAAACGACAAATACGTTACTGCAGATCTTAAGTTATCGAGTCTCACAGAAGATGGAGTAAGATCATTATTGAAGAAGTGAATCGAATTATCTGAACTACCCACTGCAATCAAGGATTTCTCACTTATCGAAACTGCTTGTGCAGAAAACTTCAACTGGGTACTGTTAACTGCCTTACCATTTTTAAACAATTGGATAAAAGATTCACCAACTACAACAACTTCTCCATTATTATTCGCCGATATTGCCCTTGGTTGACTAGGAAGGTCGGCATTATGAGCGGAAGAAGAATCCAATCTGGTTTCCACTGATTTAAGTTTGTCGTCCCATCCAATAGACCACAACTTAGACCCATCTGATACAATTCCCACAACAAGACCATTATGACCTTGTGAACTAGTGGTATTATCTTTTCTCCAATGGGTTATTCGACCATCATAAGAGCCACTAACAAGTTCTTTAGAAGAGTCAAGAACAAGCGAAGTAATACTTTTCTGATGACCAGTAACCACTTTAATAGGCTTGTCAGACGACTCCTTAAGATAATTAAGATCGCCCGAATATGACAAAGAAATGATCAAATCTCCTCCTTCAGCAAAAACTACACCAACTTGATGATTTTCCAAACCGGCAGGGAATGACCAAGTTTTAAGCAGCTTCTTAGTAGAGACTTCCCACAACTTTACAGTTTGATCAGCCGACGCTGTAGCAAACTTGGTGGAATCCGGAGACCAAGCAACTGCAAATACACTACCTTTATGATGGTTATCAGCATCTTCAACATATCCTAGGAACTCACCAGTTTTACCTTCAAACAAGGCTATTTTTCTATCAGAACCCACGGACAACATATAGCTTCCATTGGGTGAAAATTGTACATCTTGAACGAAGTTTGAATGCTTATCTTGATGAGATAATTCAAATTTGAAAGGAGGACCGTGATAAAACACCAATCTGGAATCATCCCCTACGGTCACAGCCCTATAAGGTCTAACAGGACGAATTGAGACAGCATTAACAACAGCCGAATGTCCAGATATAGATCCCACAGTATTACCAGAATCAGAGGTGAAACAATGTCCATACCGTTCTTTACCATCACCTACTGCAATAATACGTTGACTATCTATGTCCCAAGCAATATCATTAATACGGCCCTGGATTACCTGGTATTCACCCTTGGTGATCAAATCGTCACCGGCCACATCCCAAATTTTAACATTACCAGCCGAGTCTCCAGAAGCAACGTAGAAGCCTGAAGGAGAAAACTTAGCTACAGTGGTATTATAAGTATGATTGACATATTGAATAGATTCCTCTGGTCTTTCTACAGATCTGACATGAATGGATTTATTTGCCGCGTATGCTATACGCTTAGATTTAGGATCATAGGATAGATGGACAGCAATACCTCTAGTAGTAGTTGGCTGAGCTGCCCAAATAGAGTCTGTAACATTAAAAAATGATGACGTTAGCTAGAATAAAACAAAAAGTAACAAGCTTCAGTACCTCTCTAGCTCTCAGAATGTTGGAAATCTGTGGAACAGCTAATTCTGAGCCAGGCCGCCGTTCCAAGATCCCACCCAAGGAGCAATGGTTGGTTGCCCCGTTTGTGCCAGCACCCCAACCGTCAAAGGCATCACTTATCACGTATTCTCGTTCCGCTCGAGAACTCTACCACCACGCTGATCTTCTACTAGAGTAGATGTTAAATGACAAAGTTAACGAAATATCCCGAGTCTGGATTCGGAAGCAAGGAGTTAACCCACTCTGTGTCAGCGTGAGATACTGATCAGGGTCAAAATGCAAAGAATCAGTCATCACCTTCGAAATAGTTATTTAAAGCTTACCTCGTTGAATTGACATTACAGAAATCGAAAGATATGTCACCGGCAGAACGGGCAAATACGACAAAACCTGAATATCCAGGAGAGCATGAATGAAATTAGAGGCACTAACAAGTTGTAGAAGTAAACAGACTAACGACCGACATGTCACTGGGTAAGGGTAAAAGCTTGCGCCTCGACAATACACTAATAAAATATTTCGTTCGTACACCCCATGAAGGTGAAGATAGCTAAGGGGTGAAAACATTTGTGAGAAGTCCTCACTTGACTAGACAGAGCCTGGCCATTGAAACAGTTGGAACAAGAAAAGTTTGACAGAAGAAAAAAATTACTATAAAAAAAAACTCCAATAGAGGCAACTTACGACCTAAAATTCTGATTGTTCGTTCAGGGGAACCAAGCCTGCAACGATTCTTACGATTTGTACCTTTCAACATTGACAAGATGTTGACTAAAGGATTTTGCTATTGGCTGTTGGGCACAACAGTGGCAATTTTGATAGAACCCGTACCATAGGGTTAGTTAACCTTGCTTCCGACATATTCAACAGAGAAACACCAAACTGTGGAATATGCCAAGCAGGCAGAGCAACTTTTATTAAACCCGTGCCATAGGTCATATGTTCATACACTAGGGCAATATTAAACAGAATTAATCCATTGGCAATAAACCGACTTAGTATATATGCCTCGAGCCCGTACTGGCGCTGAACCGATTTCTTGCCCCATCTTTAGAGCTTTGCGTAATCGGCCGAAACCCTACAATGGTTTATACGCCGTTGAGAACTGAGGACTTTCTTCGTTGACATTTACTATGCCATACCCACACTGGGCCGAATACCTCTTCGAGAATGAGGACTTTTAATCTAGCACTTTTCTGCTGCAATCGATGTTGCTCTTACAATACACCCGTGCAATTGGGTCATTTAGTTGTTGTCAAAACATATCTGTATGACGTTCGAAATTTAGTATTCCCCATGGAAAACTCACTAATAGCTAGTACGTTTCAATTTCTGCTCCGCACTTTCAATGTTGTTGTTACGCAATATCTGTCGACCGGGACTCGACATCGGATAAAGCCAACCTTCATAAAGGGTATAGGTGTTCCATATTAAAACCTTTCAAAAATAACAATTCAGCCCCATAATTCATTCTAATACCTGTAATAACCAGTCACTATTCTTAATTCACAATTTAATGTCACTAGTCGACCTCTCACTTTACATACTCCTTTTATCTCATGGTAATCATTCCAAGAATTCACAATATCTCAATAATAATTTCACTCTCATTCGGTAGGGAACACCTAATCCTAAATCGCATGATAAACATAGACAAGAGAAAAAACAACTCTAAAAACTCTCGATAGCACATATGAACTTTCACATGTTCATCATAACGACTTTCTCTCGGGCAATTTTGGCAAACAAAATTGCCTTCCCGGGATTAAACTACCAATGAAAGAAATCTGACGCTCTAAACTTAATTAAAGCGGTATATCCACCAGTTACAGACATCAACTAATGTCTTGTCTATAACATTGACCAAAAGCAGTTAAACAAACCAGTCATAGCCAGTCTAAAGGGATCTTAATATTTCTAAAAAAATACTCTTATTCAGAAACATATCCGCCGACAGAAAGCAAACAAAACAAATTTAAAAAATGAATGAGAAACAAAATAGAGGAACAAAAAACCATAAAACTATCGCTGGTTGACAACCTAATCAATGAAAGAACCAAGTTCCCTTTTCTGGCCCTAGTCTTGGAAATCACTAAATTAAATAATCTCTTCCAAACAATGTTCTAACTTCTTCATTATATTAACCTTCCACTTAATAAATGTTTCAATCTGCCTCCTTAAACGCGTAGGATAAAAACTTCTAAACAGTGCTGTAATTTCTAAAAATAAAAACTAAAAACCATATATATGACATCTGCCTCCAATATCTATAAGGGCCCAAAATATTGAGTAAGTGATATATACCATCAGCCAATCCTCATATATTTTACTTGCCATAGGCGAAACAAGGAGCCCGAAGGCTAAAGACCAAAAAGAAGAATAAAAAATACGTCAATGATTGCGATCAAGCCTTATTTATATTCTGGAAGGTCTTGGAATGACACGCCGGGTAACAACGTTGGAACGTGGATTAGGGTAGTATTTCTGGCTCCTGATTGATCGAAAGATTTAGAATCTAAAATTAAGTGCATGCGTAGTAGTCCTTGAAAACGTTAATTCAAGGGGTTGCTCGGGGAAGAATTTCTATATATAAGGTATTGATTTGCGTGATTAGCTCTTCTTTCGACAGTTGAAAATTTAAGTAGGGTCAAGTCGGCTCTACCCAGGGCTCTGATAAAATTTGCAGGCTCCTCAATCGATCGGTTTCAATTAGTATTGAAGATGTATTCCTTGAGTAGACCAAGTTATGAAAGATCTCACGACTTCTAAATAAAAGTATTCTTAAGGACGTGCACGAGAAATGGGGTCTGCTGGCTTGTAATAAAGTTCGCCGATCTTTATGGAGCACATCAATGCCCGGTTCTCTTATTCATTATGCGTTTGCACGACCGAAGCGGCGGGTACACAAACTTGCACGTGACTGCTCTGCCCTGCCGGCCGGATCGTACGCATACGTACGTCCAATGTCGGCTAGCCGCTATCCAAGAGTAAGCACAGGGGCATTACATGGCCGTCTCATCCTCTCTCAGCACTCAGAAGAAGTTCTAATACCCTGAAGTCTACCATTTCACTGGTTCGAGAATTAGAGATCTCACCCTCAATACGATTTGCCTGAGAAAAGCCAGCAGGACATCTTTGAAACTGGGGTTACTGACAAATGCCATCAGAGCACCGCCCGTCGACACAATAGTAACTATTTACTGAATACTGAGACCTATCTAGGTGTCAGACTGTCTTCCTACATTTCAAAGTTCAGTGTCTTTTGGAACCAACTAAGCAGATTATTAGATAAATCTGCGTTTTTGATTTCTAGGATAGGTTGTGAGATTACTAAGTTACTCCCCGGTATTTCGTTGTTCATGGAATCTGGTGTTAAATCTCATCCCAATTCTTCCAGAGGCCGATAGTAGAATCCATCCATTTATCTAATATTGAGGAGTGTGAACAAATACGTTAAGTTAATTCAGTAATCAAGTCTAAGCTCGGGGACACTTGGAGCAGTTGTGAATAGGGACGGAAAAAACTCCATAATGCTGAGAACTTTGACTATCACACTTTCAATATCTGATTAGCGGTTACGTTAATTCTTACTCTTAGTAATATCCAAATCGTTGATTAAAAGTTATCTTAACGTTATTATATATATCACGGTATTGAGCGCCTGAGTTCCAAATCATTTCCATAATAGAATTGCAGATAACGCCTGGTATTAATCTTGGACCATGTCTAGCTCTACTCCATCTATAGATCCGAATCTTAAGTAGCCGCGTATAAACTCGATCAGTTTAATTGCATGACTGCATAATTTGTACATGAGATCAGCTTTGTGCAGCTCCTGCTGCACATAACAGCGATCTTAAAAATTAACCTGCATCAAATTCAATTCGCTCTAGAATGAGCCTTAGAATAATGCTGTATATACTACTTATTCGCTATCAGCAACATCAGCAACCTTAGAATAAGAATAAGAAGAAATTATTAATCGTTTTACCCCTTAATATAAATTTGTCTTTTTAGAAATTTTGCATATAGACTAAGAACTTAATCAAGGCTTAGGATTCAATAGGCGATTCGATTACCTTTTCTAATGGTTATGTCCCAGGTCGGATATCACCATCAAATATGGAATTCGTTGATTACTGTTCATATTTTTTCGAAAGTTGACACTATTGATAATTTATTCTTTATAAATGTATAAAATGAAATAATAAAAGAAATTAATATGTTATTTTGGTTAGGAAACGAAAAAATCCATATTTTAAGGCGTTTCTGGAGTTTTTTATTTTTATAATCCTCCTTACCCTGTAGTATCCCAGATAAGAAGTGCTTAGCCATATCGGGATGCATAGAAGAAACCTGGGCATCCTATTTGGGAAATAAAATTTCAAGTAGAGGAGTTCTCTAAGCGATCGGGACAATCGTTATAACAGGGATTAACAACAACTGAAAATATGAGGACGATAGGAAAAAATAAAATATAATCATACGGATACACTAAAGCTACCTAAGACCGCATAAAGGCTAATAAAGCTGCGTGAGGGTCCCAACAGAAATAATGAATAACTTGCTACCGCCTATGAATCGGCAGCTAGTGGTGGGTCGGCATCCAACTGTTATGAGTTCATTCGTTGATTTATCTGAAAACGATAATATGAGGTAGAGTTAAAGGCAATCGCCTTTAGTTCGCATCGTGAATCAACAAGTGACTAAAAGTGAATAATAATCGTGTAGACAAGAACATTGACCTTTCCATTAAAGTATATACCACACACCGCATCTCAGGTTACGGAAGATTTTATAGTTGTCGATCCTGTCGATCGCATCATTTACAGACAGGATAATGGTCATAGCACTCTACTGATTCAAATAATATTAATATAGGGATCTTCTGAACAGTTCCATTATATGGTACTAGCCCACCAAAACTATTTGCTCAAATCAGCTCGCCTAATTAGCTACTCGAAGATAATCACTCCAAATATGTGCAGCAGTCTAGATATTTAGCGCAAGTTGTATTCATATTGTGCCATTGCCAGTAGGGTTAGTACGCACCTTTCTTTTCTCAGATCGAAATAAACTTCAAATTAGAGCCAAGAAGATCGCTGACCCCGAGACTTGTCTTATATACAGTGTGTATTATGGCGCTTATATTACATATTATACAAAGAACTATTTAACCGCTTATGATATATGATGTTTTTACAAGACAGCATCTACAATTGAGGCGGCCAGGGTTGCAATTACCTAGACCCATCAGCTATTTCTACATGGGCTGCTCTGGTATTCTACAGTATTTCTTCCCCTTGAGGGGTAGCTGGAGAAAATGATGGCTATTTTCTATCTATTGCTATCCTAATGGTGGGGCATCTTAAGAAATCGGCTCCTAATATTAACTTGAAGCTTTCTAATAAGCAGATAGGCTTAATGGCAATTACTACTTCAGTCAGCCCCATCTGGCACCAGCACGGTTACATATTTTGTAATCCTTTTGTCCTATTTGCAATTGCTATTGGTCGCACTGACTTGACAGAAATGGTATGGTCCCTTGTATACCTCTTGTCCTCTTCTGTATACGGATTCATATCATACTCCTCTTCCCTCCTCCTCGTGGTCTAAGAGTCCAGCTTCGGCTGCAGGGCCCAGTGATAACTGTCCACTTTTCATATAAAGGGAGTGATATGAGAAAGCCTTTCTCTGATTTACTAAAAAGAGGATTAAAAATACAAAGGCTTTTACTGGATTATCTCTTTCTGAAATATTTTGATTTTTTACAATTCTTCTGATATCTCAAAGAAATGCTAGTTAGAAATATTGCTTTGGGTGTTGCAATTGTTGCTTCGCCAACTATTGTCTTGGCTCAAGATACAAGTTTTAATTTTGACACTTTCACTGAGTTTCCGTTTGGACCGCTCCCAACTGACCTGGCTTCACTTTATTCAGAAATCTTTGGCTCTCTTTATCCGGACTTAGCTTCGATTTTCGGTGGAACTAATCTTGCCTCTCTTGAATCCGAAGAGATCTCATTCATTGAAGGTATGTAGATTAAAGGTTCTCACGACCTCAACATGTGGTAACAGAACTCGATACTTACAACTGGTGGCTGGTAATTAAATTCTAACATTATCTTTCTAGGTTTGACTGGGTTAGCTGGTTTGGCAACAGATACCGACTTCTTTGGGTCAGCATTCTTTGGCACAGATTTTGGCTCCCTTGGTTCCGAACTTGCGTCTTTATTTGGCACCGATACAGGGCTTGCCTTGGGAAGTATTGGACCTCTTACAGGTCAGTCTGTGGCTTCTGTTTCAGCAACGGGATCAGCATCTGGAACAGCAGTTGTAACGACAACTGGAACGGCGTCCGCTGCGTCCAGGTCTGCTGCTTCCGGGTCTGAATCGGTTATTACATCCGCTTCCAGTTCTGCTTCTGGCTCAAAAGTAACTTCTTCTGGTACCGCCGCTTCAAGTTCTGAAACTTCAAGCTCCAAAACAGAAGTTAGTTCTGCACCTGTCAGTTCAACCGAAGAAACATCCAGTGCTAGTACTCAATCCGCAAGTGGTAGTGCAGCCTCAACTTCCGCCTCAGCATCTGCTACCAAGGCCGCAGCTGGTACTCGACTTGCTCTCAGTTTGGCAACCATTTCTTTTGCTTGTCTTCTTTCTATTTTGATTTTAATGTGAGGGGGAAAATATATGCTATTTATGTTAATTGTGCTGAAATTGGATTCATTTTTATTGCCTGAGACTGCAAAATATTAATAGTAAGTTGTTTATTCTTGTTATAAAAAATGAAAGAGGATTATATATTAATTAAGTAATGATATAATAATATCAATAAAATTTCTCTGTTTATGAATACGTAATCTTCAATATTTAAAGAGCATATCTAAATTCAGGATTCTCAAAATCTGTTAAATCGGCGAACTCAGAATTAACGAAATCTTCCGGAAGTTTCTCATTTTTCACATCTCGAATCGTGTTTGCCCTCCTATTAACATAGTAGGTTGCTACAGTGAGCAAAAGTCCAACAACATAGAATACTACGATTGTTATCTTGGCAGTAATATAAGTTGGTGCTTCTTTTGCAATAAAGACCTGATTGCCGGTCAAGTTGCCCGCGCAATATCCAATCATAGTAGCAGCACTGAACACCACCTTCTTGGTATGCCCAGCGGTGTTAGATGAAATACAACTTAAGAAGGCGATGAAACAAACCGGCGAAATACCAAAGAGACAGTAACCAGCCAATTGAGCATGGTGATTACTGGAGAATGCTAACAAGCAAGAGGCGAGAATATTTATAAGACATCCAACGATGGCAGCGATCATTCTTTGTTGAGTTTTCCCAACAATAAGTCCGAAGATAATCAAGCCGACAAACTCAACTCCTCCTTGAGGTGCACTCATCAGAAGCGCTTTCAGGGGGGTATATCCCATCCCAGTGAGAAGAATACTTCCAAAATTTGTAAGGCCGCCATTGGGGATATCCATTGTGAACATAACGAAAAAGTTCAAATAAAGACGGATGTCCATAAATGCCTCTTTAACCTGATAAAGCTTGAATTCTCTGTTCCCAAATCCTTGTTTATTACCACGAATTCTTTCTACAACAAGAAGTCTTTCTTCTTCAGTTAAAAACCAAGCCTTTGAAGGTGTATCAGGAAGATGGATTATAAATATGATTCCGAGGGCAATTGTGATCACCCCTATAATGACAAATAATAATCTCCATCCACTCATTGGTAAACTTCCATCCGCCTGTCTCTTTGCTAATCCATACGCAGTTAATGAACCGATAATCGATCCCATGCCATTACAAGCCACCCAAACTGCAGTACGAGTGAATTGCTCACTCTTCTTATACCATTGTGATGTAATTAGTACGAACGCAGGAGTCACTGCTGATTCCAATATACCCAGGAACACACGAGTAGTAATGAAACCTGCATAAGTTTTAGGAACTGCAGTCATACAAAGGACAAATCCCCATGCGATGACAAAACTGCCACAAGTTTTAGCAATTGGAAATCGCTGTAGCAAAAAAGATGATGGGAATTCAAAAAATAGATAGCCAAGATAAAAGGCACTTCCAACCCAAGAGTATTGATCTCCAACCATATTTAAATCAGTGCGGAGGCCCATGATAGCTGCGTAGCTGTTGGATACCTTAATAGGTGGTTAGAAAAAAGTGTAGTAAAGGAAGACCTAGTCCTAGTTATAAACTGGATCTACAATAATCACAATAACTGGGGTTTAATCTCAGGAATACAATCAGTAAAAAGCATTAAATCTCGCATTAAGACTTCGTCATTCTCCCGAGAACTTTCCCCTCCCCAATTGTGTTACTTACTTTGTCAAGGTACTGAATGCAATAAACGAAACACATAAGACTACAAACGTAGATATCAATCTTTCGAAGAATTCGCATGTCGGTTGCCTTATCAATGATCATTCCCTGTGATTGATATGCAACCTCCATAGCCATATCTACACTTTTCAGGTTGATGGCTTTAACATCATGAATAATGACATCGTTTCCATCAACAGTGTGAATGTTCTTCTCATCGACCATTGGGGGGTCAAGATTTGCCTTTGATTCGGTTGCCATTTTGTTAGTTGTTGTATATATTGCGAAAGCCAACTTCCAAATAGCCTCAGTTCGAATAGGATAACGAACTTTATATATATATCTAGATATCTTACTCTATCTAGATGAGATCAGCCATGGCGCTTATCTCGATCATATCGGTATTAGATAACTTAGATTCAAGTCCACTGATATTATTTCCCCGGTTCAGACCTTATCTCTCGACTTTCTCTCTGGACAATAGCATTTCACCGCAGATAACGCATCCATTTCTTATTTTATTGTTGCACCCTCAACAGGTCACTACAACCTTGCTCTGCGCTGATAACTGATAACAATTAAATATCAAGCTATCATGCACAGCATCTACAAATGGCAGTAGTTATCGTGTTTCAATCATTATTGAAAATGATCAACCTCAGACTAACATTTTCCAGTATGTAACTGATCCAACTGTGGATTTTATTTTTGCCGATTGTTACATAGTCAATAGTGTAATGAGCGTAACAGTTATCTTCTCAGACAACTATTCGGACTATGCTTACGACATCACCAAATCAGAACTGCCAGAAATCATATGTTTATTATTCGAATAAATGTCGGAAATTTCTTCCCTTTTTACTGCCTTCAAGAGGGTATTGAGCTTGTAGCGAATGAAATGATGATGAAGATAAAACGAGTTTGAAAATAGCAATCGTTAGTTAACTAGAGTCTATGTAGAGTACTTGCAGATCCGATTAAGCTACACTGTATCTTTACGCATTAAACAGTATAGGGTAAGTATAGAGAAGATCTAATATTAAATATGCATTGTCAAAAAGGGGTAGTAGCCGCGTTGCGACAGTCCTTCTTGTTTATCGTCTGAAGATCCAACAGCAAGAGATAAATTTAGGTGAACGTTAACAGTTACCGAAGAAGATTCAGTGAATGCAATGAAATTAGCCGCTGTTCATCAAATGAGCCGAGATAGGAAGGGATAAGATATACATCACGATAGCTGAGCTTATGAAGGATCATCATGATTCAAATCAAAGCTGGCTGGTTGCACGGGGCCTCTTCACATAACAAGTTACATTCAATCAGATCGAATGCTAGAATTATATCTCTGATTCGTTAAGAAGAGAAAGATAATAATGTTGCTTGAATGAATCTTACCAGAAATTACATTCTATCTCAATGTGAATGTGTTAAATATATCTTATATAGTTATTCTAAATATCTGGCCGGCTGGCCAATGCTTATCTTACCCGGATAGGTTACATGCATGACGGTAACCCATCGCCGTCTTGAACAATAAGTTCAGACTGTTTAACCGGTAAGTTTCCAGCTTTATCCGGATCGACCAAGTCGCCTAAGTTTGGTATTTGACGACAAATATCTTGCGGTGCCTATATCCAGAATTGAGACAGGTATAAGACGCGATAGCGGCAGTGTCTGCAATATTTAGTTTATCGGAAATTTATTTTGCATGGTCGAAGCAGAAAGCGGCGAATCTTCGGAACGTGCGTCCCCTTACCAGACACTTTGGAACGGTTCCTAAATCAGTACTTATCAGTTAAGTACTCGGTATCTATTTATGCAATTGGTCTCAAAAAGGATTTGTCTTTTCTCAGGATTTCCGATAAAGATCAGGACACGCCAGTGGTCACCAGCCTTCATTCTTATTCTGTCTATGTACATCCGCGGTTATTCCGTTACAACGCGTAACTACTCTTAATTTGCAGCAGACGAAGTTCAATCAAGAAGTGAACTGGAATTTATCTCATTTGATTGGTCCTGTATGTCTGCGGCATGCAGGAACTCTACCTCAGATCGCTTGTGGACTAAATCATCTATTAGTATTAGTTTAACAGGTTAGAAGACTAAAGAAATTTCGAAATATCTTGTGGTCCAAAACTTCTTTTCTCTACCAAATTCAAGGCATTATAACTGTCAGGAATTTATGATTAACTATCATGTGATGATGTGTCTTGACTCGATCGCCAGTGAATTCGGCACAGCTTAATACCGATGGCAACTCAGCATTTTAAGAACCGCATATTAAACCGTACTAATGCAGCTAAAGAAATCTCCAATCCACAGGTTGCCCTTTAAGTGCATATTCTTTTAACAGCTTACTTTTTTGCTCACCCATAATGAAATTGTAACCTTTTCCCTTTACAAACTGAGAGATCAGGGTTTTGTCCTCTCAATTTGCAAGTACCTTAGTTCACACTGATTTTCGGGAGCTGCTTTTGATAGAGTCTCTATAATTCAAGCCCACGAGTCGCGTGGACTCCACACGGCAGACCACGAAAACGGAGAAGATCGCCTTACCAAGCCATTATCTAGTACGTACAGTACCGTAACAGTACTATATTCTTGGTGGTCGCTGACAGCCGTACATAGGGTAGGGAATATGAAATATTTGGGATCGGCTAAAAATTATTTTTTTATCTGTCTCTCAGTGAGCTATCACAGCCATTTCAGTTTGAATTTCGATTTGACTTTGTTGCTCTTTTTTCTTCATCTAAATATCTAGATTATTTATCCTTAAGCTAATTTCGTTATGTCAACTCCTGCTGTGAGAATACAGCCTGTACGAAATCCTGTTCTTCCCGCAAAGACAACCCCTGAACTCAGATACTGGAGAGGATTCAAGAACCCTCTGTTAGTAAAGGAAAACAATGCAGTCAACCATTTACATTTCAATCCTCAATCTCCCCATGATTTCGCCGTAACTAGTAGTACTCGAATTCAAATATTCTCCGCAAAAACCCGACAGGTAATTCGAACGATTGCAAGGTTCAAGGATACTGTTTATAGCGGAGAATTTCGACCAGATGGTAAATTATTGGTAGCAGGTGATGCAACAGGTCTTATACAAGTGTTTGACGCAAACTCAAGGTCAGTTCTTGTTACGCTTTTACCAACTCAGCATTCTACACAAGTCACAAAGTTTCATCCTACAGAGTTGTCGACTTTATTGTCGGCATCGGATGATCGAGTGGTAAGGTTATGGGATCTCACATCTCCTAATCCTATAGTATCATATAGTGATCATAAGGATTATGTTAGATCAGCATGTTTCATACCCTCGTCAAATCTCATAGCTACTGGCTCTTATGATGGATTAGTTAGAATATATGATCGTCGAGCTCCATCAGAGGATGGTCCAGTAGTAATCCATGATCAAGGTGCTCCAATAGAGAGTGTGTTGGCTTTAAATTCTACTACCTTATTATCTGCTGGTGGCCCCACAGTTAAAGTATGGGACTTAGCAGCCGGTAAAAGAATTAAAGAATTAGGAAACTTTCAGAAGACTGTCACCTGTCTTGCAGATGCAGGTGAAAGAGGAGTGCTGGCTGGGTCGCTAGATGGGCATGTGAAAGTATTAGATTCTACATCGCCTGAATGGAAGGTTAAATTTGGTTGGAAATTTGGAGGTGCTGTCTTAAATACTGGAGTATCACCAGACCACAAACACTTTGTTACTGGTTTAACTTCGGGATTACTCTCTATTCGTACTCGTAAAACCGAACCTCGAGTTGCTCAAGGAGTGAAAGAAGCTAAAGCTGGTAATTTCAATCGCATGATCCGAGGAGCTGAATATCATGGTGAATTAGAACATGCTGTATTATCACAAGAAAATAAGCCTGGCACTAATCGTAAATTAAAGGCATATGAGAAGCATATTAAAGCATTTCGATGGAGTGATGCCCTTGATTCTGCATTTAGTAATGGAATGAGTCCTGATTTGACTGTCACAGTTCTTGACGAATTGAGACGTAGAGGAAAGGTTATCATATCACTTTCCGGGAGGGATGAGGACTCTCTGGAACCGATCTTAAAATGGTCTGTTAAGGCTGTTCAGGATACTCGCTGCATACCAATAGTGGCTGATTGGGTTGGGTGTGTGGTTGATATGTACGCCAGTCTTATTGATAGGTCACCGGTACTTGAGAACCTAGTCCTTCAACTAAGAAAGCGGGTCTCATTAGAGGTAGAGAAGGCAAAGGAGGCTAAAAGAGTAGATGGCATGCTCGAATTACTTCTTAGTAGGTAAATAAAATAAAAATACATTACTTCTATCTACACCAACTGGGCTTTGCCTACACTCAAAATGACTCTGGCATTTCTTTGTCCGCCAAGCTATGGACTGACGCCGATACTGGAGGCTGGCCATGAGACCAACGAAGCCAAGCAAAAAATAAGACCCACTCGCTTAATCCAGCAGTGGGACAGGAAGTGGGAAAACATAAATAAAAGAACAAATTCATCGCTTTTTACGAGCAAACCTGGACCTGTTAGTTTTGAAACCGCTATTATGCAGCTTCAAACGCTTGAAGTTTTCGGGTTGTTTCTTTGGTAAAGATCGTGGCTTTTTGGCATTACTTTCTGCATCCCCGCTCTCAGCAGCATTAACAGTAGGTCGCATTTTAACCCGTCGAGTTGTTCGCTTTTGGCCTCTTTTCTTATACTTTCGATTTGGCTGTCTGGCGGGATTATTGTTTTCTCCGTCATCTATGGCTTTTTCGCCTTCCAGGAAATCTGAATCGTATAGTTCATTATCGCTAATGCTGCTTAACTTCTGTAAATCAAAGTCTTGATCTTCTTCATCTTTTTCTAGAGAAATATTTTCCTTCTTAATATCTCGCAATTCGGCCATCATACTTGAAAGGCTTCGTGAAAGACGTCGTGGCGCTAGAGGAGATTGTATATCCTGTGATATTATGGCATGATTTAGGTAAGATGGAGTACGCGAGGATGACACTGGAGTCCGCAACATCTGTGATGGAGAAGTGGTTTTAGTTGGTGTCGAGAGGACACCATAAGTAGAATCAGTTGAGACAGTGGCTGTTAAAGAAGAAACCACACCAGAAGCAGACACGGTTGTCGTCGTCCTTAATAGTGAGACACTACTGATTCCCTCATTAATTTCAGTCTTTTTAGAAGGAGACATAGACGATATCCTCAAAGTTTTTCTATTCGCGAGTGGACTTTGGACTATTAGCCATGGAGATCTTAAGTCAAAGATTCCCATCACTTTACCGTCCATTTGAGGAGTGGGTCCTATTTCCGCTGCTAACGATGTAGTTCCTAAGGATGGTGTACTAGCAATACCAGCTCCTGCTCTTCTCGGAGTAGCAGGTGATCCACGGGATGCAGCATTACCTTTGTATCCTTCATCGAATTCGGTAGTGGCTTTGATTATGCTCATTTTACCAGGAGTTTTCGAGATCTCATAATTATCATGATCGTTCTTCAATTGAGTATCACCATTTCGACTTAAATCATCATTAACAACTTCAGATAAAGTGTGAGGATTGGTGCTTTCTCTACTCTTCTCTCCGTATTGTTTTACTTTGTGACGGTTATAGATTTTATACTTCGCGTAAATGTCGGGAGTTGCTTTGAGATCTTCACGCCCCGGTTGTCGGCCATTCTCCTCTAGGAACCTATGCTCCCATTGTTTTATTTCAATTTTCAACAATTGAACATCAATGATTGCTTCTGATTCTATCATGTCTAAATAAATGAATGTGTGCGACTTGAGAGATTGAGCGCGTCGCGAACGCGTTGATCCGTGATCTAAATGATACTTCTGTGAAGATCAAAATCGGACTCTTATACGATCTGCTTTACAATGTCTTATAATGTGGTTCGTTGTCGAGATCCCCGCTAAATAGAACACATTAACAAATTTCTGAGATAATGAGATTCAATCATTCAAAAGATTCAACCTGGACACCATACTACAATCTTATAAAAGTTCAAGTCATGACTTGGATATTATTCATATTTGGGATCTTCTTCATAAGTTCATAGACGTCTTGTAACCCAACGTGTAATCCGTATTAATAGTCTTTTATAGAGATATAATTATTTCTGTGGCCGATCAAGGATCCAAAACATTCTTTTATAAGGATTTCTGTTCAAAGATCTCTCCCCAGCTTGGCATATTCTCGCTTAGTTAGTTTTAACCCAGATTAGCTGAATATCTCAAATTTTTTGATATCTGCCCTATATTTCTTAAAGATAAAGAGTGGTATGATCGTTAAAGACCCAGAGCTATAGTATGTTAATTGCTAGATCTTGGATCATCAGCTACCTCACTTGATCGACATTCCAAAATACTGTACGGCTGTACAGCCGTAATTTTTTACTGTAAAACCTTACCACTGAAAAATCTGGCCACTGCTAATTCCTAGGAAGCTCCGGGAGGCAAACAAAAGGCAGGATACAAGTATTCCATCTATCAATTTTTCCTTGCCAGACTTGTTGTTTACTGGAATTTGATTTCGAATAACTAACTCCCTTGATTTATCATGGCGAGTAGAAGGGTACTCTATGGTCTCTTGGAGCCCGTTAAAAGGCCATACTTTGCTCCTTACCGACAGAAACAACAGAATCTTCAACGGAGACAGTGGATCTCCAATGTTCAAGAATCAAAGGATGAAGAAAATCGATCCATTGCTATTTCCTCTATAGAAGAAGCAGCTGTTGATGGCACTGCTACTGTCACGGCTGGTAGTACGACTAATACAGCATCTTCAATAACTCGACGAGACAAAAATGCTCCAGAAATACCTTGGTATCTAAGGAATAAAGACACAATACGAGCAATAGAAACCTTACAAAGCCGAGAGCCATTACCAGAATTTCCACCTGCATGCCCGGATTTTGTCCTAGAATTGTCCAAATACATGGTTGAAGATTTAGGTCTTGTGGATTTAACAATTGTTGATTTGAGGAATGTCCGGCCAGCTTCTCCATTTGGCCCTAATGCTGTTATGATACTATGCACAGGTAAAAGCCCGAGGCATTTAAACAAAGCTGGTCAGGGCCTAATATTGCATATTAAACAAACCTATAACAAACTGGCTGATACAGAGGGTATCTTAAGTTCTAATTTCTTACGAGTTTACAATCGAAGATTGAGAAAGAAGGCACAGAGGCAGGGAACTCTTAATCGTGATTTTATGAGTGGTGGTGCTGAAGGAAGCATGATCGATCGAACAGGATCTTGGGTTGTTTTGGATACTAAATTGGATGGTTTATATATTCACTTATTTGTGGACGAACGTCGGAGCGAAGTTGATTTAGAAGGATTTTGGAAGACCAAGTCAGAGGAAGACCCCGTCGAATCGTCGTCGGTTAGTGGCTTAATGCAACCAGTGATAACAAGTACATCCTCAGTTGCCAATTTAATAGATTTAGCTCCGAAATCTCGGTTTGAGAAACGGTTTATTTTACCCACTACTAGACGGAATTTAAGCTCCATTCCATCGCCCGCAAATGTTAAGTCATCGTCTGCTTATTCAACTATGACGATGCCATCTTCTTCATCATTTACTTCAGCAATTCATGATTCTTCCTCGTCTGCTATTGTCGATGATGAACTATCCCCAGAACTTACAGAAAGTGAAAGCTACTTAGAGGAGCTGCAGCAATGGTCTTTACTAGGAGATTTCAAACGGTGCATACGATTGACCAGCTTTGCCCCAGAATCTACAACTCCCCAGCAATCCCAGCAGGCTTATACATTAGTTCTTAAGGCACACATCAATGATTTGACAATTAAACAAAAGAATGCTAAATCTTCCTCATCTTTTTCTACTTCTCAGCAAGCTCTGGTTCCAACTAGTGATGTAGTGACTTCCTTTGTGAATATCTTCCCAACAGATCCTACTCCTATGCAATGGAGACTCAGACTAGTATTTCTTCAGAAAATTCACGCATTGAATGAGAAAGTTTTCCCGTTAAGTTTATTGGTCGAACATACTGTTCTTCAACAAGCTTCGGGAATTCCTATTTCTTCATGGGATGTAGAGATGGTTGTAACAGCAATAGCTTATAGCAACCAATTCTCGGATGTCTCAGTCCATCAATTCTCTATTGCTCAATGGGAGAAAGTTTGCGATGAAAAGTTGCAATTAATTATGCAAGTTCATGATGTTGCTTTCAGGTCAACTGGTGAATTGTTATCAGCTAGTGATACTTTATTGGCTCTTCTATATAGGCTGTGCTTTTCGTCTGCCAAAGGTGAGTCGATTTCTCCAAAAAATGCATTAGAAAATCCTACTCCGATTCCCAGAAAAGGTATCAGAGCATTCGTAGATAACCGATCTTCTTCTTTGTTTGGTCTCTTTGGAGGGGAAGGAGGTGTTACTATGACCAAGCCATTGGTAATCTTAGTGCTTTCTGTTTTGGTGAATGGTGGGTTGTGGCCAAAATTTTGGTCGTTGTGGAGTCAGATTAATCGATATACAGTAGTTGACGAGGATTTACTAGCTGTCATGATTTCTGTAGTCACCAAATCAGGGGATGAACGAAATATAACTTACATGCTTGAAAGATATCTTCCTTCTTTACTTTCTGATCTATCTCGTACAAGCATGAAATTACTACCGGAATCGGTTCAGGCATTAGAGGCTAGCTTACAGTTTCTTGATCCCGAGGGTGTTCGGTACAAGGCATTGAGGCAGTATTTAGATCTCAAGGGGAATAGGACGTAAATAGAATTGTGATGACTTTTTCATAACTGTCCTGAAGGCGGGACTGTGGGTCCCCTTAAGTGTAGCGAGCATACCAATGATACCAGCGATATCTAGTGGTCTGATAGCCAGGCAGATAGACATAAAAATTAGCTATAGTCAGAAACTAGCGATATTTTGCCGAGCGGCTTACATTGATCATGAAAAGGTCTTGAATTGATAGGTGCGCCGCACAAGGCGTTCTCCATTTTTGCGAGTTAAAACCTCGATCACGGACTGGTTCTCGATCTTAAATATTAAAAGTCTCATTGATTAAATATATGTATATTCAGGATTTTATCTGAAATGAGTGCAGCTTCACAGTACGAAACTTCTACTCGTAAGTTATCATTAATTTGTTTGTAAATAGTTTTTATTTTTTTCATAATTCTATAATCTTAATTATAGTTTATTTATTTACTAACCCCTTATTTTGTGTTAGCTTTTACCCCTGGTCGGGATTATAATCATGCTGATGACATTGAGTATAAACGATTGCGTAATCTAGCCGAACAGGAATATCACCGTAAAACTGATTCAGTTGCGGAGTCCAAACAAGCCTATGAACGAGGAAATGGAGCTGAGGCAAAGCGTTTGTCCGAACAGGCCAAACACCATGAACAGAAAATGGTGCAATACAACCAGCAGGCAGCGGATTTTGTATTTCGAGCCAATAATGCCGACTCTAAACCTGACGAGATCGATCTCCATGGGTTATTTGTCAAGGAGGCCACTCAGATTCTGGAGACTCGTATAAGTGCTGGTCTTGAACGTCATGAATCTCATTTAAAGGTGATAGTAGGGAAAGGCATTCATTCGGCTGATCATGTTGCTAAGATTAGGCCTGCAGTAGAGCAGCTATGTGAATCACAGAAATTGAAATTTCACATTGATCCTCATAATCCTGGTATTATTGATATATTTTTCGATGGTAGTTTATTCCCTCCTCAGAATGGAGCCTATCCTCAACAGCCAGCTCATGCCATTCATGGAGGAAGCGCTGCCGAGTACTATGGTGGTCAGCCTAAACCTCAGCAGGGTTATACTGGGGGATATCAACAGAATTATGGTCAGCAGCAACAGCAGCAGCAACAACAACAGCAGCAGCAACAAGGAGATAATAATAATGACATCCTTACTCAGATTTTTTGCGGTTTGTTTAAGATTTTCCGCCAATGTGCGTAAATGTACACTGAGACTCGATGTACTTCCTATGGCTAACATATTGGCCAAGATTCCTAAATCTCACTGGAGCTCTGGGGATTACTGTTGCAAGTAAACGGTAACCACTGTGTTTGGGTTCAGCGTCGCGGTTAAAAAAGCAATTTAGAAAGATAAGTTGGACATCGTCTAAATCTTAGCTTCTCATCTTTGGATTAGATAACTTTTGTAATATTAGGACTTGCTATATACACACAAAGCAAAATAGATTTGTACATTTCAGGAACTACCCTAGCTCGTAAGGACGAGAATATGAAGTTTAAACAACCATTGCAAGAGAATCAATTCAATCCGCAGTGTTGCCCCAGCTAGTTGGCATAATGGGTTCGGGTGGCCTGGTTTAAGAATCTTGGGCCAATCAAAGTCACAGAAGCCCTTTTAGAAGATTCTCAATGCCCAGCTCTTTACATATCAGAAGCATCCATATTTTTCACTGCAAACTCGATAAATCTTGGCTTAATACGAGAAACTTCAATGGGCTTCATTTTGTTCAAGCTGACGAAATTCCTCCGTATACGGTTCATTCCTCCAACAGTTAATCGTAATGGTAATTCTATAGATGTGTCATAATCTGACAATTTCACGACCCCTCCTGGGGAAGTTTTAAATAATTCGAGAATTTCATTAACCACACCTACTGTGATTTTATCCAATTCAGTTAAATAATTCCCCGCAGTCACAGGTTTAAGAATCGTAGCAGTATTGGGTGGTTTGGGCTTTCTTAAAACCAAGGTATCCCAGATTTCATCAATGGGCAATTCTGTATCCTCATATGCAATCGGAAATAGTGGAGAATCCCACCTAGACATACCATTTGGTTCTTCATATCGGAATACTAAGGCATCAAACAGATCTTGAGGCCATGCTTCTTCTAGGGGTCTTGACTGATTCCACTGGGCACATGTATCACGAGGAGCACCAACGTGCACTAAACACGAGTTGGTAGATAGAGCCTTAGCTTCACAGAAAAGTTGATAACGGAATCCCTTAATATACGATAAGTTATCAAATATAACTATAGTAGACTTTCCTAAATGACGTTTAACAGCTGAGATCTGTGATCCTCGGGTGGCCTTCTCGGCATGCAATTCTCGATATGTTTCCTTCGGGATAGATAAAGTCTCATCATTAATGAGATAGACTTTAAGGTCTGATTTTGTTTCCTGGATCTTTTTCTCGAGCGCTTCCTTCAGCTGTTTCGCTCTAGTAGTTTTGCCCGACGAAGGATATCCAGAAATAGTCACTAAAGGCATATTATGGACTATTATATATGCAAAATAACGATAAATAGCATCGACAATAAAATATGAAATAGTGTATATATACTTCCTTTCAAAAGAGTGTGATGAGATAGTTTCCTGTGAAAAATTGTCAAAAATGGCCTTTTATGGCTCATATAAATTTTTGTGAATCAAACCTGGAATCAAAATCGCATACTTATTGGAATCGAAATCAGATACATTTTGTCAAAGTCAGACTCTTATTGATATAATCTGAGTATTTTCCGTTAAAAACGTGTTAGTATCCAGATTTCATTCTTTTGAAAAATTTCGATTCCAGAAGTCAATAATAGTAAAGAAGAAAATAGAATTATAGAATTATAGACTATATCGATAAGGAATAACGTTCACTAGTATCCACATTTATTGCATTTTTGACCAAGTAGAGACATCGTCAACCCTACTAAAATGGCTTCTTCTAGGATAACTCTAGCAAAACTAGCCGAGCCGACTAAACTTATTAGATCAAGAAAATTTGCTTCTATTCCATCTGGGATAATTACGACTACTACCATTTCCGACATAGCGCCTTCCGAAAGGTCTGCAGCCGCCTTCATCCCCAGGCTCAAATTCCCAGATTACAACATCTCATTGGCAAATTTTCATGGTCATCATCGTCTAGCTCTCCAATCAATGCATCAAACAGCTTTACAAGTCGACCTTGTCTTAGAACTCCGGGACGCCAGAGCTCCGTTATCGTCAATAAATCTTCTCTTCGAAAAAGTTCTGGATCACAAGAATAAAATTATCCTCTACACCAAAAACGATTTAACTAATATAAAAAACTCATCAGAATTATTTGCTAAATGGCATCCTAATCAAAGATTCCTTAACATTGATTGTAGAAACACTGGAGATGCTAAAAAGGTACTAGATCTGGCTAAACAATTATATGCTGAAACAGTGCCTCAACCACCTCTAGGGTTACGTATTCTTATCGCTGGTATGCCTAACGCGGGTAAAAGCACTTTCTTAAATACTTTACGTAAGGTTGGTACTGGTCAACAACATAAAGTGGCTCAAACTGGAGAACTTCCAGGAGTTACTAGAAGCATCTCTGAAACAATCTGTATATCACGAGATCCTAATATTTACATATTCGATACTCCAGGAGTATTTGTGCCTCAAGTGAAGAATTCCGAGGATATGTTAAAAATGTGCCTCATAAATGCTGTTAAACGAAGTCATGTTGATCCAGTTATACTTGCTGATTATTTATTATATTCTATCAATAAGCAGTACCCAGATGGAAAGCCATATTTGAAACACACAAGTGGTCGGCCCACTAATAATATAGATTTTTTGCTCCGCAGCATAGCAAAAAAAAGAGCTGAAAAACGTGCCAAGCAACCACACGCCAGTACATTTAATGAAAACAGTGAAGCTCTTGAATGGATTGAAAAATGGACAAAAGGTAAAGGTGCTAAACTAGTATTGGATGATATTCAAGCGGCTGATGCTTATTCACAGACGATTGAAGAGCAACAAAGCCGGTTAAGCAGTTTTGAATTGGGTCCATTAAAGGTCAAGACCTATCAAAAAAGAAGATTAATGATGAGATAAGAAATCAAATGGCCGGATTTGCTTGCGGCGGCTGAGAGGCCCAGACCTTATGTTACAGCCGTTGTCTACTCTTGATCTGTCTCATTCTGAGCTTCTATATCTTCTTGTTCAAAGACTTTATGTGTAGCCATAAGCCTTTATGTTAGTATAATGATTAATGAATTTCAGAGATAAAACTTATCATCTAAACTCAGTGGAAGTTCTCATTTTACAGACTGTAACTGTCGCTCGTGAATCATATTCAAGCTGATACTTACAACGCTCCATGAAGAATTCCTAGTTTTCGTATATATTCTAGTTGTTCAGTAGTTACTTGTACGTGGTTTCCGAGATCAAGCATATTTGACTGTAGTTGAGCAAGCTGCGCGTTTAGATATGATAATTGACGCGATTTCAAGTTGGAAGAAGACATGGTCATTCTTCTTGATGTAGTCGATGGGGCAATAGACTGTCTAGGGAGCATTTTATAGGTATTAAAAATAGCAAGAACAACTAAAAGAATGAATTCAAGTCGCGTAAAGTTGGAAATGATGATGTGTTTACTATGTTTATTTGATGATCTGCCAAATCGCCAAATCCGATATCAATAGAGCCGCATTTAATGCGGCATATAGATACTCCACTGATAGAGTATTAGGGTTGATTACTGTATTGGAAACTTTTTTTTTTTTGATTTCTTCGTGCGGCGGAAATTTATTTTTTTATCTGGAATATCATGAGGGTCAAATATATTTCATTCTTCTTTTTTCTTTTGTAAAGTTTTTAATTTTGTTTGTTTCATATAGGTTTAAAACGGATTATATATAGATAGATCTCTATTCGTTTAGAACTTTTTCTTGTTAGAGCTTTTACCTTCAATATGAGTAGAAAGGAGAAATCATCGTCATCCTCACGTTCCCCTAAGAAGCCATCGTCGTCGATTTCCAATGGGAAGTCGATAAAGAAAGCCAAAGTGGTAGAGGATAATTTAAAGAAGGCATTATTGAAAAAGAAAAATCATGTTAGATCTGATAAGATAAGTGAAGAAGAAGTGGATGAATTGGATGAGGACTTGGACGATTTTGAGCATTTGTTAGAAATTGAGGCTGAGGAAGGTAGTGAAGATGAAGATGAAGATGAAGATGGAGATGAAGAACTAGAAGAAGAAGAGGAGGCGGAGGAGGAGGAGGAGGAGGAGGAGGAGGAGGAGGGGGAGAAAGAAAATGAAGAGGCAGAGGAAGAGGAGAAGGAAGAAAATGAAGAAATCGAGAATGTTGATGACGAAAACACCAACGAATTTGAGGATGAAAATGGAAATATCACTGCTCCTGCGAGATCTGTGCCTTCTTCTTCAACAGACGATCACCCAACTCTTTTTGCCGAACTCAACCTCTCACAAAATACATCAAACGCCATTTCAGAAATGGGATTTGAAAAAATGACTTCGGTTCAGTCAAGAGCAATACCACCTCTTCTTGCTGGAAGAGATGTACTTGGTGCTGCTAAAACTGGTTCTGGTAAAACTTTGGCATTCTTAATCCCAGCTATTGAACTACTTTATTCACTCAAATTTAAACCTAGAAATGGAACAGGAGTTGTTGTTATCTCTCCAACTCGTGAGTTGGCATTACAAATCTTCGGAGTGGCACGTGAACTCATGAGCCATCATACTCAAACTTTGGGTATAGTAATTGGTGGTGCTAATCGACGAGCAGAGGCCGAAAAGTTAGCAAAAGGTGTTAATTTAATTATTGCAACCCCAGGAAGATTATTAGATCATTTACAGAATACAAAAGGATTTGTGTTCAAAAACCTTAAAGCATTAGTTATCGATGAAGCTGATAGAATCTTAGAAATTGGTTTTGAAGATGAAATGAAACAAATTATTAAAATATTACCTCAAAAGGATGAACGTCAATCAATGTTATTCTCTGCAACTCAGACGACAAAAGTGGAAGATCTTGCTAGAATATCTCTCAGACCTGGCCCACTTTATATAAATGTTGATTCTGAAAAAGAAACCTCCACTGTCGATGGTCTTGAACAGGGTTATGTTGTTTGTGAAAGTGATAAAAGATTTTTATTACTTTTCTCCTTCCTTAAGAGAAATAAGAATAAAAAGGTCATTGTATTTTTATCTTCGTGCAATTGTGTGAAATATTATGGAGAATTGTTAAATTATATTGATCTGCCAGTTTTGGATCTTCATGGTAAACAGAAACAACAAAAACGAACAAATACATTCTTTGAATTTTGTAACGCTAAACAGGGTATATTAATATGTACAGATGTTGCTGCTCGTGGATTAGATATTCCTGCAGTAGACTGGATTATCCAATTTGATCCTCCAGATGACCCTCGTGATTATATTCATAGAGTTGGACGTACTGCTAGAGGTACTCAAGGTAAAGGAAGGAGCTTGATGTTTTTAACGCCATCAGAACTTGGATTCTTACGATATCTTAAAGCTGCAAAGGTTCCTCTTAATGAATATGAATTCCCCACCAATAAGATTGCCAATGTTCAAACTCAGCTCGAAAAGTTGGTGTCCTCAAATTATTGGCTTAATCAATCAGCTAAAGATGGATATAGGGCTTATCTTCAGGCATATGCTAGCCATCATCTTAAGACTGTATATCAAATTGATAAACTTGATTTGATTAAAGTCGCAAAATCGTTTGGTTTTCATATTCCACCAAAAGTAAATATCAGTATTGGAGCAAGTGGGCGAGCACCAAAGAAGAATGGTGGTAGTAATGACTATAAAAAGAAGAAGTTTACTCCTAGGAGGTAAATATAAATCTTTCTCTCAGAAACTTGTGAAAGTATAGGTTATATATTTGTATAATAGATTGGTAATGTGACTCGATGACCGTGACTAACCCCAGAACCCACTTTTGTTTGCCTCGAGATTGAGATCGTTATATCACCATCATTCGATTCACTCGAATGGCCTGGACCGGACGACATCCGGGCTCGAACCTGGGACGTGCGGCTGATTATTATCAGGGTTAGGTTATAATGAAATTTCAGCTTAACTTGATGTTCACTTTTTCATGTTCATCATGTTCACGAGGATTCATTCATGACAGGTCCTTCATTATATTGATTAGAGAGTGTGTGTTCATTATGTTTGGAGCATTCCGTGGTACGGCGGCTCGTTTGGGTGGTCTTTTATGGTAAGTTATAGAAGTTTTTTGTTATATATATTTGTTGAGAAGTTCTAACATTCGTGCTTTATAGGAAAATTCCTCATACGATGTCAAGACATCAGAAATCAAGGCATAGACTTAGAATGCGAATAGTCGATAGAACCATTGAACGGGTTGGATTAGGTCTTCAGTTGAAAGGCTTGAATTGTAGGAACTTTGAAAGATTACAAATTGAACTTCCTAAGGAAAAAGAGATGCCTGCAAAAGACAAGTATTGGGTATTCAACAAGACCTCAAAGGGATACCGTAAAGGAGCACATAGACAACCTAAATGGACGAAGATAACCAACCGATCGCCTCCAAAGGGTTATTGAAGGAATGTAAATACAAATAATTGCGTGTAAATAATACTATTTATCTAAATTCATATCTGAGAGATTATCGGCTCTATGCGTGGGTAGATTTGGGCTCACGAGAGTTGCGAGATAAAGGGGTAGGAGGCAGAGATTCAGACACTCCCACTGATGCAGACTTACTAAAGTCAAAGTAAGAATTCATTTCGAAACTTTGTAGTAATAATATTTATAATGCAAATATGTTATGTTAATAAATTATCTAACAATGTAATTCCGTGTCTTATACGAAATTTCAGCGTCTGCGGACATTCTTCCATTTCCATGTTTGCCGGCCGTCTTTATCAATTATCTTCTTTTTATCCCCCTTTTTCATTAATTCCCGCTGTAAATCCATTTCCTTTTGAACTATCATGAGTTGCTGCTGACGTTCCAATCTCCGATCTAGTTCTTTATATTTCGATAATCGAGATTTCTCTGAACCGTTATCTGGTTGTTGTTTAGTACTGTCTTCGTCTTCTTCCTCTTCCTTCGGTTGAATTAAAGATATTAAATTCTCATCCTCTAATTGACTTCTTCTCAATCTATTTTCACGTCTATAAAGTAACGATTTATCAGTATCAAAGAATTTACTTGGATCGAATGATTTAGCTTCATTATCATTATCAACAAATACTGTATGTTGTCCTGCACTATCGAACAAAAGTTGAGATTCTAATTTTTCAATCTTATGAGCTTCACCAACTGTCATTGTTCGCACATAACCTGAATCTTGAGTTTTAAGAAGTTTAGCTGCTTCATTACTCAATACTTCATTACCTCTTTCTGTAATTAAAACACCCTTTTTATCTGTCTTCTTATTTACCATAGCATGATAGAACTCATCTGGATTACGATCTGTAGCCTTTTTTCTTAATAATTTAAGGTGAGCTTCTTTCTTATGGAAATCTTGAGATCTTAATTTATAATCCTTTTTCTTTTCCAATAATCCCCATTTTCGTCGTTCTAATGGTTGGGCTCGTTCCCTATGTTGTTTTTTGGCGATATTATGAGTTAACGCAACCATGATGAAAATATTAATACAAGAACTTAAGCCGATTCTAATATAAAAATCCGTTCTTTCTCAAAATATTTGGAGCTTCTATAGTAGTGAATGTCCAGAGTCAAGAATTCTTTTGATCTGAATAAATATTTCTGATGTTAGAATGTGCGGCTCACAGCTGAAGAAAATTAAAATGTCGATCCGGTTGAAACACGGCTTTTATCTTAAGGTTATCTAGCGCTAATAGTCCAAAATATCTTCCCTCCCTCTTGGGTTAAGATGTCAGCAGCTGAGATATAGGCACTTTGACATTTTCGTCAATAAAATAGAGAAGGAAAGATAATATTGAATGAAGGAGACTCAGGAGAGCGTCAGGTCCGGATTTGTTGACTCTGCTATCGCTACAGAAATTCTTCTGGCGCCGCACTCTTTGAGGCTCACATGGTACCCTATTGAGCCTTTTGTAGTTCTCATTGAGATATCTCTTTATTAATTACCACCGCATTAGATGGCAATATTATGAAGTAATAACAAAATAATAATAATGACTTCCTTCGAAGATCTTTGTGAAGAAGTTAGGTCGCGTTATCCTCAACTGGATGATAACCTTCTAGTTGCTCTTATGGTTGCCATGATAGAGGGAAAACATATAGTTATACAGACAAAACGATCATCACCTGTTAAGAGTACTTTAGATTTTATAGCTCGAGATCTATTAGGATTCAGGAATCGGTTAATGATTCAATGTTCACAAGATATGCAGTGGAATGATCTAGCTGGATTTATTGCCGGCAGAAGAAGTACTGCAACAGGGTCGGAGATGAAAACAGGCGGAGAAACAGAAGATACGCGGAGAGTTCCTGATTTTTTGGTTTTAGAGAATTTAGACAGAACTTCTAGAGTTGTTCAGACAATGCTATTGGATATGCTTTTTCAAAGAAAGTTTGTTTTTGGTCAAGAAACCTATAGACTATCTGATCACTTCTTACTTGTTATTCTTGGTCGAGGTCATGAATTACTTCCTCATTTGAGAGATTATTTATTATTAGAACATGTGGTTGAGAGTATTCCTAACGATAACATCAACAATAACCAGGAAGAAACGATACAGAATGATAGTGATGTAGGCAAAAGTTCTGAAAAACACCCTCATTCTCCTAGCAATCACAACGTTAAGATTAATACTGCTACGGCCACTTCCACACCCACGTCTGAATTTCATCATGATAATGCTTATGGTAGTCACGATTCGTTAAATGTTCATGATCATGCAACTAACGAATTAGATCAATCGCCCTCTTTAACTAAAGAATCAAACCAGCAGCCTTTTTCAATTAATAACGATAATAATAATGATGATGATGCTAATACTAATGATACTAATGAAACCCGAACAGATGATCTTGGCTCCTTGGAACCATTCGTAAATAGGGCCATTTCGAAAATTCCTCAAATTATAATTGTGGCCGATATCAAACGATATATGCAAAACATTGTCATCGCTCTACGGAACCACCGCCTAATTCGAAGAGGTGTATCCCCTCGGGCGGTCAAAGATTTTGATTACTTAGTTCGTACTTTGAGTGTATTTCATGATTATGATTTCGTAACTCCGTCGATTGTAGCAGTAGCGGCTCGCAAACTATTTCCCCTTAGAATTCAACTTTGCTCTCCAAAAGATGAGCCGTCATTGAATTATGGGGGAGACATCGATATTGTAACTCAGTGGATGACGAAATGGGATGAAGAGTTGGTTATTGAAGAAGTTCTCAGTAACGTGCCTGCTCCTTTATAATCTGAAAAAGAGAGGAAATGTTGTACCTCTCTGAACATTCGACAACTCATTGCTCTAAGTCAACCTGCATCTGCTTACATCCATGCATAACTTCATTATCATCTAATTTCACCACCCATCTTTTCTTGCATCCATGGCTTACTTTCTTTGATTGTCATGGCAACTCTTCTGTAGTTTATTTTATTTATATATAAATCAATAATCTCAGTTTATTTAGGGTGAGCCGCTGTTTGCCCCTATAGTCTGCCTCCGGTTATTGAAGCCCCAGACTCCTAGTCCTCACTTTACTAGAGGGCCATATCAATGCCCATACTTAGCTACATATTCTAATTGACTTCTCGAGTCTAAAGATGGCATAGGGAGCAAAACGGCTGAGGAGTCGATCCCGGTAATCTACAGCGATTGGTGTGGAGCATCTTCTATAGTTCTTAGTCGCTTATATTCCAAACTTGAGTCTATAACCTCTCGAACGTTTACAGCCCAGAATGAGACAATATCTGGAGAGCCATTCATTTGTTCCATGCTTCGCCGAATAATTCCTACATATGTTCCCAGATATAATTTGCAACAAATTGAGTGCTGTAATTTTTATCTAGCGGAAAAACATGCACCCTACTTTCAGAAGATGACTGAATCAATGCTTTAATAGTATTATCGGTTGAAGCTTCTGAGTCGCTTGTTGGATTTACCTTATCAGATGATATCGACTTTATCTCCCCGCCATTAAATGTTATTCCTAATCCCCGATAAATTTTAAGTCGAAGAACAGTGGCAGGATCAACATATTGGGTTGACGCCTCTTCAATGATATTAGTATTATTGAGCTCTTCTAACTCCTCTTTCAAAATATCTAAGGTAGTTTGTCCTAAGGTATTAGATTGCTCTAATTCATTTAATGATTTCGCTATTATAAACTTCTCTCTGTCCAATTGGAGAATCTGCTGGGAATTTTCACGATGAGTAGCAGAATTTTCCGACGATTCAGTCCTAGCTTTAGCTAATTCAAGTTTCCTAGTTAACGTTCGAAGTGTATCTTGTGATTCATCAATAATCTGTTGTCGTCTCTCTGTAAGACGTTTGAAAGTTTGTTCTATCCGATCGCAAGTATCTATATCTTCCTGGATTTCAAAGTGTTCCATAGTACTCTGAATAAGTGGAAAATAATTCCCAATAAGTTCCTCATCGGCCATCTTGACTTAGAGATTTATCAACGTCGAAGAAAGTGACGACAGTGTGAGGAAGAGTAGAAAGAAAAGACTGAGACACGAGATGCGCGACCGAACTGTGTACACATATTGACCCGTTTAATGTGATATATTTTCATAACGAGAACTGAACAATAACAACCATATACGAGTAAGTGCCTGCTTTTGTTCGCGGTCACAACGGTCACAACTGCATCGTATGACAAAATTGTCCTAACCCGAAGTTATATAACTTAACAATTTTGGTTTTGATATGGAACGGTTTTTCGGGATTATTTTCAGTCGCCAGCATAGCCGTCATTCACATCATTTGTGATCCAGAAACGAAAGTTATATATTTCAATATATTCGGATAACATTCTAACATAATGTCGACTGATAATCCAATGGAAGAAATTAATAAGAATAAAAACAAGATTCCTGCTTGGATGCTTGCACCTTATGAAGAGAAAGAAGTTCGTGCTAGGTGTCAACAACAAGCAGATAGAAAATGTGCTGATGTATTTTTAGCATTTGGTCGATGTAGTGAAAAGCACCAGTGGTTATTTTCCTGGAAATGTGCTGAGGAAAAGAAGGCAATGATTAACTGTATTGCTTATTGGGGTAGTACCGAGAAGTTTGAAGAAGTTCAAAATGCATATATTGAAGAAAAGCAAGAAAAGTTACGTCGAGAAGGGAAGTTATAGGAGAAATACGTGAACTGCCCTCCGATGCTGAAGAATTCCTCGTGTGGTCCCTCATGAGCATTGATTGACAAGAAAGAGTCCCAAATGATTTTACCACTTTGTGGTGATGATTGATATCGATGTATAGATTGATATTTTCAATTGAATTGCATAAATTTTGTATATTTGTTAACAATGTTTAGATGGAGTTTGAACGCTCTTATCCAGACTGTTGCTCTAAGTCTGTTGTATATATTATTAATTTTATTAGAATGTAATTATTAGAATTTTATTATTGAGGCAATTGTTTGTTTCTTGCTATGTGACATATCTCGTCCATTTAGCTATGAGGTCATAGCCGATCTTCACAAATAAAGGTTGCATGCGGCACTGAAGCAATCATCAGGCCCTATGTCCTCGTATCTCTCTCCGAGGTGTTGACGTCCCCCCTGGTGCCACCCGTTCACTGCCTTCGGTGGCAGGGGCAGCCGTTCACTGCCTCCGGTGACCGGGGCGCTGCCCCAGCCACCGAAGGCAGACTGACAGGACAGGGGGTGTCGATCTGGGGTAAGGCCCTATTCCAACCGCAAGTGGAACAAGCTTGCTAAGATGCAATTGGAAGTCAAATGGACTATGAAATCCCGATAATAAGAGACAAGGAAGATAAGATAAAAAAGAAAAGAACTTTTAGGCACAATCGACTAAAAGCTTTTTTCATTTTAAATTATAACTGCCGGTTTCGAATTAATATGGTGTGTGTTTTGTTCTTCTCAAAGCCGTGCGAAGCGTGCGAAGCTTAGCGTGTTTATGGCGGTTTCTGTGCCGTTCTAACCGACCTATTTTGTCGAAGATTGAAATATTCTAACTATTCTTGGTTATATAGAGGCTTTTTGTTTGATTAATCACATGGTCATATATTAGATTTTTTGTTTCGAAAGGAAAAATACCTGGTGATTCCTTCAATCAACATATGCAAACAAAGCTCAGCTCATCTTTGGTTAGTTCTTAGTTAGTTGCTTTCAATAATCGTCTTTCTTTTTGTTAACATACTTTGTTGGGAATGTCTTAACAGCTGAAATCCTTTTTTTGGTATGAAGCAATAGAGATAAATAATGAACGGTTGAGCACATTGTAATTGAAGGTCTTCCATTGTCAAATCATCGCAATCAAAGTGCACAATTCAATTATTATATAGCGTGGGGGGAAGGTGATGATGATGATGATGCATCCCCTTCCCCCTTAGTATGGGGATCATCATACGCTATATCCAGTATAATATTCCTTTATGATAGGGATCATCTAAAATTAATTTAGATTGCGTGCATGTACATATTATTATAATGGGGTTTTGTACGCATTTACTATACAGCATCTTGCCCCTCACTATCTCCACCTTTTTCTTAAGCAAATCATAACAGATACATCTGAAAGGTTAAAGGAAATTTTCCGTTGTTAACATAAAGTTAATGGGTGGAGTATATAAGGGGTGATTATATTTCTTCTTCTAATCTTTAGTTTAATTTGTTGAGCAGGTGAGGCGTCGAGTGTAATACTAATATTATGACTAGTATATAAAGAACGTAGAAGTATATATCATTGATATTTTATTTATATTATTTGTATATTAATAAAATCTCTCATCATCATTATAACAATTGAAAATTTAACTCATTGAAGCAATTGAAAAGAAAGAAAGAATTCAATTTAAGTCTATTTCAATTCACCTCTTTTTTCCCTTCATCCGATAATATTGGCTCCGCTGGCTTCTATTGAAATTTACTAATTTACTAAATCTCAATTGAATTGCAGGAGAACGAGAAAAGAACGTTTTTTAACTCCGTACTCTGAAAAACAAATCCATAAAATCCAAAAACATTAAAATTAAAGTAACAAAATTATACTTTGAAACAATACAAAATGTCTGGAAAGATGGTTGACCAAGTGTCAAAAGTACTCTTTGGAGAGAATGGGGCGCCTGTTACTACTACTACTGCTGGTACTACCTCAACTGGAAGTCAACATACAACTAATATAGAAGATACCTCTCAACCTCGATATTCTGATGATTTACGCATTCCAGGATCCTTTGTTAATCCATCTTATGATGATACCACTACTAGCCCGGCTCCGGGTGATGAAACTGGCCATTATGGTTACGATTCTTCTGCGGCTAGGAAGAACCAAATGCAGCAGCAACAGCTGCATCAGCACAGACTCAATGAATCAGCGATCTCCGATGATGCATATGATGAGGTGGACCCTGCATTAAACATTTCGCCGCACCAATCTGCAGCTACTGGAACTAATTTCAATCAGCAACAGCAGTATCCAACTAATGCTGGATATGAATCTGGAGGACAACTAGGCGGTGGTGGTGGCCGTAATGACAAAAACCCATGGTCTGAAGCACGATCTCCAGGAGGAATAGTTCGCGGTGACGAAGGACTCCAACCTCAAGAGCCTAGAAAAGTTGGTCCAGCCGATCTTGATAAAAGTTGGTCAGGTGGTAGTGGTGGTGGTGTCGGAGGCAGCCAACCAGGTGTGATTTCTGCTGGCCAGGGAAAAGCGCCTGTTCAAGAATATGGCAAAGTTGGACCTACTGATCTTGAACATAGTTGGTCTACTACTAAATCTAGTAATATACCAGGAACAAAAGCCCCTCTTGCTGATTCGAATTTGCTAAGTGAACATCATCAATATTCTCAGGGACCTGATGAGGAAGTTCCTTTACTTGAGAAAAGAAAAAGTTTAACTGGTTCGACTATTCCAGGAACTCAATCACCTTTGGAGGGGTTTGATTTGCATTCTCATGGTCACTCTATTGAGGCCCCATTGAGTCCCAAAGATACAGGTGGCGCTGGCAACAAGGGCAACATCGGCCATCGCGATATTAGTCCTCCAATGAACGCTCGTAAAATTGGTGAATCTCCAATGGGTCTGAATTCAGCTGGCGATTCGCAATTTTCGCAACCACAACAACAACAACAGAAAGATGTCTCGGAGAAGGTAAGTTATGAACAAGATACTTTAGGACTACACAGCTTCTGCCGGAGATAGAATATTTTTTATTTTTCCGCAGTCAGTGGCAATAATTCCAACTTGAACCTAACATTTAAGCAGCCTTTAACTCAGCAAACTGGAGAACATCGAAATAAAATTATTGATAGTGCTCAAGGAAAAGTTCATGATATAGCTGCAAAGGCAGATAGGAAACTCGAATCTATTCGCCCTGAGAACAAAGCTACCGATACAACTCCGTCGGATACCACTCTTCTTCCAGGTACTAGTACTACGACATCAGCAATTTCAGATAGTGTTTCTCCTACTGTTTTGACAGCGAATCATAGTGGTGGTGTAAAAGATGTCCCGGTTACGTCTAGCAGAGATCGACGTCGGGACAGCTCAGGGTCATCTACAGAAAGGAGAAAAAGTATCAAAGATACAATAACAGGTATTTTCCGACGTAATAGCCGTGGCTCTGAAGATTCAGTGCCTGTAGATGTTGCTGTTGTAACTGAACATCGTCGTAAGCACAGTATTGTACCCAGCAGTACCGAGGCTCTCGATAGGAAAACATGGTTGGATGATAAAGTGGAACCCAAATATTATCGTGATACAAATGCTCCTAATATAATTTTTGATCCTGCAACTGGGAAAAATGTAACCACCACTGAAGTTCCTTCTCGAGAACAAGCGGCTCAAAACGTTCTTCATTATGCACCAGAAGCAGTTCAGGAATCTTTAAGCAAGTCAAGCCCATCTGGTTCTCGCTCGCGTTCCTTTTCGGCAGGTGTTAGGGATTTTAAGAAGGACGATCTTTCCCATGCGGCTGATTCTAGTGGTCTGCAGCAACAACAACAACAACAACCACCATCTACAGGTACCAGATCAATTTCCGATGAACAATGGAAAACTAGTTCTACGTCTAAGCCTGAAAGTGTTGGGACAGCAGCAGATGATGGAGGAGGATTTGCAGGCAAAATAAAGGAAGTATTTGGATTAAGACGATCTTCAAAGGTGGGTCATGAGGAAGAAGCAGGCGGAACAACAGATACTGGACTAAGTTCTTCCGGGGAAGCTCCTAAAAATGTTAGCGCGTCTGATAAGGATATTGCGAATACGGGAAATGTTGGGTCTACTGGCAATACTGTTGAACAAGTTGGTAAATATTCTAATGAATATTCTGGTGTGGATCCTAATGCTACCTTTAGCACTACTAGTTCTGCTCCCTCTGATTCTCATAATAATGTTGTCCCTGGTGGTACTATGGATCCTTCTTCCCTTAGCCATAGTAAGGGAGATGTTGCATTTTCTATGGTAGGGGGAGCAAGACAGCAGGGGCCAGGTCAGCCGTTGATCCCTAATGATAGTGAAATCAAGTCGAGTGGGAATGATAAATCTATTCCGAGACAATCAGCGCCTATTGAAATTCCTAGGAAGAGTTCCTTAGAAGGTAGTCAAGAAGCGTCCGCTAGCGGAGGAGGAATCAAAGATGCCGTCATGAATGTGTTTGGACGGCGTAGATCATCATCGGGAGAGGCCACTTCGCCTACACAGATAGGTATTTTAGATGCAGCTACTGCTCAACCAAGTACCATTATTGTGGGTACCGGAGCGACCGCTGGTGATTACCAACTGAAAAATACAAGAGTTAAGCATATTAGCGATATTCAAAAGGCCGCGGCTGCCGCGGCATCTCCAGGGACACAAACAACAGTTACGCATCCACCGCCAGATTTAGGGAATTTTCAATCAGTCACACACGATCCGGCTGTTATCCTTCCTAGAGCGGTGAAAGCCCATGAAGCAGCAATGGAGCAAGGTCTAGAGGAATACCCAGGGGGGCCTCGCATTTCCAAGCAGAATCAGACGGATATGAAATTAACTCATATATTTGATGAACTTAATAAGAAACAAGCTAAAGGTTTTCAACAGTCTGGGTATGATGGACAAATGAGTAATGATGGTACTAAATATCAAGGTGAACAACTACCGTCGAAAATGGCTTCGGGACAGTACGACAGTGGATCTCAGCAAGAGTAGAAGCAGGAGACTGTCTTTACGGGGAAGAAGAGAGATGATGCTGAATTAATAATCCCAGAAACCAGAACATGACATTTTTTTGGACTGCTCATTTTGGTTATATTGTGTGAATTTGACTGAAAAACAGAAAAATCAAAAAAAAAAAAATATTTTTGGACTCGTCAACAAGGAAATATTTTGTGTTACTATGTATAGCAATTATTTTATAATATCGGGATATTTATGTTGTGTAAATAAAAAAATTAAGCTGAATTTATTTAATTAAATCGTTATAAACTATTCCTACAGCCAAGGGGTATTGAAGAATGATATATAACATTCTTCTGCCGAACTTGAGGTCAGGCAATCATCTAGTTAAAAATTACTTAGAATTGGCTTGGATCCGTGAATGGAGAAGGAGAGAGTCAGACTACCTGGAGGCTTAAGTCGAGATAGCCCTGGATATTCTAACTAAAGTCAAAACCTCACTGCCCTTAACTGACTTAGAGCTTTTACTTCAGGGACAGGTAAGGCTTTGCGCTGGAGCCAGAAAGAGACAAAGTCCGGCCCGAAATCAGCACGCATAGCCTCCGGAATTCCAGTAAATATGACCAGCAATAGTTATAGTCAACTAGTACAGTAGGTATGATCAATTTCAAGTGGAGTACCATATGTTAATTCGACCATACAATCTCATTTTTATCGTTAGCTTCGCCCAACTAATATGCAGGTTATAACTGTCAACATCGGTTAGCCAACGGCTAGCAACTGGTTAACGGCTAGCTAAACCGCTCGGTGAACTACAGAGCAAGTTGAAAGTCCTACCCTATTAAGAATAATACCCTATTCCGTCGGCTAGGAAACGGCTCAATATACACAGTGGTGAATATTACGTACATGGACATCTATACAGAGTGGCACAGCCTGGGCCGACTGCACCGGCATCATATGCGGCTGCTACCAATAGATTTCAACTTTTGAGGCCAAGCTCCCATGTTATTTATTAGACACATACGGAGGACGGAATGAGAAGTCATAAACGACTGTTCTTGTGTATGTATATATCCCTTTCTTTCTGACGTTTCACACACTTCTTGATTTTTGTTCAACAGCCGACCGCTGTATATATATATAGGTGTATATATTTATTCTAGGTACTGTGTGAAAACTTAGACGTTTCATCAAAGTTCTGAATTGTCAAGAAAGGAAATTGTTATTATTGACGACACCATTCAAGGACTTTGTTTTATCTATTGACTACGACTAGTAGTTTGTATTTTGATACCTAATCACTCTATCAAATAGACGACAAGGGAAATTTCATATCTAGATTTTGTTTATTCTCGAGTCTTAAAAAAGGTTTATTCTAAGTGCTATTATTATGGCTATTACCAAACGTGCTGGAAGAAAGGCTCAGGGCCAAACTAAGGCACCTCCTCCTAAACGAGGCGATGGAGCTGCTGCTAAAGTTAATAAAGCTACTTTTGATCTTGCCAAGAAAAAGGAGGTTGGTGTATCCGACTTGACCTTGTTAAGTAAAGTATCTGATGAAGCCATTAATGATAATCTCCACAAGCGTTTTGAGAATGGAACCATTTATGTAAGTTTAAACACACTTCCTCTTCCAGTTGGTTCTGAAGGAGTTGCATCTAAGATGGTCTTAGAGGTTATTATTGTTATCGATTTAGCTCCCTTCATTATGAAGTAGTTGTGGAAGACTGCATTTGCTGGAGGGAGTCTAGTTTTATTCGTCATTCTGGGAGGAACTGGGTTCCTCTACCACCCTCTACCGTTTTGTGGAATTATTACTAACAAGAAGACTTATATTGGTCATGTGGTATGTGTTTCCTGGGATTACTGAAATACCTGGTTTTCAATACGAGAGCGTAAATTCGCGTGGTTTAAAAGATCGATAGTAAACCCGATTCGGAAGCTGCGGCAGAGGCTAAAAACTCTGCTGATAGAGACTACGTTCAAGATTCAGTGGTCTGGTCATCCTACTATGGTTGGACTTTGCCTTGGACGGCGGAACCCATTTGCCTCTGGCTGGTGGTGCCCAGTTTAGGGATGGCATAGGGGGTGCTAGAGAGTCTCGCGGCACTGGAGGTCGCCTCCGAGTTAATTTCAAACTTACTAACTTAACAGTTGATCTCCGTCAACCCATTCCGAGATTTGGGGATTTATACCGATGCAGTCTTGGAGACTTATAAAGGGAAAAGTCGGTTGGAAGTCCCACCTCATGTGTTTGCGATAGCAGAAGCTATGTATTACAATATGAAGTCTTATTCTGACAATCAATGTGTGATTATTTCGGGCGAATCAGGTGCCGGAAAAACCGAGGCTGCGAAAAGAATTATGCAGTATATTGCCTCAGTTTCAAGTGGTAATGCTTCATCAGGAATTCAGAAAATTAAAGATATGGTATTGGCTACGAATCCATTGTTAGAGTCGTTTGGATGCGCGAAGACATTGAGAAATGATAATTCTTCTAGACATGGCAAATATCTTCAGATTTTGTTTAATAAAAGAGGTGAGCCTATAGGCGCTAATATTACGAATTATCTGTTGGAGAAAGCTCGTGTAGTTGGGCAGATTAAGAACGAAAGAAACTTCCATATTTTCTATCAATTCACAAAAGGAGCTTCTCAACAGCACAGGGAATTATATGGAGTACAAGGCCCAGAAACTTATATCTATACATCTGCTAGTAAATGCACATCGGTAAATGGTATTGATGACGTAAAAGATTTCCGGGAAACTTTGCAAGCTATGGAAGTTATTGGGTTATCTCAAGCAGAGCAAGATGATGTTTTCAAATTATTGGCGGCCGTATTATGGATTGGCAACATTGATTTTGTTGATAATCAAGAAAACAATGAAGGTGGTTGCGTGATTCGAGATCCTTCTGTTCCAAATTTTGTAGCTTATTTACTCGACGTTGACGCTGCAAGTATCGAGAAGGCCCTAACCGTCAGAGTTGTGGAAACTTCTAGAGGTGGTCGTAGAGGGTCAATTTATGAATCTCCGTTGAATCCTGTTCAGGCTCGCGCTGTAAGGGATGCATTGGCGAAGGCTATCTATGACAAATTATTTGATTGGATTGTAGCTCGTGTTAATCAGTCTTTACAGTCTCAGCAACCCGAGGGAGAACACTTGACTATTGGAATCTTGGATATTTACGGGTTTGAAATCTTCGAAAATAATAGTTTTGAGCAGATTTGTATCAACTATGTTAACGAAAAATTACAGCAAATTTTTATTCAATTGACCCTTAAGGCCGAACAAGAAGAATATGTTCGCGAACAAATCAAATGGACCCCAATTGATTATTTCAATAATAAAGTTGTATGTGATTTAATTGAAGAGAGAAGACCGCCTGGTATTTTTTCTGTTTTAAATGATGCTTGTGCTACTGCTCATGCTGATTCTTCAGCGGCTGACCAGAATTTCTCAATGAAATTGAGTATGCTCTCAGGTAATAAGCATTTTGAACAGAGACAAAACAAATTTCTCATTAAGCATTACGCTGGAGATGTCATGTATGATATTGGTGGAATGACGGATAAGAATAAAGATCAACTTTTGAAGGATCTATTAATTTTGGTTGATAACTCCAACAATCAGTTTTTACGAAGCACTGTATTCACTTCAGAACAAGTTGACACTGGTTCACGACGCCGCCCTCCAACAGCAAGTGATAAAATTAAAGAATCGGCCAATGCCTTAATGCATACTCTCTCTCTCTCTCAGCCTTCGTATATCCGGACAATCAAGCCGAATCAGAATAGATCTCCATCAGAATATGACCAAAAGGCTGTATTGCATCAAGTCAAATATCTTGGTTTAAAAGAGAATGTCCGTATTCGTAGGGCGGGTTTTGCATACCGTCAAACATTTGAAAAATTTGTTGAGAGATTTTATTTGTTATCTCCCAGAACCTCCTATGCTGGTGATTTTATCTGGCAAGGAGATTCTAAAACTGCAACTGTTCAGATCTTCAAGGACACTGGTATCCCAGCATCTGAATATCAGATGGGTGTTACAATGGCTTTCATCAAAACCCCGGAAACTTTGTTTGCCCTTGAACATATGAGGGACATGTATTGGCACAATATGGCTTCTCGAATACAACGTGCTTGGCGTCGTCATTTGAAATTTAAGAGTGATAGTGCGACTAAAATTCAAAGAGCATGGCGTGAACGTAAAGGTAGTAGAAAGTATATAGAACTTCGTGAGAAGGGGCATGCTAAATTAAACAACCAAAAGGAGCGTCGTAGAATGAGTCTATTAGGATACCGAAGGTTTTGGGGTGATTATTTGGCCTGCAATGTGAGAAACTCACCGGGCGCTTTCTTAGTTAAAGCGATTGGTGTCACAGATAATGTTAAGTTCTCCTGTCGTGGAGAATTACTTCATGCCAAATTTGGTCGATCCAGTCAACGATTGGAGAGAGTGTTTATTCTTACATCTGGAAAATTTTATATTGTTGCAGAATCGATTATTCAAAATCAATTGTCATACGTGGTTGAGTCCACTATTGCCGTGTCTACTATCCGTAGTGTTTCATTGTCGAATTTAAGGGATGATTGGTTTGCGTTGAATACCGGTTCAAGTCAAGAACCAGAACCACTGTTATGGTGTGTTTTCAAGACTGAACTTATCACTTTGTTAGGTGTTCCCGCGAGGATTGGGCCTACGATAGAATATAATAAAAAACCTGGCAAGCCGACATCTATTAAGGTTCAAAGGGATGAAACCGCACCCGCTTATTATGATATCTATAAAAGTGGAACTATTCGTGTTCCAACAGGTAAGCCCGCAAACAGTGTTTCAGAACCAGTTCCTAAGGGGAAACCCAAATCAGCTAATGCGGTAAAGGCGAGTGCAAGGCCAGTGAAACAGCCTGTTAGACGTAAACCCCCTCCCCAGAGAAATCCTGTGGTTGCTCCTCTACCATCTCAACGAGGCCAGAATCTACAGCAACAGCAGCAGCAGCAGCAACAACAACAAATACTACAACAGCAGCAGCAATCAGTTCTTGGACGATCTGCTGCTGTTAGTGCTGCAGCTGCAGCTTTCTCTTCAGCTGCTCCTTCTACCAATGGCAAAAACGAATACTCTCAAGCGGCAGCTCCAGCTATTGACGTCGGTACCACCCCAGTTACCGCAAAGAGGGCTTCTCGTGTTCCACCGCCACCTCCTCCCGCCCCTGCAGCTTCCACACCCACTCCGGCTCAACCCGCTGCTAAGGCTCTGTATGACTACGTAGGAAGCAAGCCCAACGAGTTGTCGATAGCCAAGAACGAAATTATTTTTATTTTGCAGAAGGCTGACAATGGCTGGTGGTTGGCAGAAAAGCAAGATAAATCTGCTCAAGGCTGGACTCCTGCTTCCTATGTAGAGGAGATCCAAGTAGCTGTTGCAGCAGCAGTTAAAAAATTACCTCCGCCTGCTCCTCCCAAGAAGAAGATACCTGTTGGAATTCAATCGCCGAATGGTGGTGACTCCCCGTCGTCAGAAGCTGTATCTGGCGGATCGTCGTCTCCAAACTTTGCATCTGGATTAGCTGAAGCTCTCAGACAAAAGAGCCAGGCTACAAACAATTTGGCAGGAGGTTTGGCTAATGCCCTTAAGGCACGTGCTGGTCGTCACGAAAGTGACGAAGAAGAGGATGATTGGTAGTGGTGTTAGAAGTCCCAAGTCATAAAGGGGCGTAGCACACCTTTTTTCAGTGTTGTAAGTCTTATTTTTTTCACTTTGTTGTTTGATTTTAGTATAATATATGTGATGCGATACGTCCAAAAATAAATCGATAATCAATGTGCTGCTGCATTCCCATGCCTCTGGAACTGCCCCACCCTCGTTGCTCGCTGCGCTCGGATTGAATCCTCTCCCAATTGCCCTCGAGCATGTATAGGGATCAAGTCTTTATCTATACACCCCCAACCGTCGAAGCTAAGACATTTGCTGACCCAAATATCAGGGGATAACACGGCTGAAATCGGTCCTGGATTCTGCCTCCGGCAGCTGAGGCCAAGCCCCAGACCCCTTGAGATCGCTTCGCTCGAATAGCTACAGAATAGCTAAACGCAGCTAACCTAGAGCAAAAATGGGCCATGGGGCAACACTGACTTCTAATATAATAGATGGGAGAAGAAAGTACCATAGAGAATTATGGTTCCATCGTACCAATGACGAAGTTATTAGAGCTATTATGTGAGAATACTATGAAATCAATATGTTATAGATTCGACGCAGCATATGAGCAAATGAAACAAGATCTGAAAGTAATGTTTATATGAGCTTTTGTAGGTACCGGAGGATGAGTAGATACGGTAGACTCGGTAGTCCTGTTACTTTATTAACCACAGAATAGAATCTAAACATTATTCTCTTACCAAGTTATCATCGCATCCTGATTGTGTGACCCTAACCTGAAGCAAGTGAGTGCATAATTTAATTAAACATATGACACGAGATATACACGTAAAACAGACCCTGGTCGTGACGTTGACAATACTAACCTTTCATCCTTCATGGGTATTATTGAGTCGACAAATAAGTTCCAGTTGGCTTTAAATAGTAGCAGTAATCACGATGGCTGATAAAGAGGTATGATGGAACAATGGAACAATGATGTATGATGTAGTTTTGTTTTTTTGTTTCTAACGTATTTAGGCGACCGTGTTTGTACTGGACTTGGGCAAGAGTATGGGGTATAAACATCGTGGGAGACATCATACAGATCTTCAATGGGGAATGAAATATGTTAATGATGTGATTTGCAATAAGGTAAGAAATTAGACATATTTTTGGATATGATAAGTTATTTCGATATGTTATTAACCAATGTTTAGATCCTTTCTGCACGCAAGACTGATATGGTTGGTGTTGTTGGAGTACGAACAGATGGTGAGTATAATGAACAAGGAAAACCCTGGGGGGATAGTTGATATTAATGCCAATGGTGAAGCTAACTCTGCCAGATGCCTCCCGCCCAGATCTCTTCCAGCATGTTACTGTTCTCCATGATATCAAGCAGTAAGTTTTATGTATTAAGTTTATTTTCGTGGTATCATGTTATCTCACTCAAGTGGTTTATAGAGCTTTGTGTGTCATTCACTCGAGGAATGATTTATTTACTCTTTTCCACGTCAATGAATGATTACGATATGAGTGAATTTCATGTCAGGCATGGATCATCTGCCTTCTGAATGCTCTATTTCCCTTTTTCAGACACTGACATTAATTTTTCGAAGATTTTTCCTAGGTGATCTACGACTTCTTGAACAACAGGTACAGCCCAGCTCTACAGATGAAGGCGATGGTGAGTTTTATCGTTATTTATATTTTCAGGCTCAATTTTAGTTAACTAACTCTTAAAGTTCTTGATGGAATTCAGATGGCAATTAAAATGATTGTTGCTCATTGCAGAAAATTAAAATATAAACGGATGATTCAAGTGCTCACAAATGCGACAGAACCGATGAATTTTTCTTCCAGTGTCACTAGTCAAATAATTGAACAATTGAAGGAAAATAATATCATTGTGCGAATACTTGTGGTAGACAAGGATGGAGACGATGACGAAAATGACGATCGCCCATCGAATAATAAGTTTGAAGAAGATACGAGAAAAGAAAATGTCAGAGGATTAGAAGAAATTGCTCATTCTTTTGATAGTGTTGATTTCTACGTAGCACCTTGTGAGGAAGCTATTTCCTCTCTTGACCTCCCCAGAGTGAAGAAAGTAATGAGAGCAGTAAAAACTTTCTCAGGATTTCTAGTTCTAGGAGATGTTGATACCTATGATCCAGACCGTACTATGAAACTCAGTGTATGTGGGTATCCATGTATTAGAAAAGCGAATGTGCCTACATCTACGGCGGTAATTATAGAAAAAGTTGACGGTCACAGTAATGGAGCTAGTGGTAGTTCCGAACTTGCTCATATTAAGGAAGGCGAACGAAGGTTACCAGTCACGTTTGCGCGTGATTACTATGTAGAGAATTCTGCGGAACCCGATAAGAAGGAATTTCTTGAAAGACCTTCATTCGAGCCAGGTTATCAGTTTGGATCCGAAGTTGTCACCTTCGACGAAAATGTGAAACAGATAGTTGGTGGTCCAAAAACTGGTAATCCCTTATTGTCTATTGTAGGATTCGCTGAGAAACATAAAGTGCCTCGATGGTATCTTATGACAAATGCGGATTATGTAGTAGTGCCACCAGATGCTGGAAACTTGGACGCACTTGCGCTCTCTTCTCTGGTATGGGCCATGGAAGAGCAGAATTGTGTTGCCATCGCTCGTTATGTAAATAAACTTGACAGTGATCCTCAGATGGTACTTTTGTCTCCATTGCTCGACGAAGATTTTGAGGGTCTGATTTTAACTGGCTTACCCTTTGCAGAAGATCATCGACATTATCAATTTCCTAGTCTAATAGATGTCAAATCTAAGTCAGGTCAACCGTTGCCAGCTGATAGTGTTCAACGGAAAAATCGAGAACCTACTCGAGAAATGATGGAGCATATGGATAATCTGATTGATGAGATGGATCTAATGACTGCTGGTCGTAATGATGATGATGAGCCATGTGAATATTTGAGTTATGAAAATTATGAAGATACGATTTACAACCCGACATTACATCGAGTTCAGCAAGCTGTTAAAACTGCCGCGGTATCTGGTGATGGAGAGTTTATTCCACCTATTCTGCCTATTCTGAAGAAATTTTCAGCACCCCCGCCTGAATTTAAAGATAAAACCAAGAAGGATTTGGAAATATTGAAGAATCTTTTCGATATTCGTTCAGTAGAGAGGAAGAGAACTCTGAAGCAGGAAGCTCAAATAGAGGAAGAAAAACATAAGAAATTCGCCAGGTATTCCGGGTTAGACGTAGATGATCTCTTTAATTTATAAAACAAAATCCTTACAAGTATTATTTAAGTATCTTTATTTAGCTGAGTTTAATTGTCAATGTCTATACTAAAAAAGCCCATCACGCGAGGAACAAGAGTTCGGGACTCTCAGCAACGAATGCTATGAATCTCCGGGCCCCAAAGGCAGAACCTTAGGATATTGCGCGGCACCATCTGAATCCATTCTCGTTTGAAGAAAAGCGTCATCAGAGCAATCGTTAATCTTTACTATTGAGACTATATATATGTATATACGTTTTTATTCATGTCTTTCAATTTTAGATTTCTTTACCTTTCAAGCGATCAAATCCAAAATAGCCCATTATCAATAATCAAGTTCTCACATTCGGCTCATCTCGGTCAACGAATTCCTTCAATTTAAGGAACTTTACAGCAGAAGCAATAGTATCCTTGAGATATTCTTGTGCATTCAATCCAAAGTGCTTCTTATCAGCCTCATATTGTTCTACGTAAAGTCGAATTGTAGCACCAGACGAACCAGTACCTGATAATCGTACTACAATACGAGCACCGCCTTCGAACTTTACATAAAGACCCTGATTTTTTGAAACAGAACCATCCAAATCAGTGTAGGAGAAATCACCAGCTTCAACAACTCGTAAGGATTCACTGATTTTCGAGCCAATGAAATCTGCTCCTTCAATTCGATCTTTAAGATTAGAAACAACCTTTGAGGCACCTTCAGATGAAACATTTTCATAATCATAACGAGTGAAGAAGGTACGACCATAAGTAAGCCAGAAATCTTGTTGAATAGCAGCAATACTTGCTTTGCTAGGATCTTCTTTACCAACAGCAGCAATAATATTAAGCCATGCCACAATAGCCCATAGACCATCCTTTTCACGAATATGGTCAGATCCAGTACCAAAGGATTCTTCACCGCAAATGGAAAGCTTTTTAGAATCAAACAGAGCACAGAAAAATTTCCAACCAGTAGGTACTTCGTACGAATTAAGCTTCTTACTTTTAGCAACCAGATCAATTGCTCCCGAAGTAGGCATGCTTCGTGCCAATCCATGAACACCACCATCCCGGAAATAAGGAATTTTATCTGCATGATGAGCAATAATAGCAACGCTATCACCAGGAGAAACAAAAGCATTAGCACCATATATCATATTTCTATCTCCATCTCCATCACTAGCTGCACCAAAGGGAATATTCTCCTTATCTACCCTTTCAACCAAAGTATGAGCATACGTTAAATTAGGATCGGGATGCAGTCCTCCAAAATCAGGCTTAGGAACACAATTTTGAACCGATTTAGGTGAAAGTCCTAATTCATCTACAAAGATAGCTTTTCCATAAGGACCAGTAATTCCATTAAGTGCATCAAAAAGTATATGGAAATTCTTTTCACTAGAAGATGATAAGAAAGATTTAATCAAATCAAAATCAAAGATTCCCTTCAATAATTCCACATAATCAGCTACAGTGTCAATTATTTCAATTTCCAATGGTCCAGGATAAGTTTTAGAACCAATTTTAGATATATCTACTTTGGGGAAGTGGTCTCCCTTTAAAGTTTTATATTCAGTCAACGATTGTGTTACTTCATAAATTTTATTAGTGACTGATTCAGGAGCAGGACCTCCATTAGCCAAATTATATTTAATACCGAAATCATTAGTTGGGCCGCCGGGGTTATGTGAAGCAGTGAGAATAATTCCACCGGTAGCCTCATGTTTACGAATGACATGAGAAGCAGCTGGAGTAGATAACAACCCGTTCTGACCAATTATCAGTTTCTTGACTCCATTAGCAGCAGAGATTTCACTAATGATTTGAATCACCTCGAGATTATAAAATCGGCCATCTCCACCAACCACTAATGTAGCATCTTGGCTTCCCTCCGGAATAGAGGAAATAACCGCCTGTACAAAATTTTCAGTATAATGAGGTTGTTGAAATACGGTTACCTTCTTTCGAAGACCAGATGTTCCAGGCTTCTGACCATCAAATACTTTAGTCGGAACAATTGTGGGGGACATGTGTAGCGAGATCAACAAAATAAAACAACTATATAAAACTAACAAGAAATTGCAATTGAGCAATCGTTACAAATAAAAATGAAATTGAAAAAAACCTTCCTGTCAAAGTGATGAAAGTTGTTAGAAACAAGCGGAAATTGTTGAGTTAGAATCCAAATCAAACTGAACCATCACCTCACCTCACTACCCGAACGGATGATTACAATGCAGCTGCTGCATGGTAAGGTTGGATACGCCAACAGAGAGAGTGGGGTTCGAGGCGTGTCATAAAAACGCCGCATGAGCCTCTTCCACCTCGCCAGGGTTCAGCTGCTCGTTTTGCTAGAGGCCGAAGAGAGAGAGTGCCACACCCAAGCCGCCGGAAGCAGACAGGGGAATCAAGATGGGGGAGTCATTGTAAGAAGAATATATAATTTATATCATAAATTTGTGAATTGCATTTCTAATCTATTGCATTTTTCTTTCTCTTTTGGTCCTGAATCTATTTAGAAACAGCATGAATGGCTTCAGCTAGACGGCCAACATTAGCAGAGTTAATTCCGGAAATAGATATACGACCATCCTTAGTTCCATAGACAGAGAATTCCTTTGCAAGACGATCAACTTGTTCAGCAGATAAACCGGTATAACAGAACATACCAATTTGAGAAGTTACATGAGACCAATCCTTCTTAGAACCAAGTTCTTCAAGATTCTTTTTGAGTAAATGACGCATTGAGATCATACGATCAGCCATATCTTTAACTTCTTTAAGCCATTGAGATTTAAGAGTTGGTGAATTCAAAATCTCAGCAGCAATACGAGCACCATGAATAGGAGGATTAGAATAGATAGGTCTTATAATAATCTTTAATTGAGAATCAACACGAGCTTTTTCTTCAGGTGAAGCAGTAACTAATGAAAATGCACCGACTCTTTCACCATAAAGTCCCATGTTCTTAGCAAAAGATTGAGAAAGAGCAATTTGATGACCCTGTTCAACAAAATAACGAACGGCATAAGCATCCCGGGCAATATCACCCGAAGCAAACCCTTGATAAGCCATATCGAAAAAGGGGAATAATTTTCTATGTTTAACAACCTCAGAAATCTTACGCCATTGTTCAGGGGTAGGATCAACACCCGTTGGATTATGAGCACAAGCATGTAAAAGCACAGCACTTCCTTGAGGAATAGACTCCAAATCAGAAATTAATCCTTCAAAATCCAAAGAGATAGTTTCCTTATTGTAATATTTATATTGTTTAGGAGTCAATCCCGCATCTCTGAAAACAGCAGCATGATTGGCCCATGATGGACTTGGTAAAAAGATTTCTTTGGAAGGTAAGAATCTCTCCAAAAATGCAGCTCCCAATCTTAAAGCACCAGTTCCGGAAATAGTTTGAGAAATAGCAATTCTATTTTCCAATAAAGGAGCAGACGATTCACCATAAGCTAATTCAGCGGCAGCAGAAGTAAAAGCACCTACACCAGTGATAGCAGCATATTCTTTATCAAGTTCTTTATCTAAAATAGCTTTCTCAGCAATTAATACAGAGGGTAAAACATATGGTTTACCCTTATCATCACGATAAGCGCCAACACCGAGGTTAATCTTTTGTTCAAAACTGTCCTTCTTGAAAGCTTCAGTAATACCTAGAATAGCATCGGGTGGTCCTTGTTGAACATGAGCCCAAGTTGATTGGGCCAAACGTCCACCTAATTGTTTTCTACTAGCAAATCGAACAGTAGATCTAAGAATTGCAGACCTAGAAGTTGAAGAAAGCATTATGAATACTATAAGATATCGAGGAATGCCGGAATTATTCTTAACACAGTATATTTGAACAATCAATCTACACAATCAATTATCCTTTCTATCCGATATATATATATAGATATATGAATAAACAGATAATCAATTTAGATATATGACTATGTAATTGAAAAGAAGAAAAAAAGCTTCTATAAAAAAACCCACTGAGGGGTATGTCGGGATTTATATATGCATGAAAAACGGGAAAGCGCAGGGCTGATTTTTTGTGGAGTGGTTGGTATTTTATCATACCGGATAGTCACATCAATCAGTTAGTCATAATAATAATAGAAAAATGATTGTTCACCCTCAATTAATCTTAGGCTGTCAAGACAAGGAGGCAGGAGGAATTTACTGCACCCGGTTGAAGCCGTTTTGTACTTCCCGGCTGGCGGCTGTTATAGATATACATGACATGCGTTATAATACCGCCGCAGCAATAGATTTTCAGTCACCAGGCTCCACTGAAACTTTGACTCCAAATCTTCAATTAACAGATCATAGGCTGACCCCCTGACAATAAGACTCATGCAAATGAGGAAAGCGTCCGAGAAGAAATGAGAGATACCAGTGTCTTCCAGTCCATAGCCGATGTCCAAGTTCTCCGATCCCCTACTCGTCTAGATTTTCACTTAAACAGGGCGAGGGTTCAGTTCTTCCGAATGGCCCAGATGACGGATCTTATGTCTAGGTAACGCCTGTGAATGACATCTGCATCGGTTAAAAGAAATGGAGGGGAGGGGACGACTTCAGAAACTGCTCCCAATAACAGAGGCTGTAAGTGACACATTGATTGTTCACCTCCCGGACTGAAAGGTTCATTCTTACTTTGCCGCACCATCATCATCGATCTCCGAACATACCCTCAATTCGCAGCCTGTAACCGAAAACTTCCGTAGTTGTACTGAATTGCATTGACTCTTTTTGACTCCAGTTTAAGTTAGAGTTAATAAATAATTCAGTCATTGCTATGAATCATCGAGCTGACATCTTGTTCAATCAGTCATAAATATATCCTTTAAATAACAGGTTGAACTAGATTTAAGATTTCTGACATTCATGATTATGTGTTTAAAAATGTATGAACCATTTATTTTCACGGCCTCGGAATCACCCCACGTCTCTAGTATTACCCCTTTCAGTAACTCAAGCAGGAAAAATATATATGTATGCACGGGCACAGTATGACAGATCAAACCGACAAAAACGGTTATTTTTGACAATATGCATGCTTAGCATTATGCGGCGCAGAATCTAACGGTGTACACTGGGTGTCCCTGATTGTGCCTCTACTGAGGCGCTGCCCAGACGTCGTTTGCTCCTGCACTCACTCCTCCCGATATGGGCGTGGTTCTCGATCCCAGCTGCCAGAGGCACAACCAGGGGAAATATAGCGCACGGAGAGATAGAAATGTTCTAACCAAATATTCTTAGACAGTATATTATTCCTATTTACAATGATGCAGATTCATTATGGCTGTTTGTATTTTATTATCGTTTTTATGATTGGCTTTTAGCTTATGTCCTTCTTTGAGCCGCTCGTCCTTCTTAAATAGCCTTTGGGATGACTGTGGGGTCATCATCCAAATATTTAAATTCGGCGTTCGATTCTTCAAAGGGCCTCTTGCCCAATATACGAATCAGATCTTCTCTATTCAACACTTCCTTTTCAAGTAATTCCTCAGCAACCAAACCAATTTCCTTCTTTTTGGATTGTAAAAGCGTACGGCATCTTTCATAAGCTTCATTTACTATCCTTCTCACTTCTTCATCAATGAGACTAGCAGTCTCATCTGAGAAAGGTTTAGTATAATGTTCACCGTCCTGTTCAAAATTAAGCCAACCTAATTTCTTGGACATTCCCCAAGTCACAACCATGTTAGTGGCAATTTCAGTAACTTTCTGAAAATCTGAAGAAGCTCCACTACTGGAACTTTCAAAATGAAGTTCTTCAGAAACACGACCTCCAAGTGCCATAACCATTCTATCAGCAAGTTCCTTATTATTTGGAAGTGGAATATCATTAGGTAAATACTTAGCATATCCAAGAGCTTGACCACGAGGGACAATGGTGACTTTTAAGAATGGATCAGTATGCTCTAAAAACCATCCACATATAGCATGACCAGCTTCGTGATAAGCAATAGACCGTCGCTCTTCTGCAGATAAAATTTTGGATTTTTTCTCAAGTCCATGACTGATTCTTTCAATTGCTTGTTCAAAATCAACCAATTCAATAGTGTGCTTATCGTTACGAGCAGCAATTAATGCTGATTCATTGACACAATTAGCAATGTCAGCACCAGCAAAACCTGGTGTTAAAGCAGCTAATCTACCAGCCAAAATATCTAAATCCAAACCCGTCTTCACTTTTTTCAGATAAACAAGATAAATACTTTTACGACCTTGAACATCAGGTCGATCAACAACTACATGTCTGTCGAACCTACCGGGTCTTAATAATGCTTTGTCAAGGATGTCTGGCCTATTGGTACCAGCTAAAACAACAACATGATCATCAGAAGCGAATCCATCCATTTCAACTAAAATTTGATTTAATGTAGCTTCTCTTTCATCATGACCACCACCAAATGAACCACCTTGGCTTCTTGCCCTACCAATTGCATCAATTTCATCTATGAACACAATACTTGGTGCTTCTTTACGGGCAGTAGCAAATAAATCTCTTACTCTACTAGCACCGACACCAACAAACATCTCAACAAATTCTGACCCCGAAACAGAAAAAAATGGTACACCTGCTTCTCCTGCCGTAGCTTTAGCTAGCAATGTTTTACCAGTACCTGGAGGTCCTGAAATCAAGGCGCCTCTAGGGATCTTAGCACCTAATTTTTCATATTTGGATGGTTCCTTTAAGAAATTTACAAATTCCATAATCTCTTCTTTAGCTTCATCCGCACCAGCTACATCAGCAAATTTAACCTTAATATCTGTTTCTTGATTGAATCTTTTAGCAGTAGATTTTCCAACATTGAAAATTCCACCACCACCACTATTAGCAAAGCTTTTACGAGTTATATAATAAATTCCACCAATTAAAAGTACAGTAGGTAGTACACCCAAAAAAACATTCAAATAATTAGTTTCATGAACATATGAAACAGGTATTCTTTCATCCAATGAAATCCCTAATTCATCCTGCGCATTATCCAGTTTCCGATCAAAACTTTCTGCTGACCCCACAGAGAAACTAACAATTTCACCAGTATTCAGTACCGCGCGTGCTTTGGATTTATTAACAAGATAAATTCGACTGACCATTCCTTTGTCAAGATAACTGGCTCGGAACTCTTCCCATGACATTTCTCTACCATTCATTGCAGCGCCAAATAAATTGAATACAAATATTGTAGTCAACACTGCGCCACCTACAGCCACAGCTACAGATCTCCATTCCGGTTGACCGTTCCCACCCCCACCACTTCCTTTATTTCCTTTATTTGGTGGTTGATCTGAAGCGTTCTTCTTATTGTCCGGTCTTTTTCGAGTATCAATATAGAATTCAAAAATAGGAGGCTTCCGTTGCTGTTGCTGTTGTGACTGTGATTGTGGCTGCTTATTAGAGTCATCTTTTAAGTTCTTTTCCGCTTTCTGCTTCGAGGTTCGTTTGTTTGAATTGCTTTTATTTTCAGCATAGAATTTAACCGCACTACTATGTATTAGCCTATCCGAACAAATTCGTAAACCACTTACGGTAGTTGATGGTGGCAAGACCATCAACCGCCTAGAGGTCAACCTATTAATTGATCTAAGCATTAGGTTTTTTGGTGAGATGGATCTTTTAAAAAGAAGCAGATACCGATGTATATCGATAACGGAATCCACTACTCTGCACCTCTGTTTTATAGTATCTCGAAACAACGAAATAGACTAAACAATAGAAAATATGAACGATGGAGACATAGAGATCCGGCATCCGGTGAAGCTCGAATCAGAAGCAGAATTTCTGAGTAAGATTTGAGGTAGGGTAATGAAAATATGAGCCGCACATCAGCCGACGAGAAGTCCAGACCACGTCCTTTGTAAACGTGCAAGTCAGGCTCGATCAGTGGACATCTCTCCTGGTTAAGAGACGGCCCTAGGCTCTCTCCGTCTCCCCATTCACTTCATGAGAGGCTGAAGATCACACACGTAGACCTTATCGAGTGGCGTCAGGCATATCTCCGGCGCTTAAATGAATTTGTTAGACAGAACTCACAGGACGCTCTCACAAAGCCAAGATGTTATACCACTATAGTGGCTCTTCTTTCCTTTCGCTTGACTGATTTACTCCGTCATTCCCTGTTCATGTTCAACTAATAAGAAGCATATAATGAGGAAATAAAGATATAGTTAACTCGAAGAATAACATTGTCTTATCTTTACCCTAACCGCAATCGCCTAACTTACCTTAAAGAAAATGTCAAATAAGCTCAACATAGATGTGAAGCAGGAAAAACCACATAATTTTAGGCAGCCCACTCCTTTCTAGAAGTAAATGAAAAGACAATTCTGCGAAAGTAATGGTTCGAACTTCAGAGCTAGCTACCCAGTTGCTGGTACGCAGCAGGTTAACGCTAGTATCAAGCTGTTACTCTAAATTAGTGCAAAATATCGCGGTTAAGAGCATATTTTAGAACATGTAAATGATATTAAAGGTCTATATCCAAGTTAAACAGTTACTTGCTGAAGGGGCGGCGGCGCGACGCACAAGTTTGTCAAAATTCATAAATTGTCAGTTTAATTTTCATTTGTTCTCTTTAAATTGTCTATTAAGTTCGGTTTCTTTCTAGAGAAAGCCTTAGAGAAAGCCTTTACTGGGGTTTGTTCGGGACTGAAGATATAACTTCTGGTGAGGGTCTACTTTTTTGTTCAATATTTTCATGGCATTGTCATGTTGTAGTCAGTTGTGAGGAAACGATAATTCAGGGGAATCATGGTAAGTTCCAAACATACCAGGAATACCATCATCTATCAACGTGTGGTCTAGTTCTGCTTCTAACATTTAGATGCCTCATACCGATAATGATATTGACGTCCTTGAAACGTTGGCCCCAGATCCAATAGTCTTAATTGATCACACGAATGATACTTCTACAGACAATGAATTCCGATTTCTATCACATAGTCATGATGATGCCAACGGAAATGGTGTTGGTAATGAAAACGGAGGAGTGTCAGTTTGGGCTAAAAATGTGTATATTACAGGATATGATGTTATCCAAGGACGATCTAGAACAGGAGCTTATGTTGCTTGGCTTATTCGAATAGAAACTTTAGGAGGGGGAGAAATTAGGTTTTGCCGTCGATATAGCGAATTTGATACATTACGAGATCAATTAATAGCAGCTTTCCCCCATCATTATAATGAAATCCCTGAATTACCTCCAAAGAGTATGGTAGCTAAGTTCAGAGCTTCATTTCTGGAAGAAAGAAGAAAAAGATTAGAATATTTCTTATTATGTATTCTTTTGAATCCAGTGTTTATGAGTTGTAGGCAGGTCAAACACTTTGTTATGGCTTGAGCCATTTTGTATTATTTAGTTTTTGTTTAATGTTGGCATACGTTATTTGTTACGACTTCTTGTCTGCCTTCCCCTACTTATTAGCGAGTCTCTCTTCTAGTGCACTGGGTGCTGGGGCGAAGCTCCAGGGCTAACGCTGGTGTATACGTGGCAATCACGAGATAAATGGGTTTTGTCATTCCCCGGCGAGAACAGAATGGGTTGTTTTCAAACCAATTTTACTGTGGGACATCTTTGGTGGTTGCGTGATTCTCTTTTATGGGTCTCATTCCGTTAATATTTTTGCATACCTGGCTATGCCACGCATAATTCTTTCAATGCAACTTCCTCTCTTGATCCGGATCCTTTCAGAATGATATGAAGTTCATATATTAGTACTGTAACTAACAAATAATACTATAATTTAACAAAATTAAGGTTGGGCTCATGATCAGACTTGTTTGCGCCCGAGAGCTCGCATCCTTGTGCAGACACGAAGCTCTCTGGGATTTAAATAATTTGTTTACTCAGACACTGACCATTTTCCTTTTTTGTGTGCCTCTTGCCTGCAAATATAAGGGAAGAATCGATTCAATGCCAGTTAGTGGAATAAAGACTGTTAAAGAGTACATGGGTCACTTTCCGCTAGATGTTTTGAGGCGGATGGAGAAACCCTATTAAGATCCTTCCACTGAAGGGCAGAGTTCAGAGATTGATCAAAGATCTACAACGCAGTAAGAGATTAAGCTCTCTCCGCAGGATCTAGCTACAGAAAGTCCTTCCATAGAATTCTAGCCCAGGGCGATAAGATAATCATGGTAAGGTACGCCCAGGACAGCTGGGGTGATATCTTGCAATACACTGGTTTCAACGTAATATAACTATTAATAATGGTTATATTAATAAATAAGATTTGATGACCCTGAATTTTTGATTACATTTCAAATTAAGCTTTATTTTTTCGGCCTGATTTGAAAATCTATCCGATCTGAAAACCGGTGAATTTACACTAAACTGAATATTCCGCGGAGCGGCATGTCGGCATATGATCGACAAACCTAAAAAATAATTTGGTTGGAACTAAACGGTTATAGTCAAGTTAATTTAGGCAACAAAGAAAATTTGCCCTGTTACACACATAAGGGTCCAATTATGTTAGCGTAACGAAGTATTAACGATTTATAGTACATTTGTGCGCGGACAGACTAGAGTTTCTGGCCTAGATCTTTGGTTTAATGTCGCCTCTGGCGGCTGGGCTAATCGTGCCAAGCATCTCCTTCTGTCCCGACAAAATCGACTCCGTCTCCTTCCCTCAGTATTTGCTCTGGCCGCTGGAGTTTGGGAAGACACATTACGATTTTTTCTATGTTACAACCAGTCCAGGGGACATAACATTACCTTAAACATAGGCTCTATACAGACTTCGTCTCAATCTTCTCCATTTTTTCCCCGCTCGAAATACTTAAAGGATAATAGAGGGTAATAAAGGGACTATATGCTTGCGCAACGTTAACATGGAGGAAGCCCGATTTCTCTTAACAAAGGATTCAGTGCGAAGCGAAAAAACAAGAATGCAGCGGCGGCGTCTAAGCAGCTGGAAGCATAAGCTGGATAGTGAGAACGAATGCGGTACATACCTAAATCCCCGTATCGATCAATCATAAAAAAGAATAAAATAAAAATGCAAAAACGATTTTATCGCAAGTATCGCTGTCACGAGAATGAAACATACGTGCATCTATGTTGTAAATCTCGCTAGTGCGGTCTAGATTGTTTAACCGGGACTGCGCCGAAGCTTACGATTTCAACGGTGTAGGGGAAATATGCAGGAAAACACGGCAAGGAAATGTAAGTAAACAAGGGACTGTTGATCATTTGGACGATCTTTCAGATAAGAGTGTGCAGCTGCAGTCAACATTTCTCCACTTTACAGGTCTAGGATATCGGTGCAGATGTAACTGTCACTCACAGGCATAGATAAACCGAAAGTAAAATTATTGCGATCATCAAATGTCAGTGAGCCCAGATTTAATTATCGAGCGCCTCTAAGCAGACAAAGAAAGAAGAGATAACCAATGAAAAGAAGGTAGAAGGGGTTTTTGGAGGAACTCTAGAACCAACCCAAATGTCAGAAGCCGGTGGAACTCAAAACGCTAAATAACTAATTGACCCTTGTGTGCGATTGACTTCCCACTTTCTGCATCCAGAGTCTGGGCCAGTTCTAAACTCATCTGTCATGTTGCACCGGATAAACGAGGCAGCAACTAGATCGGTGCGCTCGACAGTAATAGGTATACCTTGACGGTTGGGGATCTGAATTTTCTGGAGAGATCGAATGTGGTTAACCACTGGAATAATAATAACTCACCCGCATGTAAGCTTTTAAGTTGTCGGAAAAGAAATCGTGGGCAAACGATCTGAACATGAATCCGTTATGCATGCACAGCTTGTGCTGTGCCAAGTGGATCACCAAAATAAATGGGCTTGAGAAATTGTCAAGCCGCACGCGGCGATCAAAACCGGTCTGGATCTCGGCTGTCGGAAGACAGTCATGCGTGTGTATTTGCTGACATAAACTATACCTACTCCTCTGAGTCTGGACCTTTTTCTAACTGAACAACAAGAAACAACTTAAAGTTCTGTGCTGGTAGCGTTACTAATAACTAATTAGCTCCTTTAACTGCTGCATGTAACAGATAACAGTTTAAGTTAACAATGAGCATTCGCTGATAAAGTCAAGATAGCTCAATTTGTTATAGCATGCAACAGTTAATTAGCTGCTTCTCTGTTAACGTTAACTAAATTTACTCCACAAGTTATTTACGAGGCTACCGAACAAATTTGTCTGGCCAACTCACTCCTAATTAGGCAGCCAGATCTTCAAATATACCAGTAATTGTAAGCTAATTAACCGTTAACAAGTCATGTAGTATTATAGAAAAATACTAAATGTTAAACAGCTAGTTTTTAACATAAATGCTTTACCATATTAACCAATTGATCCTATAAGTACGTTACGAAAATCAGCTTAACCAAATGATTGACACTTATCTCAATCACAAACACCGTGCTCTCGCATATGTCAAGAATCTTAGAAATTGTCATACCGACTTAGATCCATGGAGTGTAACTTGAACAATCGGCGGAAAGAGACGACTAAGAATCCGGATCCCACGAGAATAAAGAGAATTAGGGGCCTCGGGCTTCGTCCTCTGGACCTCTGTCGTCGCCGGAGGCTGAGAACCAGCAGACAAGTGTCTATGGAACATGGACCCGGAAAACAATATGACCTTGGATCCCTCAAGTCAACAAGGGTTCAATCATTATTGTGGATTAGGTTAAAATACCTTATTAATATTCATAGTAAAAAGAGATTACAAAATTTGAAGTCGATTTTCAAAAACAAAGGTCCAGCCCTTCATGGAATTCGGGCGCCGCGCAAAATAGGGTAAGGAACTATTTTTGATTTGTAACTAGTTAAAAAGTGTGATAGCTTAACGGTTCTATTTGTTTCCGCCCCCGTTATTATTGGCTTGAATCGGATAAGAAGGGCGGAAGATTGCAGCCAGCGTCAATAACGGTTAGTTACTACACATCGATATTATAATAGTGAGGAAACTGGTAATAGGCTGGACCGCAATAGGCCGCATAGAAGAAAAAGAAAAAAGAGAAAAACAAGAAAAAAGAAAACTAGAGAGACCTAACGATTATATAATATTTTTGTTAGTGTAAGCGGAAAGTCATAATCTGGCTCCTATATAGCCCTCTGTCGGCTATTATATAAAGGCATAAAGTTCCTCGGATGGAATCTAAATTATTTCTTTCAATCATCAGCATCGAACAACTTAACAACAACCTTGATAAATAAACTTCAACGACAAACGACCGACTTTTAAGAAACAATCTTAATAAACTTATTAATCAAATATAAGTCAACTTCCAGCTAGAGTTTGCTTTAAATTATACATCCTATTTTACAGTGACTCCTTTATCATTTACAACGTTTTATTCAACGAAATTGCCTTTCAGGTTATTTTCAAACTTTGCTGTCAATCGTAGAATTCTTTTCTCAGCAGTTCCTTTAGTATTAAATAATAATAAGCAAGAACAACAATTTCAGCAACTTCGAAACTTCTCAACTCCATCATCAAAAATGTCTCATAATCGTGTTGTAATCATTGGATCAGGTCCTGCTGCTCATACTGCTTCAGTTTATTTAGCAAGAGCTGAAATGAATCCTGTTCTCTACGAAGGTATGCTTGCTAATGGTGTTGCTGCCGGTGGTCAATTAACTACTACCACCGATATTGAGAACTTCCCTGGTTTCCCTGATGGAATTGGTGGTTCTGAACTTATGGAAAACATGAGAAAACAATCCGAACGTTTTGGAACAAAAATCATTACTGAAACTGTTTCTAAGCTGGATCTATCTGAACGTCCTTTTAAATTTTGGACTGAATTTAATGAAGATGGTGAACCAGATACTGCGGATGCTATTATTTTAGCCACCGGTGCTTCAGCGAAACGTCTTCATTTACCTGGTGAAGAGACTTATTGGCAACAGGGTATTTCGGCTTGTGCTGTTTGTGATGGTGCTGTTCCAATCTTCCGTAATAAGCCACTTGTTGTTGTTGGAGGTGGTGATTCTGCTGCTGAAGAAGCTATTTTCTTGACTAAATATGGTTCAAAGGTCTATGTTTTAGTTCGTAAGGATCATCTTCGTGCCTCTGTGGTTATGAATAAAAGATTAAGTTCTCATCCCAAGGTTGAAATTCTTTATAATACTGTTTCTTTAGAGGCAAAGGGTAATGGTAAACTTTTAACACACGTTGCTGTTAAGAATGTTGTTACTGGTGAAACTCGTGATATTGAAGCTAATGGCTTATTTTATGCCATTGGCCATAATCCTGCTACTGCCATCGTAAAAGGTCAAGTTGAGATAGATGAGGAAGGCTATATTAAGACCATTCCCGGTTCTTCTTATACTTCTGTTAAGGGTTTATTCGCTGCAGGTGATGTTCAGGATAAGAGATATAGACAAGCTATTACCTCTGCTGGTTCTGGCTGTATGGCTGCTCTAGATGCTGAGAAGTTACTCACAGAAGAAGAATAAAGTGAAGACAGCTTAAGCATTAATATATTTATATATTAGAAGGAGAAAGAATAGCATTGGAAATAGCATATTATAGAATTTTGAGGTAATCTTGTGGAGGACATAATAGTGGGTTCTTTTTCTTTTCTGTTTTTAAATGTTTGCATTGTGAATTATAGAGTATTTAAAATAATAGTAGAATTGTTTAATAATAGTTCAAGCATGTTTATAATAATTATTCGCGAGTATTTTGGTATCTCCGATATCACTTCCCGTCGCTTTTGTTTGTTTGTTTTTCTTTGTCAGTCTGGAGCAGCTAGCACTTTTAAATTGGTTTCGTCAAACATTCTTATCGTCCTTAGTCCGCTACCTATGCCTGTGGTACTGGTCCAGGATCAGTGGTCCGCGTTGATCTTGTACGCCTCCTAAGGCTGGCCGAATGGTCCAGAGCCAGTGCTTTGCATTGACCAAATTAAGTTGTCTATTGTCTTTTGTGGGGTTGCCAGCTGGGCCCGAGATCGGCATGCCTTACACCGGGAGTAACTTTTCTGATCAAAAACCATATAGCTTTAGTTAGCTTGGCCCTCTATTGTAACCCTTTTATATCTCTTAGGGTCCGTAAGAATAGGTCAAACCAACTGGGTTTGAAGCAGCACAATCGGACAATTTCGAACAAAGAAAGTCACGTCTACAATTAGTGGATAACTAAAAGGGACAGCTGACGTATTTAGTATCCCGCTAATAAAGGCTATTTTGAAAAAATATAAAACCAACTAGTGGAATTATATATCTGTATGTATGTATTGATCTCCTATATATTCAGGGGTAAAGCCGTTGAAGTAGTTGGCACATCACCCTAAACCAATGCACATACTGTATCAACGTGCCGACACCACCGTTTGGAACTAACTACTAAAGGCCGTTCAATATCTAATCTCAAAATGCCGCTGATGTTTCAAAGGAATCCGTTGAAGCATCTTGAAAAAAAATTCAAAGTAGAAGAGAGCAAAGTTTCATGAAACATTTTTGATCCCCGCTACCTTGCTAGTCTTGCTATTCGAACGAACTGTCGAAATCGACGAACTGCCGCACAAGCCGCACCACAGGGTCCCTTTATGTTGTGTACGGTTCCCTACCGTATGAACTATTCTTTACTTCAGCATTGAAAAATAATTTTACCAGATTTTTCATTGAAAATACTTGAGCGAACAGTTTAATTTTAAATATCATCTATAGGTAATAGATTTTGAAGTTTCCGAAAAATTGATCTAACTCCCTTCTATTCATAAGTTGAGGGACGAAGTTTGTGTGGTGTAAACCTTAGTCGATGCTTTTGTTTTGGATGTCTGATTCCCCATTAATTAGATGATTATCGGAGTACAACTGGCTTCTTCCTTTCTAAATCTTTCTTCTGGGGTATCGTCTACGATTATCTAATTACTTTTATTTCCGGTTTCTACTCTTTATTTCGTAATCATGTCGACAACAACTCCATCCTTTGATGGCCTCTCTGATAAGGCGCTGAATCTTCATAGGTCCTTGCTCACAGCGAAGCCCCCTAGCTCTCTCTTTACTCAAACGGAGCTACAGGAGGTAGCGAAGATAACTGATAATGCAGAGTTAATGAGTATTGTACAAGAATTGATAAATCATCGATTAGTAAAATTGGCTCAAGATGGTTTGGATTTATGTTTCCGAACTGCAACGATAGAAGAAGCACAGAAGGTGAAAAATATGTCTAATGACGAAGCAATGGTATATTCCTATATTGAAGCCGCGGGTCGGGAAGGTATTTGGACAAAAACTATCAAAATGAAATCCAATCTTCATCAACATGTTGTCTTACGATGTTTAAAAAGTCTGGAAAGTCAGAGATATATTAAATCAATTAAATCAGTCAAGCATCCTACACGAAAAATTTATATGCTAGCATCATTACAACCTTCAGTTGAAGTTACTGGTGGTCCTTGGTTTACGGATTCTGAATTGGATTCTGAATTCATTGATAGTTTGCTTAATGTTACTTGGAGGTATATTGTTTCTTTAACCTTTCCTCATGCATTCGAAAGTAACGAAAGCTCAGATATCTCTGGACCGCGGCAACAAACCTATCCTGCTACTTATCGAGGCTATCCCACCGTGAATCAAGTTCATAAATTCGTTATTGACAGTGGTATTACTAATGTAGATTTGGGAATATCTGACATCCGCGCACTTTGTGAAGTATTAGTGTATGATGATCGACTTGAAAGAAGAGATGGTGGCCTTAGTTATAGGGCTACTTGGCAAAGTGTGGTTAACGCTGGTGGTGGGTATGAAGCCGATGAGGACGGTGATGCTTTAGATGGGTTCACTGAATCTCCGTGTGGACGGTGTCCAGTTTTCGATCATTGCGGAGACCAAGGTCCTGTTAATAGTGAGGAATGTGTATATTATGACGAGTGGTTAATTAGTTAGTGTTTGTATAACATTCTGCATATAATTATTTTATTTATTTTATATTCCTATTAACAACTGGATATCCCGCTACTATTGAATATCGTCCTGGTATGATAGGGTCGTTTTCTAGGCATATGAGCTTACATTACAATCCAGCGGTGTGCAGTAAGCTTCAGAGCCTGTTCACTAATAAACAAAGTAAGGAAATCGACATTTGATCAAGTAATAATTTTTTTATTAGTTACTATGTAAAATTTATAGTCCCTTAGATTTCTTTTCTTATCCATTAATCGTCAAAAAAATAGCTAACCTATATCCAGCAAAATTCAAAATTACCTTGTCTTTGTCTCTGTGAAGTTTATTTTATGATTTGCTCTTCATCGTTTGACCCTCAATAGTTGTTCATACTCAGCTTCCAATCCCCGAATCTGAGTATGTCTATCTTCTAGATCTTTATTGAGCTCGTCACGTTTACGAATCAGTCTAGCTTCCCATGTACGGAAATCACCTTCCGCACTTTTGACTTGTTCACTGAATGATTTACGCAAGGCATCTTCCTCTTCCTTATATTTCGGATTGACAATACGATGGGTACGTCCCTCACCAAATTGGCGAGTTTCCATCTGCTGGGAACGATAAGCTTCATAATGAAGTTCTTCTGTAGACAAAATCAGATCAAGCATATGGGTACGTATCAACAGATTACGCAGTTTATTGAAATCGCAATGTTCATCATTTTCTACTTCAGCAATTCCCCAAAGATATTGACGACCTTTCACAGGCTTACCATCAGCAACAACAATATCTTTTTCGGAAGCAATAACTGAATAAGGCATACTATCATAAATGCTATTGCCATTATTTGTAGATCCTGGAGCAACAACACCACCCGCTGTAAGTTCGTCTTCTGTCGTAGGTCGATAAACTTGAATATTTTGAGCATGAAGAGTCTGACGGATTCGATCTTTAAAAGCTAGGATCTCGTCCTTAGACAAAGTATCAGCCTTCGCAATAACCGGGATTACATTAACCCGAGTGGAAAGTTTACGAATCGTTTCAATATCCAAAGGCTTCAATCCATGCCCAGTAGGGCGGATGAAATAAACACAGGCATGCACGCGCATATCAACTTTATCACGACGATTTGGTTGCTGTTCCTGACGCATATAACTCTCATGTTGGTCATCAATGAATTCTACTAATGGTTGCCAAGCATCGCGATTATTGACATTATCACCAAATCCAGGAGTATCCACTATGTTTAGTCGAACTTTGAATCCCTTTTCTTCTAATTCTGCTTTTGTAACTGAAATTTCAACTGTTTTTTGAATGGGCTTTTTATGACGAGACGCGTCCTCGTTATAGCCTTTAACAGTAGTTGAAAACAGTGTATTCACAAAAGTAGTTTTTCCAAGTCCACTTTCACCAGCAAGCATGATGGTAAATGTAGCACCACGACGAGCTACAATCTTGTATCTAAAATGAACAGAAAGTTAGTCAGAATAATGTTTTATCCTACAAGACTGAAAGATTAACATCTGGATTATCTCTCAAACTAATTGTAAAATCTTAAAGGTTATCTGCTTTCCAGCCAAAGAGAATCCAGACCTCACCCTTTACATGAATCTTTTGCTCTCGTTATCTTGACTCTCCTTACTTTACACAGATAACCGATAACTTCACCAGATACATAAATGTATACGTTTTGTCAACTTCATTGTAACACTTATACATCCGGAGTTTAACATTAATTAAACTAATTAAAAAATGCTCTTTATTACTTACCGCTGATTAGGCAGGTTTGGGATTCCTATCGCAACCATATTGGAATCAATCGAATACCGTCTATATAGTTTTAATCGTATATACTTCTTTGAAGGAGTTATATCAGTACCTCTTCAATATACTAATTTCCACGCGTCGCTCTGACCAAATTGAAACCAATGATAATCGAATTGACAAACTTTCTATAAGAAAATCTTTCGGATATTGTTCTCTCTCGTTGTAGTTGAAGTCGCGTGTTTTACAGCAGGAAGTTGAACTTTGAAGTTTGCGTGGCTTTCGAGAAAGGGGTAAAGTACACACTGCCAGTAAGGGGAGTGTGGGGCTTTAACCAGAGTTAGTATGTGTGTACTCTAGTGAAAGTAACTACATGTAGTGAAAAAAAATTATTATATGTAACAGTGCCTGATAAGCGCATGATCTTGCATGATCATCAGAACTGTTTTAAGAATTGAACATAAGGCAGAATTGTGTTAAGCTGCTGGGTGGTGCGCAGCGGTAAATTACACAGCAGTAGCAAGTTCGGTGATAGGAGCAACAATAATTGAATAGCTTACCGAGATCTCTTACTAGTTAAATACAGTATCCTCGCGGGCTCGCTTCCAAATTCCAATGTTACATCGTTGCCTATAATTATTCTCCGAGCAGGTTCAATTCGTAATAACTTTCGCTCTCATTTGAGAGAGATCTTGCGGTAATCGGGGAGATCTCGAGCCCCGTATCACGTCCCATCCCGTCCCTTTTCTGCCAGACCTTGGTAGTGCTTCTTAGGATTCTTTCTCAACCTTCTCCATGACTGCCAGTAATGGTTGTCACACAGGGATGCTTCACCTGTCTCCCTCCACTCTAGTCGAATTTACCTTGCCCGCGACGTATACGTATACCGGCACTACTCGCAAACGTGACAAACCCTAATACAAGTTAACTTACTGCAATTCCAGATGAGCAATTGAGTCGAATATCACCATGATATTGATATCTAGATTGATTTCCGGTTCTATTCAGTCATATTCATTATTGATATTATCATGGTGGACTTATTGAAGGGGAAAATATCACCGTGGAAGCAGATTTACTTAAAATGGAGATCAAGGCGAAATATACCATTCCGGAAGAAGTTCTTTATTGGATATGATCTAGATGGAAACACGTTTTGGGAATTCAAGAATTATAATGATCCTTACAGAATGAGGAGGATTGTCGAGTACCGAATACCCAATTTGAATTATGTTGATTATAAGGCACCTCGTAAGTGTGAATGGAAGGAATCGCTTTGGCGGTCGAATGTACAGCTGAGGAAGGGCCCTAGAGTGACATATCAAACGAACTGGTACTTAACCGATCTTCGGTTTGTCATGGCTCTGACCGTTTATTGCCGTTTTGCATGTATGATGATTTTGTCTTCTCCATCATGCTTATTTTTGTGACTCTGACTCATATATTCAGCTCAATGGATACAATGGCTACGACATACACGACCACATTCGCCAACACTCGAAGAACTACAGGCAGATAAAGAACGTCAGTTGAGGTTGAAAGGATTAGTGCAAGAAGCTGAAGAAAAATGGAAGTCGGTTCCTCTGAAAACCACAACAGGGCAACGAAGCCACTCTGGTCAAGAACCATTACGCCAGCAACAGCCTGGCCATGAACAATCGAGGAAGGCTGCTACTACCTATGAACTTGATGGCTCTGGCAAGCCAACTCCATATTCATCATCATCCGAAAAGGATGAAAGATTGTCTGATATCAAACCAATACAGGCTCAGCGAAGAGGGCAATAACCTACAAATTGTCTCGAATTTGTTTTGCATTTTCAACTCCCAATTTCTACTCACTTGCAAGGCGGGTTATTTCCTTTTTCCCTTATGAGTGGATCTTCAGCCTGTAAATTAATGCACGATAAGAGTCGCTCCCTCCTTCACTCGTGTAGCTGTAAATATATATATATATATATATAAACATGACATCATGTCGTTATTAATGTATTAAATTATGATCTATTTATTTTATATGATGGTCATATATATCGTCATTTTCTATTGTACAATTGACTAATAATTATAGCCCAAGCTTTCTTTCTTAACTGCGAAGTTAATAATCTCCTTTCACAGTTTCATTATTGTCCACTTCTACGTTCGCCTAGTTCGCCTCGTTCTCCATGTTCCCACTAAGTTTACTGTCAACTATGGAAATCAACTTATCTCCAAAATGTTGGAGCATGTCTTGCATACTGCTGCTGTCCACTGAATGAATATTACTATTACTGCCAGTACCATTAGCACTACCACTAATAACTCGCCGTAATCCGTCATCATACTCAGGATCCACCGCTTTCAAGGTGTCTTTGAGCTCTTGTCGGAATCGTTTCAGTTGCTCTTCGTTGGTTTTTTCGTAATTTATAACATCTCTGGAATATCGGATACGGAACAATTCTAAGCTTTGACATATACCTTCAAGTGTATCGTCTATTCTAAGTGATCCGTCCATTTCGGATGCTCTGTTACCATTTCGTAATTCTCCAGGAATAGCGCTCGACAGTACTGGAAATGATCTTGATGAACTCAACGTCCTACGCCCTTTGACTGCATTACCAGTGATACCACCATTACTGCCGCTGACGTTGGTTCCATTGCCCCGACTTAATCCAGGGCCAACCGACTGTCTTAGTCTACTGCCCAGATTAGATCTTGAAGGTACTGTCTTCAGAGAAGGTGACGGCTGTATACCAGATATTCTTGGTTTAGAGATAGATACATTTGAGCTTATAGGGTGGTAATGCTTTGAACCTATTGGCGAGGAAGACGGTGAAGATCTGGTGCCAGAACCAGACCCAACAACCTTAGCTGCTGGAAGCACAGTACTTCCACCACCAATTACTTTGGGTGCTGGCGAACCAGTAGAAGACACCAATATGGATGATATTCTGGCTAGAGGGAGATTGGCATTACTAGTTGCAGTTGTCTGTGATGCAACTGTCACTTTCGATGATGAACCCTTAACAGCAACAGGCAATGACGATGAAGAAGATGACGAAAATGACGGTGGTGATGATGATTGTGACGATGAGACTGCAACCCTTCTTGCTGGAGAGGGAGTTTTGAAGGATCGAGTAGATGTGTTGACCAATTGCTGGGCAGGAGGCATGAACTTGGCCAGTTCAGCCTTCGACAAGATCTTTCTGGTAGGTGAAAGCCTGCTAGCAGTATGGGAAGATGTTGTCCCAGGCGATACTGCTCTCCCTCCATTTCCTCCTGATTCGGGTCTAATGCTCCACAAGAATACACAGCCATCATTACCACTGCTAGCAAGCATGGTCGCTCCATCTTTTGTATATATCCATGTCAATCCAGAGATTCCCTCGGAGTGCCCCCAGTCAGACCCGATAAGAAGACCACTTGGATGTTCATACAGTCTAACACTCTTATCATTTCCCATTCCTGCTAAGTAATCCTTTTCGTTTACCCTTCCCATGGAGATTGTCCCTAAATTAATAGACTCTTGTGAACCGCTATAAAAAGAAGTATCAGCAGTTTTATAGGATGCCACCAGGTCACCGCCAGATACTCGATATACAAAAATCTGCTTATCACTGGATACTACAAATTTATCTGATTCAGGATCCAGCGTCATATCAGATGGAGTGGACTTAAGTGAAATGACTCTCTCACTTATAAATCCAACTAATTCCCCACTTTTCTGTTGATCGACAACAATCTTGTGAATGTTCACTGTTCTATCGGCTGCGCAGGAAACAATTCTTTTGCCATCATTAGTTATTCTAGTAGATATGATATTGCCTTTATGAGCTTCCAAAGTTTGGTGAAGTGTCCAGCGTTCACTTGGATATCTGGGCCCCAAAAATATTTGTATAGTTCTGTCACGGCTGCAGCTAACAAATATTTCGGGTCCATTTTCAAGTTTCCGGTAGTCCAAATCTACAACCCGGGATCCATGAGCCTGGAATGATGAGATTGTGGTTTTTGTGTCTAGATTAATAAACCGAACGACTCCCATAGTATCCCCAACCACCAGGGTTTTATTTCTATCATCGACACATGCAATCGTCAAACTGGCATTGTTATCTGACGAAGACGATGAAGAAGTATAATTGGAGGAACATTCATCAATTGTGATCTCCGTATTACATATGCCATCACTGGACCAGAATCGAACGGTTCCATCAGCAGACCATGTGAGAAATTGCGAATCTTCTGTTCCATGTATAGCCCGAATTCCATGCAATTCAGTTGAATGTGACGCCACCAGTGGTATATTTCTCAATTCAGAGCCTTTTTCCTCATCTACTATTACAATAGATATTTCTCTTCTACCATTCAGAGTTACATGCGTTCTTGATGCTAGTACGGCAATGCCATATATTCCTAAAGGCAAGATATTCTTCCGAATTGACTTAGATAGTGAATGGGAGGTTGAGGTAGAAGTAATTGGGCCTGACGATAGAATATTCTCTAGCAAGAGACCCCTGAAAAAAAAATGTTAGCTAATACTTATCTCCGAGCATGGCTGCCATACAGGGGAGTAATCTCTATCCCAATCCATGTATTCTCTACAAACAAGACGAGTTTCAGTCTTCCATTTGATGAGAGAAAGAGAGCAACGAGGTCGAGCTGGCAGAGCCACCTACTCACTATGGTACCATTTTCAGTTGGCGTAAAATTATACATACCTTATGCTGCCATTCGTTCCTGCCACCCAAATTGTGTGACCAGACACATCGATGTCCACAGCAGTTATTTCAAATCCCACATTTACTCTTGACTGAAATATAGGAGCCTTATTATCGTCGTGGCTGATTTCCAAAGTCGCAATTTCTCCATTATCGGTTGTGATAATGGCCATGTTATCACTCAGCGGCGTTACAGTAGAGAAATTTGACTGAGAAAATTCTCCCATAACAACGTTTCTACCAGCTAGAACAGCTGGTTTAGGATCGATAGGAATTTTTTTCGTCGCAGAAGGGAGATCGATTGTCCAAAACCGAACGTGCCTGACACCTATTGTCAGAACATGCTGACTGCCGATCCATTTCATGTCGTTTATGACTGAAATACATCTGTTTGTTGAATGTAATCTAACAGCACCGTCCTTTAGAAATAAACACCAAATGTGTAAAAACCCGTCATTCGTTGTTCCTAACGAAGCGAGAAATCGTCCACACGGAGAAAATGCTAACGATTTTATGCCGAATCTGTGTTCATTAAGGATCGCTAGAGGAAGGGGACTTGCATCTTGTGCTGTGGAGTATATAAATATACGAGGCTGATGTCCAATTTCTCCTACAGCAAGAAGTTTACCATCGTCAGAAAGAGTGAGGCAGCTAGTGCTTTTCATTTTATCCTTAGCAGATGGGACACTTCGTGGTGATGAAGATAAATCAGAAGCTCCAACTATGGCTGATCCCATACCGCCAATACTAGAATAGTCCTCGCCGTTTAGACCTGATGGTGAGATAGGAGTCAAAATACTGCCAGTTCGAGAGCCATAACTAGATCCGATCAACAAAAATCCATATGAATCTCTGGTCGCCCCCCCACCAGCGCTCCCACTGCCACTAGAACCACTACTAGTACTTGAAATGGAAGAGTTTAAACCACTGGTTGAATCAAGTATCCCAGAAGATGACCATGCTGTCCATGGTAATTTATTAGAACTAAGGTGGTAATTGACTGACGCTTGAATACTTTGGACCATTTTAGTGGATGTACAAAAGAATCTCTGACTCAGTACTTTTGGTTCAGAGCTGACAGTTTCATAGTCTAATTGAGTAAGAACTGCTCCTGCTCCAGCAGTATACGCTATGGTATTTCCGACCGTACAGAAACTTGATTGAGATTGGGCCGTTGTACCAATAACCTTTTTGATTCGAAGTAAGGCGTGTCGGCGATATTCATCTTCAACAGTAATTGTTTCAGAATCTGGCGAGTTAATGTCAGGAGTATTGATAGATGGATTTGGTAGAATATCACTCTCAGATCCAGTTCTTATTCTAGTTGAGCTAGGCATGGTAGGAGTAATTTCACTTTCAGAACTCGTTGTTCTGTGGCCACCATTTACAGTGTTACTAATGGTGGTAGTGGTGTTAGAAGTTATCTCACTACTAGCAGTCAGTGATGTTGTAGAGTTATGCCTGGTTTTTGAGTCCAGGTCATCTTGACCTTCTATGTTGTATTTGGTCTGGTACTTCTCGTCTTCGTTTTTGTTCTGATCCATGACGTTTTGTTCCTGGAGATTCTGATCAACTTGTTTCTTAATATCAGATTTTTCTTTTCGATTTTGGTGACTATCTGGAATCTCGTGACTTTGTTCGCTGTCGTTTGCCCTTCCCTCAGAAAGAGAAGGAGTTGTCGACGGGCATTCACGGTTCAAATCCCGCTTCAAAATTAACGACGGCTGGATAGTGGCTCCATCTCCTAGTTCAGGTAATATGAGAAATTCGTCATTACTAGTCTCGGTTTCTGAAGTCACAATTGAGTCAAATAAGTCAGCTCCAGTGTCATTTTCCTTATTTGTAGTATCTTCTTCATCCATTATTTTACCATTAATCTCAACGCTGATATATATACAATTCAGTTATTGAAGACCAAAAATAAGAGCATACAACCTCTCAATTCAACATTAAAGTTCGAAAAGTATCTCCGATGACAGTCAGGATTAATATCGATCACCGGGTATTAACCTAACCTTCAGGTCAACAAACTGATGATATATAACGAAGATAAATCACAAGAGCACAGAGCTGATTGTTTTCTTATTCCCAGTTCGAAAAACCAAATATTAAAAACGACTTAGGTAAAAAGATCTTATCAGATGTTGTATATTTCACGTTAATTTCTTTGAAAGAGAATAACCCCGTGAAGAATATCTGTTGTGTGTGCACATTTTTGTTTGTATATCTTTATCTGGTTTTGGTTAGAACGAAAAGATCTTGTTATGTCAACTACCAAATTAGGGGAGTTTTCCGCAACCCTATCTCAGATAAAGGTCTCAGACTTCTTCAGGGGGATTTCGTGGGCAAGGGTTAGAACCCTGACCCAGGGGTCATTGCGCTCTTGTAATTGTCTGGCTTAGCTAACAGACTGAGTTTAAATATCCGGACTTTGAATAGAGAATGAGACCCTTAGTGCCTGAGTTAGGACGATATTACCATGCTTTAATGATGCTTATTATTTACTACTATTATTATTAAATATTAATTAAATTCTTAAATATTACAAATGTCGTCTCTATCACACATCACACATCACATATATATGCTATTATCGTCTTGATTTTTTTCTTTTCTTAATCATCATGACCTCAAGGGATTGTACTGATCACGGTTCTGTCGATTGCGATTACTGCTAAAAAGTGGGAATCCTTTTCTGAACCACTGAGAAACAATGCTTGTACCACCGCTACGGCTCTTAGGAGTTCCCGCTTCAATGTCCATATCTTCCATTTGAGTAGTGAATATCTCCTCACCATCTCCATAATCTATCCAACTAGGAGGTTTCCATCTCTGTAGCATTAAACTAGAAACAAGAACACTAACACTACTCAGGGCCATCGCAGCACTAGCCATAGTGGGACTAATCATTACACCAAATGGAAGAAAAAATCCCATAGCAAATGGAATCATCACCAAATTGTATACGACTGCAGCAAACAGATTTATTTGAATTCGTTTATATGCTCGACGACTTAAGTCAAAAGCAGCAGGGATATCCAATAATGCCTTCTCTCGAAGTAATACTACGTCAGCCGCTTCTATAGCGACATCCGTAGCACCTGCCATTGCAATACCTAGTGAAGCAGCTGCAAGAGCCGGAGAATCATTAATTCCATCACCAACCATGGCCACATATTGATTGGTATTATCAATCTTGCCATGGTAATCAAGATTTCCATCATAATCACTGTTAGAGTCATCATATTCTCCTTGAAGCCGTTTAATGATCTCAATTTTGCCAGCAGGAGACACTCCAGAAAATACCAATGAGCGAGAAATACCAACAGTATCGGCTACATTTGCCGCCACTGCAGCATTATCACCGCTGACCATTCCAACCGCAAAGCCAAGTCGTCTAAGTGCTGCCACAGCATCTCGCGCTTCCGGTTTAATAGGATCACTCATACGGATGGTTCCAGCATATTGGCCATTAACTGATACAAGTGCCACAGTTTCGGCAATAACATTATCATTATCCTCACCATCGTCAAAATTAATATCAGTAACACCTAACTTCTTAAGCATAGATGCACTACCAACTGCAATATTATAAATTTCACCATTTACTCTGACTACGGCTGTCACACCTTCCCCCATTCTAGAAATAAAATTGTCTACTGTCGAATCAAACCGAACATCATGTTCAATCCCACAGACAGACTTAGCCTGATTTACTAAAGATTTGGCGACTGGATGCTCACTACTTTGTTCTACTGAACCTACAAGTAACCAAAACATAGTCTCGGATAAAGTTTGACCCACTATTTCACAGCTTGTAACTGACATTATTCCAAGTGTCAAAGTACCCGTCTTATCGAAAAGAACAGTACTAATCTTATTACCCACCTCAAGGGCACCTCCCCCTTTAATGAGAATTCCATTCTCAGCGCCTACTCCAGTAGCTACCATAACAGCTGTAGGAGTAGCCAAGCCAAGAGCACAAGGACAAGCCACGACTATGACAGAAATGCATAATCTTAAACAAATCATAAAAGCACCTTCTTCACTATCAAAAATAGCTGGCCTAGTTTTCGCAAAAACATGAGCTACAATCATCCACACAGCGAAAGTACCTAGTCCAAGCATTATAACAGTAGGCACGAAATATCCAGCTGCCCAGTCGGCATAACGTTGTACAGGAGCACGAGAAGTTTGAGCATCTTGAACCAGTCTTACAATTTGAGATAATTTGGTATCATTGCCAGCTCTAACAACTCTACAATCTAATCGTCCACTTCCATTAACACTGCCGCCAATTACAGAATGACCGGGGGTCTTCAGAACAGGATATGATTCACCAGTTATCAAGGCTTCAGAAACATATGAAGAGCCGGACAAAACAACTGCATCAGCTGGTACCATTTCACCAGGTTTAACAATGACAATGTCACCTTTTTGAAGAAGATCGGTCGAGACTGTTTTCTCACGCAATCCACCGCCAGAAGAACTATTATCATTACTACTGGCACTAGTTGACTCAGTAGTAGACGAATCACCCGCAGTTTTTTCTAACTTGGAAAGATATTCTTGACTATCTTCATAAATAACAGCAGATGATGGAATTAACGATATCAATCGAGATAACGCAACAGAAGTCTGACCTTTAGCTCTACTTTCAAGATATTTTCCAAATACAACAAAGGTGAAAATCATTGCCGAAGTATCCCACAAAGTAGCCGGATGTTTACCAGTATTCTTGATTAAAGCATATATACATGAAAAAATTGAAAATGAATATGCACAAGTAGTAGACATTGCTACAAGGACATCCATTGTAGCAGAACCATGACGAACAGCTTTATAGGCATGGACATAAAACTTCTTTCCTATACCAAATTGAATATAGACAGTTAGTGCAAAACTAACAATATCATCCCAATACAACGTATATTTAGAGATAACTTTAGTTTTGATGAATGCTAAAAATGGTAAAGTGCCTGGGACCAATTTACAAATAATCAGTACTGGCAATGCTAAACATAAACATATAATAGAATCATGAAAATATTTTTTGATTTCCTTGACTCTAGCCAACGCTTGAATTTGAGCCGAATTATCGGCCGATTGAGCTAAAATAGCATGAAATCCAATATCCTCTACGGCATCAATCAAAGTCCTTGGGCCTGGGACGACATTAGGATTATAAACGATTTTGGCTTCTTCAGTTGTCAGAGCTACAACAGCAGATTTAACTCCATCGACATTACGAAGCGCTGATTCTACTGAATTTGAACAAGAAGAACAAGTCATACCAAAAATCTTTAATTTGACTTCAGAGGAAGAAGAAGGGGCTGACATATATTCATAGCCATCATCAATATTTCCTTCTTCATTTTGACTTGTTGATAATACTTCGGCATCGAATCCACAATCTTCAATTTTCTGTTTAAGAAGTTCAGGGGCAACCAAAGATGAATCATGAATAACAGTGCCACGCTGAGTTATCAAAGATATAGAAGCAGATTCAACACCATTAAGACTCTCAAGACCAGAAGTGATTGAACCTACACATGCTCCACATGTCATACCCTCAATGGCGAGGGTTGTTGAACTTGACATTGTTCAAGCAATGTAAAATTAAAATAAAAAGATAAAAATCCCAATTTAATCTAATAACCGATGGTTCCGAAATTCCGTTTAATAGATTAATAACATCAATAAGATATCCTCCAGTGCAAATTTATTTGAAATAATCAAGGATTAATAATCAACATCAAATAGAAACCTCCTGTCACAATGTTACAAAGGAAGACTTCATAAACCAAATCATGTATCAATAATGACTAAACTACACACCCCCCAAACGTTATATATATTTTATTATTTAAAGTAGTAGTTAACAATTATTTAGTGTTAGTGGTAGGCATGTAATAAAATCATACGGTCCACTACCGATCAAGAGTAGTCTGAGCCGCGATCGTCAGATTTATTTTAGTTGCAGATGTTTACGCAATAGGCGGACGAGCAAATTTAGAATTATTTAAAACCCTTATCCAGTCACGTGCTGTGAGTCGTTTTGTTTCATTGCTTGTGGCAGCGACGAGTTATTTTTGCTGGCCAATATTGCTCAAATACGAACTAGTGATAGGCAAAGTGATTTTGTATATAGGTAATGGTTGGCAATTGAGGTTATTTATATATATGACACGGAAATCTACCAATTCTTCTATGCTCTAATTGCTCTTTTTTTGTGCGAGTCCGATTTTCTCTGGAAAAGATCGGATCTGAGACAGTTTGTATTTTATATGATCTACTTATGTCCTAATTGGGAATCTCTCGTCACACATAAAAAGTTATCAGATCCACTCGCATATGCAAAGCGATTATTATACGAGAGCTCCTGGTTGTAATTAAGTTAGCATCCATCTTAAACGAGGACTCAGTACCACTGAAATAATAGCCGGTACCGGCATTCTGAAAGAGAAAGGATACAGTTTACCTTCGACGGCTTTAAAACTGAGGTATAGCCCCGGTTCCGCTTCACTCTAGTGGCCAAATATCTTCCAAATGTGAAGAGTTTGATTTTCGAGATAAGATCTCTGGATAGCGCTCTGGAGCACAGTCTGCAATTTTTTTACTTCTTAGAAGACTTCCTTGAATTTAAATTGAATATCACATTACATCAGTCATTATTCATATTAATAAGTGTTTGATTGATTCAAAGTTTCAATGATTTATGTGAGAGAGGTGAAACTAGTAATATAAAGAATGAACTAGAACTTTAAGAGACTTATTTGAAAGCGCTTAGAGCGTCCCTCCGCTTGACTAGACCAGTGTTAGATTCCCAGCCTTCATATTTAAAATCAAATGGCCTGATGCTCAATACCACGTCAATCTCTGGAGGGCTGGCCATATTACCCCTCTGCTGACACGGCCTTCCTATCCCTTACTCTTATTGGGCATCTCTCTTTAGTGATCCTAGCTGTATAGATCTATCGTCTCTCTTCTCCTAAACCACCAGAGACAGACGTGGAACAATCGAACGGAGGACATGAAGAAGACGTCAACTGTTACTCTCTTGAGATAATAATAGATAATGCATTAATAGTTGGGTTACAGATATATAATAAATAAAATACACAGCTTTTTTCCCGTCACAATTTCAAGCTTTGAAACGCCTCAGAGGCTGTAATAAAACCTGGTGGCGAGTTGGTAGTAGTATCCTTTGCTGCAAGTTCCGCTGTTCCTGGGATGGATTTAATAGGTATAGTTGGTAGTAAATGTTCAGGAAGGAGATCAGCATCAAGATCTTCTTCTTCTTCATCATCTCCCTCTTCTTTTTCGTCATAATCCTGTTCGTCGTATCCTTCCTCTCCATCTTCTTCTTCACCTTCATCAAGTTCCTCCTTTTCCTCCTCTTCGTCATCATCATATTCACTTCCATCTTCTTCTTCATCATCTTCGTAGTCCTCATCTTCTTCATCATCATCATCATAATCATCTTGAAATGATGCATCCAAGGAAGTATCAGCATCATTGTCAGAATGTTCTAGAAGCTGTTCATTTTGTGTAACAGGTGATCGGCCCCTTTCATAAATACTTGGATTTTTTGATGATTTCTTTGACAACTTCTTGACTCCAGCATCCTCGTCTTCCTCTTCAAGATCACTCAGGTCAGTAATAGGCTCTCGCCAATAATTGACGTCAGTATAAGATTGCTGACTCTGACCTCCAAAGTTCACTGAAACAGGCGGGAAAAAATGATCCACCAGCTGAGTGATATTAACATAAGAACTTTTATATCCAGCTAACTCCAATAATTCCATGTGAACTTCGGAATTCGAGTTAATAGTAAAAATCTTAGAAGAAGGAACACCAACTGATCTGTAAGATAAAGCATCGGTGATTCTATTACCAAACCCAGCATAAAATGGAGTCTCCTCTCGATCAACTCCATATAGCTTCTGAATATCCCTCAAACACGCCATTTTGAAAACCTCGGGTTTACGCATAATTACTTCTCTTTTTAAAGCGGCCATTGTTCGGTCGGGCGATAAGATCACGGGTCCATCGGGCAATTTGTAACCATTCTGATCTACACTTTTCAAATAATATCTCGTGTTATCAGCTTGACCTACTGATCTAGCAGTTAAGTACATGATATTAAAACCGTTATTGGAAATATCAGTGAACAGTTTTCCCACACCCAAATGGGTCCAGTCACGGCCCAACATAGTCAATACATGACCCAAAGCATCTGATTTAGTAATGGTTCCGTCAATATCGGAAATAACAATTGGATCCTTACTTGACCAATAAAAAATTCTAGCTGTACACACCGCTCGATTTACTGTAAAAGAAATATCATTTGCTCCAGGATGCAGATTCAATGATTTGAGTTGTTCAGAGGTTAATCGAAGAGTTTTCACATAATGTGATGAATTATCATCCTCAGTATTACCAGATGTATTATTAACAGCTCCAGAGCTGACACTACTATTCTCACTCCCAGTACTAGCACTATTAACAGTAGCAGCTAAGGAAGGATCAGAAGCGAAATGATGCTGAGAGATTGAATGTCGCGGCATGGTGATATTATTAGTGCCAACTTCGGTACCAGGGCGGGAACCATCACCTCCACTATCATTAGAACTAGTACTTGGGGTAGTGCTTGTATCGGTAGATGCCGAATGGAAAATATCATCATCGGGATGAGATATTCTTAAGTTTCCTTGATCATCCAAGCCAATTATCGATTCCAAATCAGCCTGCATTCCAAATTCTTCTGCCAGAATTTTCCTAACTAACTCTTCTGAATGCTTGATATCTTCTTCACCTGATTTATAACCAGTCATATCCAAGATAATATCACCGTTATCACTGATTTTCGAGGGGATATTTCTATCGGTCAGTTTACGAGTTAATTGCTTTACTCGTTCAATTGCTTGTTCTCGGCTAAGAGGTGGACTTGAAGAGCGACCATTTGCAACATAATCAATAGACCACGATGACCTTTTGGTTGAGTCGTCAACTCCTCTAGAATCGGTATTCGTATTATTAATATGAGTAGAGTCAATAGATTCAGGTGCCGTCTCGGATTTAACGATAGCGCCACCACCACCACCACCTCCTCCAACGAATCTTGATAATAAAGAATAAGCCTTTCCTGGACTTGATGGCGGACTAATCTCTGAATCAGTCTGTGGGCTCGCGAGATCTAAGAATTCCGGCTCCTGCAATCCCAATGATGATGTGGAATCAGGAGTTTTAGGAGAATCAGAGGGGGAGGATGATGGCGAAATTACCGGTGAAGTAAGTAAAGCACGGGGTACAACGCCTTCAGTTTCAAATACAAAGAACGCTTCACCTCCTTCGCCTAATTTCATAGGTAAATCTACTTTACTGCCATTAACCGAGAATTCCACTTTCTTTTGGGACGGTCTAAACAAAGAGAATTTGCCAAATCTGACATGAAACGGAGAACAACTAAGGTCCCCTTATTTTAAATAGTTAGTATATATATTCTCACCTGAAGCTGCGTTATGGGTAAAAAAAATCAACCGAGAGCCACGGCAGATGATACTTACCATTTTCCTGTTCCACAACTATCACGTCAATAGCTCCACTTAGAGTTGCGGGATTGATCGAGTTCCAAGTTTTGGTCACGGATCCAAATGCTCGACCGACGTACTGCATAGGCGACAGTGTAGTACTGGTAGTACAACAAGGAAGTTAAAACCAGAGAATATATAAAAAATAAAGTAAAAAGGTAGTTCTGTTCAGTAAAGAAAACTAGAATACTGATCAATATATTATCAAGTCTTTGGGGAAGTGACTGTCACGCCTAATAAATAAAACCAACAAAATATTACAACCAAGTAATAGAATCAAAAAAGTATACTCCCAAAGTTCTTATACAGAGAAGCAAAGGATATTTTATAATATTAAGAAAAACTCAAAAAGGTATATCTATATATACAACAGATTTTGGATTCTTCAACTTATGCTGATGGTTTTGGGTATATTATAGTCTTATCTCTAATGAAATGCAAATCTTTTATGCCGATAACTTAGTTAAATCAATGGCCTCTTCTAAGTAAAAATCCTTATGAAATCCTTATTCTCCGATTGTTTTTGAAGTATCGAATCATATATATCAAGAACAAAAAAATGGAAGAAAGGAAGAAGAGATCAAAAAAACTAACCCCGATCGATTTAAGCCCACCCACCCACACACCACGCGTGCACGCATCCGGTCGGTCGGCCACCCATTTTGTTGAATTGAGATGAGGCTGATGATTGAGATTTTCTGTTCTGGCAATGCCCGTCGATCCATTGCTGGCCAGCCAGAGCCCTCTGGTGCCGATCTACACGTGATTTGGGCCTTCTGGTACGTGCGTATACGTATCCGTACGTATGTCGATCGATTAAGCAGTTGGACAAGGAGAACGAGGAAGTTGCCGTAACTACAGTTGTTACAGATAAGTCGAAACAACCGGTGGTAACATTAATTTTCTATCGTTATTGTTTATTTATTTGAATTTGAATATTTTAAATATTAAAATGAAATAAGATTAAACTTAGTTGAATCCTAGTCTTGCTCTCCGGAGAGGCAATCTCCGGAACTCAGTCAACCCAAGTTCATACTCCCAACCTATCTTCGTCTCGAGCAAGCTAAAGCTAACAACTTCGCCCTTACGGATAAGTTACTACACGTATATTCCGGCCGTTTGACGATGACATTTGATCAGAGACTCCGCTCAAGGGTGGGGTACATGGATGGCTACTGCACTTGTCAAAATTGATGCACCTCAGGATCGAAGACGGCGATCTCTTTCCATACCGGGTGATTGAGCCAAGCCAAGCAGGGCCCTCAGATGACCCATGCGTACGGGCGGACACGAGCATAGAAGATGCTGGCCCACTGACCTGAACACTTCCTCGTTACCATGCACTCCGCTTTCTGTTCGTCTGACCTTCGCCGGCCGGCGCTGGCTGAGTTCAGCTAATTCAGCATCGGCTGCCAGGAGGCAAACGGCAAAATTCTTGAACCAAGTGAAAATCACATTATCTGGAGAAGATCGATCCCCCACATACAATCAGACTGTTTTAAGTTTAATTAGTTAGCGTGTAATTGATGCCTGTCAGATTATTATCGAGCCGACTTTGAAGATCATTTCTATTATCTATGAAATATTTGTAGATTTAAAAGAACTGAAGGGATTCCAAAATTTCTAGTGAATCCAAGTTTAACTAACTATGATCCTTTTAAAAATTCTTCGAAGGAATCTTTAATCGGTCGGTTACGGAACGTATCGTAACGGAGTACAAAAGTGTTGAAATGTTGAAATGTTGAAATTAAAATGCCCCAAAAGAGGTTGGGTTGGGGGAGCAAGGAACTGGGGGTTACTGCGAATTTCATATCTGTCGGTGGCCCAAATCAGCAGGAGCTTCTTAACTTTATCTTGTTGGGTAGCGTGTTATGCAAAGTGAACCCCACCTTACATGCGTACCAAAATAATATTTTGCCCATAATCATCAGAACCCTAGCTTTTACTGCTGGGGAATTAAACTTCTCTGTTTGGGGTGTTTCCCAGACCCTTGTGAGGATAAAAGAGTAAAGTGACTCTCGAGCGTAGCAAAAGCATGGGGTCTGGGGCCACGCCCCAGCTGCCGGATGCAGAGGATCAAGTTAGGTCTGGCTCAGATTTTATAACCTAAATCATATCATTTATTAGCCTATGTATAATCATTTTCATTACAATTTTAATTTTCGTTCTCTGTTCTTGTGGCTACATCGGCTGCTGTCAGCCTGCTGATGGCGGTACTGTCGAATATCCAACTAAACTATACAGTTTTTCAAAATGAAAGATATGCTTACGCTCTCTCAGAACGTAAGCCATATACAAAACAGCTGCAGTACCCACAGCTAATACACTTATTATAGTAGGATCTTTGAATTGAGCTGGTCGAGACCAAATTAATGTAGAAATGTATGAAAGCAGGTCAAATATACTCTGTACTGACGATTCAATAGCAGAGAATTTCGCTCTGTTTGTGGCTTCAATTCCTTTTTGAATCTGTACTTGAACCGACAAGTCAAACCCCCATAGACCAAATCGAGACAAAATAACAGCAATCACCAACGGCATAGTGCCATAGACTGGATTACTATCATTTCCATTCAAAAACTTCCAAGATAAAGCCAAACCAGAAGCTAAACAGATAGCTTGAAAATTGATAAACCACAGACCCGATCGAATAACCCCAATACGTTTCATAACTATGGGGGCAAATGAGGTGACAGAGATCTCCAAGACTACAGAAATACCTCTCAAAATACCAACTGTTGCAGGATCGAAACCTTGAAAAAGTAAAAATGTTACCATCTGAGGTCCGAAAGAGAGAACTGTAAAGTACAATACACTTAAACTTAAGGATGGTAAGAACATTCTGTGAGTACAATAGAGTTTAATCTGAGACCATAAGCTGTGATTACTATCTTCTTCTTCTTCGTCTTCTTCACCACCTTCACTAGCTTCACCAGCTTCATCAACTTCACCTATTTCATGAAGTTCACCTGTTTCGCCATGTTCACCTCCTTCTTCCTGGCTTATTTCTTCTTGTGCCTGTATTTGATAACCTTCCTCTCTTATTTCATCATTGTCAGTAACAAAAATATCATCACTTCGTTGTTCATTGGTTTTATGATTTTTAGGTATACGCAAATCAGGAACAGCATTATAGACCTTGGCAATGCTAACATATTCAATTACCACAGAAACCAAATTGAATAATAAAACTGTTGCAACTGAGTATAATACTGCTAGATAACTGTCAACAAATGAGATTGCTAAAGGACCAACCAATTTGCAGGTAAGATCAATTCTTCGCATCTGTGAATTGAGTTCCCTCAGCAGAGACGATTCTTCAAGATCTTGATGTCTTGCTTCATTCTCACTCTCAGCAATCACAACAACCCAATCTCGTTCGACAACCAAGAGGTTCATAAGAGCACAAAGTCTCTCAATACAGGCGAAAAATATCAACCCCACCAAACAGCCATGTAGAATAAGTTCTGCTGAGAGTACTGATGACAACAATACGCCTTCACGAATTGCAATCATGATACCTAACAAGATACATGAACATATTACCGATAATCTCTGATAAACAATAGAATTCCTCACTGCTTGAAGTCTGTCTGCTTTGTCAACATACGACCCTACTCTATGGGACAAGAAAATAGCTGACAGTGATCGGAATAATGCATACAATGACATAGGAGTAAATGTATCAGGATAAATTTCCGCTAAAAATAACACAGCTCCATATTCAAAAGCTCTTGAATTCCATGTTGATAGGAAATGAGAAGTATACAGATATCTTTTTGTCACGCCAAAAGAGGAGGAAGCTGAATTACCAATATTATTTTCGTCCTGCTGTTCCAAACTCTGACTCCTGTCACTTCCAAGAAGCAATTGCTGTTCATGAGATTCTGGTTCTTCGGTCATTTTCTTCAATGGAGAAATACCGGAACCAAAAGTTTAAATTAACGAAAGATTAAGGAATAAAAATTTAATATGACTGAAACATCTCTGCACCACAGCTATTTTTTGCTTATCGATATTTCTGAAAGCCGCACGAAGATCTTATCGTGCATGACCGCGAGTGAACTGGCTCTCACTGTAAGGAGACATGCACCTTTCCACGGCACTTTGTCTCCAATAAGATAAAGTCAAACCTATTACCGTAAACGACTACAGTTAGCGTTAATTGTTATGGCATTTGGGATGCAGCCCTGAACTTTTAGCTCTCGCTATCGTTGAAGTTTATTGAAATACAGTTCTCGACTACAGCAAAACCTAGGAGTGTTCAAGTGGGCCAAAGGCGTTAGAGTAAAGTCATTCATTGAAGTTGAACAGTTAACACAATGATCACTTATAATTATGCTTACTTTAGCAAGTTATCCCCTAGATCAGGACTCTGCCACTGGACCGATAAAAACTATGGCTGTTTGCCATTTTCCTTTATAAGCATTTTATCCCTATATAGATTCAATGTCGGTTGTCGACGGTGGTTCTGCATAAACCCGCGGGGAATACTTCAGCGGCTCTGCTCCGCATTTCAAATATCTCAGCAGTATTTCATCAAAGAATTCCCCCGTTTTCTTGTCCTGTTCTGTTCTTCTTCTTCCAATTTTTATTTTCTTCAATCTCATTTTCTTTTCTGATTTTACTTATGTAATAAGACTGAATATCGAATGGAATTATAAATAGAACAGAGTTACTCTTCTCAAATTCTAGATCGTCACTTTATTCACTGTATAAAAAAATCCACCTAAACATACAACCGGCATAAAGTATGAATAGACTGAACAGACTGAATAATCTTTCTCGGGTGCGTCCGCTTTTTCGGGCAAGTTCCGTTCAATTGCCAATTACTCTATGTTCTTCATTTCATAGTTTAAAATCTGTTTCTAGTCCTGATTCTTCTTCTTCTACTTATAGTAGTGCTACACCATCTCGAAGACCAAATTCTTCCTCTCCTACCCATTCTGGAGTTGGAGTTGCCGGAACAGTCGGAGGTAGTGGAAGTGTCTCCCAATCTTCAACAGGAATTCAAAAAGAATTGGTTTTTCCTGGATCGGTAAGAAGTTCATTTACAAGTAAACTCAAATTTAATGACCCTGCATTAGCTAGTCCCATGGAAACTTATCGATTGATTGATCTAGATGGTCAGCAGCTTGACCCGGATTATATCATTCCATTTTCAAAGGAGCAATCTTTGAAAATGTACCAGGATATGCTCACTGTTAGTATCATGGACAATATTATGTATGATGCTCAAAGACAAGGCCGTTTAAGTTTTTATATGGTTAGTGCTGGTGAAGAAGGTGCTGCAGTAGGAAGTGCTGCCGCTTTAGAACCGCAGGATGTTATGTTTTGTCAGTATCGAGAACAAGGGGCAATATTATATCGTGGGTTGACTTTAAAAGAGTTTATGGCTCAATTGTACGCAAACGCTGATGATTATGGTCGTGGTCGAAATATGCCTGTTCATTATCAATCTGCTAAACATAATATTCATCCTATTTCATCTCCATTAGCTACTCAAATTCCACATGCAGCAGGTGCAGCATATGCTTTAAAGATTAGACGAGATTCAGAGCCCGCATGCGTGATATGTTATTTCGGTGAAGGTGCTGCCTCTGAGGGTGATTTTCATGCTGCTTTAAATATCGCTGCAACTAGAGCATGCCCTATTATATTCTTTTGTCGTAATAATGGTTACGCTATTAGTACGCCATCTTTAGAACAATACAAAGGAGATGGCATTGCTAGTCGGGGTGTTGGATATGGTATTGATACTATTCGGGTAGATGGTAATGACATTGCTGCTGTTCATAGGGTGACAGGTGAAGCTCGCAAAATAGCTATTGAACAACAAAAGCCTGTTCTTATTGAAGCTATGTCTTACAGAGTCTCTCATCATTCTACTAGTGATGATTCATTTGCTTATCGATCAAGAAAAGAGGTTGAAGATTGGAAAAGACGTGATAATCCATTATCACGTATGCGTAAATGGATGGAAATTAAAGGTTGGTGGTCTGAAGAGCAAGAGCAAGAAGCTCGTAAACAAACTAGACGGGATATATTAGCTGAATTAGCTACTGCCGAAAAGCTGAAGAAACCTAAATTGAAATATATTTTTGAGGATACCTTTAGCGAACTCACTGAAACGTTGAAGTCACAAAAGCAAGAATTAGCTGAAATATTGGATACATATCCCGATCATTATGATTTATCTCATTTTGATCAAGGTAGAGAAGGTTTAAATTAAATACATAATATAATAATATACATATAACTTTATAGATATGAGAATTGCATTTATTTCACGAGCATAGGAACAGACGGTACACTACGTTCACTAAATTACACTAATATCACTATGAAGTGTTAACTGTTATTCTCACACGATATACCAGGCATGACACCACCATTGTCCTAGACTGGGCCGAATTTAATCAGAAATATTTATTAGACACCATCATCAGTCGAATTCAAAAGAATTTTGTCTCGCTAACCGGCTGCCGTTTAAACCAGGTGAATGCGGCTCGAGCGGCTCACGCGGCTCTACAATCCTTTTTATTCTCTAGTGGTTTTAGTTGAGAAGCGACATCAAGTCCAGTTACGAAGTTCATTTGGTTGAGTGGAATTTATTATGTCTTTTTCTGACATGAGCCAGCCTATAGTATTTGGTGGTATCGCTGGTGAAGATGAGTATACCACGAATTTACGACAAATTGTTAGCCTTTTACATAAGGTACCTGGGCGAGTGTCGGAGAATGGTGTTAAACGATTAGCCAATCTGAACAAATTCGAGATCTTCGAAGACGTAACACCCGAGAATACTAGAAGAATATCTCTAGGAGGTAGTATAGTATTAATTGATATAGATTTTGCTTCGTCATCAAAAGTATCTAATGTTTCGGTATCATTAGCTTCATCTTTAACTCCTTCAAATGAAAGAGCATCTTTTATAGCTAGAGATTCTACGGAGAAGATTATATTGGAATCCTTACAGCAACCACGATTGGATAAATTTGCTCAGATCCTATCATTTTTATCGCGTCTTGACAAATTGTCCAGCGGGTCTGCCGATTGTTTTCGAATTTTAGATGAGATTTCTAATGCACTACATATTATATATGAGAAAGCATCAAGGTCAACGGCATCTCCATCATTATCATCATTAAATTCAGCAAATGTATTCCTTCCCTATGGAGTCCCTATTTTAAACCCGAACCATAAACTTGGTGTTGGGATTTCGTACTGGACAAATTATAAGCATAAAAAGCATCCTGCTCCATCCTCTTTATGGCTTGCCATGTGTGATGTCAAACAAGTATCGACAACCTCTGGTGTGGCTGAACCTGGCTCAGCATTCCTTTTACCAGGTAATTCTGCGAAATCTATCAATGTATTACGATATTCCCAAGATTGGTTGGACGTGGGCCATACACCTGGAGGCAGTACGGTCAAGTGGAATGATCCCTCACCATTACAAGATTCAACAGCATATTTAGTTCTCCGTCTTGACCCACCAGTGATAATATCGGAACCAATGGCTGAAAAGTTAGGGGCAACAATTGTCAATATGAATACTTCTGCTGCCTCCTCTTCTAATAGTGTAGATCTCATTAATCAACGAATTGGTAAAAACACTAGAACAATTCATAGACCGGATAATTCAATATCTACTTTAGAAGTGTCATATGCGAATATTTTACCATATTCGTTGGTGGAGGTAACTGACATCCCTATAGATCACCCCAGAGACATTTTAGCCACATTGAATTCCCTCCGTGCATTCTTGACTCTTCGCAAGCTTTGGACTAGCATTTATAATTCGCCATCTTTTAGGATGGACTCAGGTGATGAGGGCCAGAATGCGTCTTTATCATTTTCCTCAGCTATTCCCAATATGGAAGACAATAGTAATAATCATAATCAGCCATCTCAAGATGAAGATTCCTTATCATTTGCTGATGCGATAATGGAGTATGAGTTATTAGAAAAAGCTTCATCGTCTACTTCTCCCACCATCCGCTCTGCGTGCTCAGTTATAGTCAATTTATGTGGTGATGGTTATGATGACTTGCCGGCTCTTAATCTAAGCACTTCAATCTTTCGGGGTGTATCATTCAAGATCAAGGTATCAATTACGAAAAATTCCCTTGTTCAGATTAATGTTGAAATCGAAGATATGTTATCTGCTCCGGAAGTTATCAAGTCCAACATCTCTAAATTGAACAAAGTTCTTAATGTTACGGAGGATATAGGTATATTTCTCGCAGTTCTTAATGGTTTATCATAATTTTGCGATAGAGTGTATTATTGTATTGTATTATTATATATGTATTTATAAATATTTTGGAAGATCATTAATTCGGATGTTGTTCTTGATCGTACCGGCGTACCCCTCTGGAAGGTTCACCAAGTCAGGCTAAAAATATATTAATTTTTTTCACTAATCGGACCAATTCTTCCGTGTCAATGTGATATGAAGACTAGTTAGGAAAGATCGTCGAAGTCATTCTTTATTAAAAATAAATAAATTTTAGTTAAGAGTAGTATAAGTTTAGGTTTACGTTTAGGTTCTAATATATTAGCTGGTCATTTATTATTAGTTATATTAAGTGGTTTAGTATTTGATTTTATGGCATCATCTGCTTTATTATTTGTTATGCGCCGCACGGCTGAATGTTTATAAACTCATATAAGCACACCCGATAAGACTACTGACTGGCTAGCTATAACATGGCCCTCACGGTGAACAGACTTTTGAGATTCCAAATACCAATAAAGGTTTTATCGCCCACCTTGGGCTATTCTGAATTTATCAAACGATAACTTATATTACCTATGCTGTCAAATTCTACTCCGGCCTCTTTTGCAGAGAAATGCCTGGGGTAACAAAGATGTATACGCCGTTTTTTAGTCTACTCTACATATCACATATAATTTTAAGGTCTAAAAAGTAATAATATAAGTGTTTGAAGCTTTTTTTGTGTTGAAATGAGTGAATCTGAGATCGAACACCAGTTGGACACCCCCACGTAAGCCACCCCACCCCCTTGTCTTCGCAACTAACGGTAACAAGTTACACGACAAAACAAAATTATTTTTCATTCAATAATACACTTAATAACGTAGATCAATTCCAACAATTAGAAAAAATGTCAAGAACAAATTTCTAATTAACCAACGAAAAGGATGTGTCAGAGTATATTCTTTTCAAAACCACTACTTGAAGTAACTTATCGTGCCGTCGCCCAAAAGCCAAGCCGATTCCACGCGGCTCATATTCTATTGGGTGAGCCGCACACCAGTTACTTCCTAATTGTGCTCCAAAAATATGGTTTTCACTCTTGTTCAAAATCCCAGACATTCTCTTCTTTGATATATACTTTTCCAATAATAAGGCACGTTTGCCAAGAATCGGTTTCGCTAGGACTCTATTCGGAGGTGAAGTTATCCATTTCTTGGATACCTTTCTAGCTAAAGTGTTACTCCTTTCGTAACAAAGTTTTGGTAGAGTTGTTAGGATCCCGGCTAGTCTCAACTAGTCTCAACCGAGTCTCAAGTGATCTGAACTTGATCTGAACTTGGTCTAATTTCTTAATTCTATTTTGAGTCGATTAAGCCTCCGTCATGAGTGTCTCTCAAATGCTTGCGATGCTCACTGAAGGTGGTCCTCCCTCTTCTGCATCGTTGACGCAAACAGGAGCGCCGATAACCTCAAAAGTCTCAAATAATGGAGGTAAAAGTGGCAGAGGAGCTAGTCCTAGTCCAAGGCCGAATACTATTTCTAGTCAGCAGTTATCTTCGCAGGTGTCTTCTTCTTCAACCGCTTCTGTTGCACCACTTTATAGTCTTTCGCAAAGAGAGAAGTTAGAGCAGCAGGCAAGAGTTCAAAGATTGAAAGCTGCTCGCTTGGAAGAGGAAGCTAAGAAGAAGCCACAGAAAAAGGGTAATAGCGCTGTCAAAATGAGTAATACCCCTCGTAAGAAATCATCCACCAGTAGTTCGCCTACGAGTAAGGCGTTGAAGCGAACAAACTCACCTACAGTACCCTCTCCCAATAGACGTAGTCATGTGGCAAATGATAGGGGGAACTATAGAGCATTGGAAACCACGTCGAAATTACCTAAGAAAAAGGTTAGTAGATCAGTCTTTAGTGTATCTGATGGCGCACTTTGGGAAGGGGATGCTTCGGATGTCGTGAACTCTACAATTCATTATGTTATTTTTCTAACTTTTTTAGATGAACTTCAGAGATATAATGAAAGAGGCTGAAAAAGTTGATAGCGAAAAACTCAGGCTTACCGTAAAAGTACGTAAAGATCAACCACCTCCTTTACAATCTTCAAGATCTGCTCAGCGAGAAGGAAGTGTTATTGCAACTGCCGCCTCTCCAGTTTCGAGATCAGTATCTCCTCATGTTAGCGTCAGCATGACCAAACAAGCAAATACTCCTAGGCAATTTGAAAAAGGTGTCAATGGGGTTGGTTCCGTAGTCTCAAGAAAGACTCCCCCTTCTCGGATGAGTCCTGTGGCTGCCCCTACTCCATTAAGCAGACCGATGCCCGCCTTAGTTGAAAAACAGCGACGACGAGCTGAAGGACGAAAGCGTCATCAAGATGACTACCACGATGATGATGATTCTGATGATGGGTTCATAGTCGACGATGAGGAAGAAGATGAAGACGCGCATGATGGCTACAGAAGTGCTAAGCGTCAGAGAGACGCTGGATATGACCGAGACGAGATTTGGAGTATTTTTAACAAGGGAAAGAAAAAGGTCTATTATGATGATGAAGATGATCTTTCAGACATGGAGGTGAGTGGCTCTCAGGTCTTCGAAGAAGAACAACGTAGTGCGTATCAAGGAAGGCGTGAAGATGAGTTGGAGGAGAAAGAGCTACTCAGAAGGGCGGAGGAGAAAAAGAAACGAAAAACAAAAGGAGTCCGTTAAGGCAATCGCTGTTTTTAATTACATATTTATTTATCAATGCATTTTTTATTCATTCTCACTTTCCTTTTCGTAAACCCTAAATTGCCTCTGGCAGGTTGGTATGACCGCGTCTATCTTGCGTTGATCACAAAAGCCTAAATCACAAAAGCTTAAATGTGTTTAGACTATAGAATGATTCCTTTGAGTCCTTTCGTGATAGTTGAGACGACAATATTCTCTATAATCAAACAAAATGAGTCAGAGGAGAAATTTAAATATTTATGTTCATATGCTAATGTCTAATCTACAGGGGTAAAACAAAAGAAACATAAAATAAAACTGGAACCGAAACAGCAAAATAAATACGTCATACCGCCAAATACACGTTATTCATAATCCTCCTCTTCAGGCAGAAGATCAGATTCACTCATAGATTCAACCATGAACCCACCTAGTTCATCACTCTCCGACCCATCCTCGCCCGCAATACTCTTCTGAGGTTCAGAAACTGAGTCACACAAAGTCTTTTGAGTATCTGAAAGAATACCATCATCGTTCTCAACATTATTGTTATTAACACTATCAGACAACTCACCAGCTCCCGGCTCCTCAGAATTTAGAAGCACAATAGCCGCTTGAGGAACCTCTTTCTTCGTTTTTAAGAGCGGCCTATCATCATCATCATCCTCTTCTTCATCATCTTCTTCCCGTAGAGCAGCAGCAGCAGCAGCAAAATTAACTAACTTAATTGAGGAAAGATCTTCTCCATAAAGCTTATTCGTTTCAACTTTATTTGAGCTTATCTCCATTATTTCATCCGAGTCATCAATCTCTATCACTTCATCAATTTCTTGTCCAGAAAAATCATCTTCTCCATCCTTTTCTGTCACCTTTCCATGAATACGATTGAGTCTATCCTTTATACGCAGGGCAATGAAATACCGTCTCCACCGCAATAGGGCCTGAGCCAAGGCCGCCTGTCTATCTTCCTCTGCTAGTTCTTCCAATAACTGGCTATATACAGCCATAACTGCTTCTCTATATTCTTCTGCGATCACTATACCTTGTATCTTTGGCGTCATTTTCCGGTTGTTAAAGTCAAATCCACAGACAGCATCTGCATAATCAATACCTAATAACTTTGCTGCTACAGCTATGTTTTGATACTTCAAATGACATGCTCCAGTTGGAACCATTGAAGGAACATAAACATCGACATTTCCAAATCCATTCTTCGGCACCGTTCCGTCAATAACAGGCGGTGGATCATAGAGCAATGTTTGGTCCAAAGAGTAAAGTCCAACATGTCCATCTGTTTCACCAATATTGTCCTCCGTATGATCATCATCACTAAATGAAGAAACAGGAGCCGATCTTCTAGACAAACTGCGTGGCTTCACATGCTTTAACGGTTGACTCCCGGCCTTAATTATACGTCCAAACCTATACCAAGCCTGGGCTGATCGAACGATCTTCACATCTTTTCTACGATAAATGGGACATGAACCCTTCCCAAAGCTCCCTGATCGACCTTTCTTACTAGGTGACTTCAGAGCCAAAGTACCGCAAGGTACCTTAGGATCCAAAACTTCATTCTGATGCAAATGTTGTTCAAGAACAAAAACTGGATGACCCTTGAAATCCTGAATACTAGTCGGAAGACCCTCCGCAGCTTCACGACTATTGAGTTCTGCTATTTCGGATAAATCTCTTGGTTGAAGGGTTTTGGGTCTGAATACTTTCATAACTCGTTCCCACCATAATCTACCAGATTCTGTACAAGTGATTCGTTTCTTGCGTGTTTTCGAATTATAATGGAAAGCATATCTTCTAGTTACATCTCTTGCTCGGCCATTCAATTCGAATGCAATCACATATCTTAAAATATTAGAATTGTCGGAATAAGGCGGTTCCAACTTGGATTTGGTACTACTCCTGATAATATCTACAGATTTAGTAACTGTGGGATCTACTGTTACCCAACGTGACCCTGCTCGATCCCATGCTTCAACCCAATAAATAGGGTACTCACTAGCAGGGATAGGAGACGACCTATTATCACGTTCATACACAAGTCCAGCCCCAGATTCAAGGTGATTTATACTGCTGTCATTGCTATTGCTCGTTTCTTCAGCAGGAGGATCAGGACTACCAACGGGTATATTTGAAGTAAAATCTAACGGTTGTAGCGAACAAACAAGGCGAGCATCTATATCAACAGACCTCAATAAAGCACAAAATCCTTGAGCACATAAATCTGTTGATCCTTTAAATTTTAAAAGATGATTTCGAAACTTTTCCAAAGTCATCTTATTCTCGATCATTCGAGATCTGCGGAAGAGTTCATTCCAATTCAGCATGCGAAGCCCCTTGTGTGTGATATGAAATTTATTACTCCAAGCCATGACAGCATGCCTCAATCCATCCAAAAATTTCCTTGTTTTCAGTGTATTTGAAAGGTGGTCAGGAGGATACAGTTCCTGAATAATATTGGGACTTAAGACTTTACGATATACCTTCCTTATTACAATATCTCTACACCATTTGTTTCGCAATGAAACATGGTAAAGCAGACATAGCAAATGGATCTTATGAACTAGCAACCTCTCCTCTTTTTCCGCTCTGGAAAGAACAGCTCTAGTTCGGCCCCTGGTTGAAGGCTCCTTCTTTCCTAGTTTATCCTTGGACAGCGAAATTATAATTCCATCACCCGATTCTTTCGAAACGGTAGACGCAGATCCCACTTTAGACGATTGGTAATCATCAATTCCTGAAGCACCATTTCCGTCACCAATTCCCCCATTAACTAAATTCACTTCCTCCCACTCCATTTCATCTTCTTCTTCCTCACCATCATCATCGTCATCATCGTCGTCACCATAGTCGCCGTTGCTGCTATTCTCCTTATGGTCACTATAATACCTCAACGATTGTAGATCAGATTCATTTAATTCCTCTGGCGAATTTGACGAAGAAATTGAGATTACTTCAGAAGTGTCTGCTTCAAGGTCAAATACTGACTTCTTGTCCCGCAAACTCTTACGCTTCTTCAAAGGTCGACTGTCGTCAATTCGTTTTGCTTCCTTATGAATATTTTTCATCATCTGGAGATAAGGAATCGGGACACTACTTGAGGACTGAGGAAAAATTCGACCTGTACCTTCCCCTCTAGAGGGCCTAACAGGTGCCTTTCCTTTATCAGAACGCTTCATGATAAATCACTCATCTTCCAAGTCTGATAAGATGTAACTACTGTGAAGAATATATAAAACACTATAACTTGATAGATGGAAGATGATAGTAAGTGAGTTTGAGCCTGCGCTTCAATATAACTTATATTTATATTTTTTATATATATATATAAATCCGTCAAGTGTCACGTGCATAGACTACAATGCGCACGCGCGCGCTAGCTACCTGCATGCAATTAATATCCGCGCGCGCGTGAGACTGTCACTAATACTTCAAGCTTGCCCTTGAATGCACGCCGATAAGATAAGATCATGGGACGAGACATGGAAATATATATCGAGACAGGGATTGAGATCTCTGTTCGGCATCCGACTGTACAAAGAGAGCACATATATATAAGATAAACCATCATTACAATTATTTCGATTAGACTAGTATAATGATCGATAAGGGTTGAATGAATTCGATTCTGAAGTTAAAATATTTCTCTCCTGTTAACGGAGATCCCCCCCCAGGATCTAACGACAATCGCATAGTGATATAAGCAATAATCAGAACAATGGGAGTGACTTTCGTCGGAAAATCAAAATACACATTGAGGTGCTTGACTGTCAGTTTTCTTTTCATTTGTCAAACGATGCAACTCCCGTACATTAGTGTTGATATGTCGACTGTTGGCCACGATAGTTTGGAGGCACTAGATTTGCTTTCACCGAATACCAATTGTTTTCGAGCAGCCATTCAAGACCTCCTGCCCCTTTGCCAATTGGTTATAGACTCCATGGATCGAAGCTTCTATAGTATCCAATTATCAATTTGTGAGTTTGAAGCTGCTGGAATAGAATATCCTGCGGTCTGCGAAATTCCATTCCGTCAATTGACAGGTCAAATCCAACAATGTAGTATTGAACTTGAGAAAAGAAGTCAATGGTGGACTACCTACAGCGGGAATCACAAGTATATTGGACTAGTATGTCTTGAACACCAGAAAGAATTTGAGTCAGAGATCACGGTTGACTTGTATAGAAATATCACCAAAATTCAAATTCAGTTATTCAACGATCTTAATTCTGCTTACGGTGAACTAAACGAAGGTGGAATTCTAACGCGAGACTCCATAGCAGATCTCAAGATATTGCAAATGATTCTAAAGGATCTCACAACTTTCTCCGAAAAATCTGTCGCTAGTACTACCTCTGGATTGGAAGATCTTAACCTGATGCTATCTAGTGTAAGTATGTGACTGGAAGGCATCACAGAGTATATATTTTGAAGAACTAACTCTTATTATAGGTCATAAATAGGGGGCTCGAAATGGACACAACTCTTAAAAGAATAAATAAAATGATTGAAAGTTTTGAATTGACATTTATGGAAGTCGTTAATAACGTTGATGACAAGATATTTACTGTGAGTAGAAGCACAACAATGATAACTGCCATCTTGCCGGCATTTTGTTATATATTCTAATTTCGGCTAACTTCTATTATCTCCAAGTTAAATAAAACTTCATCTGAGCTTCTCATGTATGTTGGAACTCTTCAGAATATGATAGTGGATGCTCATAACAGACAGACTGCTCAAGCATTGGACCTCCAGGATATTGAGGAGTCTACAACTTCTTTACAATTGGTAAGTTCAACGAAAGGCGTGTTATCACTCAGAAGCAGGTTACCCGCGAGAACGAGCTTTGAAAATGAATAAGGAAAGAAGTCTTTAGCCTTTGAATGTTTCTATATTATGTTCACTTTAGTAATAAGGACCACTGCTGTAAATTCTACTTAATCTACCACTAACATTGTAAGGCGGTCTTTTATTCCAATCTTCAAATGGAAGAACTTAGCAGATGGCACAAAAACTTAACCGATGATCTCACCAAATCATGGGTAAGTAGTCTGACAGGTTTCTCTAAGGGAGTGTTTTCTTAGACTCCATGCACTAGAACCGTCCGCCTCGAAAATCTTCTCCTGCCTCCGGAGGATATCGTATAGCGTATGGGTTGCTCATCCAGGTCCGCCTGCTTTGCTGGTGCAATTGTTGCCAGCGGGAATACAGACACGATCAAAGTAAGAGAACAGCATGTCTTAGGACATGGCAGGGGAAGCATCTAGTCACAGAGTTAACAGTAGTATATGGCACAAGAATTGTCTCAATTCACTCTTGAATGGGGAGAAGTAATTCGAAAAGCTCTCTGGTGGGCAAAATTTCCCAATTCGATTAGAATCTATAATTCAGTAATGGTTGCAACAACTGCTGTCGTCATTTTCTACGTGTCACGGCTTCTGCTACCACATTCCTTCGGGGTGACATCCATCATATTGTGTTTATTTATAGCTATTCTCATTTACAGATGGAATATCAATCTTGTATTTTTAGCTACGCCTGTTATATCTATCTTGATAATCACAAGGGTACGAAAAAATCATATCCCTTTAAAGCCACAGCAAACTACTCTAGAACTATACTACTGAATTATCACTGAACAAAAAAAATAGTAAAAGAAAAGGCTCAGGGGATGAAAATAAATAAGAATGAAAATTATAATCGAGGAGAAACATTGAGCGGAACCAATCCTAAGCAGATTTCTTAGAAACACTAGAACTGCCACCTTTATCTGATGGAGTTAATCGAATCAGTCGTGAAGCTTCTTCGAATAGTGACCTGGAACTAGAAGAACGATGCATGAAGTTTAGTCCAGTAGATGACGAATTTCGACTTAGCGATGCAGGTGTATGGCCACTACTGCCATTCGAAATAGAACCAGCAGAGCCAATAGTAGATTGAACAGGATACGTTACAGATCCTAATGTATTCAAAACAGCAGAACTTCCTGAAGCCGATGAAACATGGGAATTTTGACCTACGCCCCCAGATCGCCGGATGGTATTACTTGTTAATGCTGAGGACAGATGAGCTATGCCAGGCAAAGTTAAAGGAGAAGATCCAAATTTAGGACTACTCGTACCACTATCAGAGGGTTCATACCCAGGTGCCCATTCCCCTTCACCGGTAGCATCATTTCTCAGAGCAGTGGAATAACTAGGAACTTTTGACAAAACATTAATATCTATATCAGGAGGGGTATGAGGAGCAATTAACGGGGTACCCACTCGTGATAGATGAGAGATATCTGGGCTAAGATGAGCAACAGAATGGAATTGTTGGAAATAGTCTCCAGAGCTCGAAAAACCGTTAATAGCAGCAGCAGAGTTAATAGCCGGCGAAGTAGAAGCAGTCGGAGATGTGCCAGTGATTCCACCACTAGCATTACCATTAATGCTAGTAATAGGAACGACTACATAAGGAGTATTGGTTCCAGACGCCGATCTTGAAGAATGTTGAGTATTGTTAGCATTAGTATTATTATTATTATTGTTGTTGTTATTGGTATCATTAACTGGCACCAAACCAGGAGATCCGTTTTGTTGTTGTTGTAGCTCTAAAGCTCTTAAACCAGCTGCCAACTGAGACCTCTGAACAGGATCTAAAGACGTCATACCAAGAGATTCATAATCGAACGAGCCACGACGAGATCTTAAATGAGGAGTGGATGTCACACTTCCCTCTGGGGAGTCTAAACTAGGTGTAGGTACATCACTCCACAGTCGATCATATATATGATCCTCATAATTAGGTGGAGCAGAGCCATTGAGAGTATTTATAGCCGTGCTGCTTTGTTCTCTACTATTTGATGATGATGATGATGCTGCAAAAAGAATCTCTTCTTCAGGATGTCTAGAACTTCCGGGAACCTGAAGAACAGTAGGATCCAAGTACGATATTGGAACATTTGGAGAAATGAATAAATAAATTGGTAAGGAAGCTCTTAATTCCGAAACATGTCCATCTGGATTGACAAGGCTGACCGCGAATTTGACTTTATGAGCGACTTTAATATAAGAACCCAAAGCACAATCTTGAGTACACTTGGATAAACTGGTTGGTAATGGAACCATTTCGTCAATTTCCCAAGCATCCCTTCCAACAAACCCATCTTCAGGAGCCCGAATAAGATGATCAGAACAAGCTCTCTCGAAGGAATGCGTACTTCCAAATGGGGTTGATAAAGAAATGAACTCTGCTAACTGAACCTTAATATTCCCCAATTTAAGTCCTTTCAGTAACGGAACAACTTTGAAATGAACTGGCAACAATGAGCCGACGGCGACAGCTTTGGAAGGAATTTCAATACTATAATCGACTTTACTAGGCCAAGTATTCTCAATTGAAACAGTTTGTGAGAGTTCGAATGAATCAGCACCAATTGTTCGAACTATTCTAATATGTTTTTTTGCGACCAGATTATTTGAGAATCGACCTCTTTCAACGGTGGCAACTAATCGATAAACCATTTGAGCACCTTCAAGACCTTCAACAGATTCTGGCGCATCACCAGGAATGACCATTTCAAAAGGTAGTTCGTGGTTTCCCTGACTCAAGGTTCGACTACTACTACTATTACTACCACCACTAATACTACTGCTAGTGCTGTTGGTTAACCCTCCAGCAATACCATTAGTTGATGATAATGAAGTGCTGGATCCACTACGAGAAGTTGAACCAGTACCAGAACTTAAGCCAACCAAGCCACCACCAGACTCGAGATTATCCCATTCATGATCAAACAAAACAGTTTCATAACGAACAGGTTTGGTTACTGGACCACGAGCGGTTATTGAATTATCTAACCAATTTAAACGTAAAGTTCCGGTCAATTTCAATGTGATTTTTTTTATAGATAACGGATCATTAACCGAGAAAACAACTGATCCCGATAATAAGACAGATGCTGCATCTTCAGGCGAACCACGAAGTACAATAACATTGCGATCCGCTGTTGATTTTATTCTATTAAAGTTAGTAAACAAACTTTGTTACTATGTGGTCATCCCAGATGCTATCACTGTTTCTAATTAAATCTGTCAGACAATCCCGATTGCCTCCGGCGGTTGCCGGTGGTTTCGGGTCTCGAGCGGTTTTTCAGAGAAGATGAGCTGGGAATTAGTTAACTTACCTAATATCAAACAAAGATATAAAACTCTGTGATCTTAATAAAACCATGATGAAAGTTAGAATTAAGTTTTTTTGAGAAAGTTTCTGATCTCTGTTCAGATCTGAACACAGTTGTAGATCGAGGAGATTAGATTGATAAAGAGATCGAAGGAGTTAATTTGGATCTCGAGTCTATTTTGGATATCATAAAAAGAAGTTTTGAAAAAAACTGGAACAACTCTCAATCTATTTACCACCGGCCGAATCTTTTTATTTTTGTGAGGTTTTTTAGATCTCGTTTTCTTTGATAACCAATGTTTCCTTCTCTTCCGATACGGAATAAACCTAGACGCAAAGCAAAATATTTACTCTAGCTATATAACACGGTAGTATCATTCACAAGACAACTAGCTCTCTAAAGAACCTCGTCCCAAATCTATAAAGAAAAATCAAAATCGACGACAATCTCTATTGAACATCAAAGAGATGGAATCAAAACAAACAAGTTTTTACTAGAACAAGATCTTGTAAAATAACGAGTTTATGAAAAATAACGTACGTTATATCAAAACCGTTACGTTACGGTAACAGTATATCGACAGGCACTTAGATTGCCAAATATTACGTTTGTGTTGCATAAGACACAGAAGGAGTTTAATATGGAAATCAATATCAAGGGTAAAATAACATACAGCTAGGGCTGCGGTTTGTCCAATCTAAAAGAAGAAGAAGAAGAAAAGAAATGAAATAAAAATAAAAAAAGACGTTATATGTCTTAAGAAGAGATGCAAGGTGACGGACCACACACGCTAAAGAGTTGTGCTGGAGAGGGAAATAGTAGTATTATATCCTAGACCTATGGATAGGAAGAGAGATAGGAAATATAGACAGAGACCAAAGAGAGAAAAAAACGAAAAGAAAAAAAAACCGGAACAAGACGGAAAAAAGATCCGCAGTAGAGACAGAGAGAAGGTACCCTAAGAAAGCTTAACGCGTTAAACTTGAGAAAAAGAGAAGGAAAGCACGTGATATCCAGTAAATTAACATTATATTAATTAAATAAATGTCTTAATTCGTAAATCCATCCGTAAGTTAATCGCTAAGTTTACAGGATAAGTTAACAGTTACGTATGTGCGTTGGCGCCTTCGGCTAGTTACTTGAAGGCTTGCGGCGGGAACTATCTCTCTATCTAGCCGATGGATTATGCATATATAAAACAAAATTGATAATCTTTTTGCTTCATACAGTTAAAGTTATACATGTACTTAAAGCAACAATTGATAAGCTAATTATTAACTGCTGCTATATAGTATCTATCGGCACCATTAACTTAGTTAACTAATGGCGTCCGCTTCGTTTCTCATTCTTATTCAAGTACTCTACATGTTAACAAAATAGCGACAGAGTTACTGTTTTAAATAAACCTCAAAATTTTAAATTACCCAAAGAGGATAAAATGATTTCTGATATGCGATATGCGATATGCTTCGATCTCGTTAACTAAGAAATATAGATTGTCGTATATATAGACATACATCAAGTTACATAATTTAATTATCTCTCGCTTGTGAACGAGATTAAAGGGGGTGTTTTGTTAAGTAAAGAACGAAGAATGCCAGGGGCCCTAACCACATCGGGGATATATGGAACAGCAATGTTAAATTGAGACGGATGAATTAAGATGAATAATGAAAGACAATCATGGCCAGCAAGAAATAAATAAAAAGAAGAAAACTGTTAAGAAAATAAGATACAAAATTAGGAAAGATCTACAAGATAGATGACTAAGCCAGCAAACCGCGTGTCTCGGTCTTGTCTACCGTACTGGCTCATGGCTCCTGGTATTCGCTAGAGTTCAGGTCTATTTAGTCTCACCTCGAGCGGCCGAGGTTTCGTATACATATACCTCCTGTGGGTGGGCTTTGCTTGGCTTTGGGGATGGTGTTGTTTCTCGCGCGCAGCGAAAGCTAGGAGACGTCAAGCCGCCAGGAGTAACAAAGGCCAACCGCACTATTCACAGTAGATCTATATTTACGTATGTACCCATCTTCCAAAGATAGCCATTACAGTGTACACTGAATAACACATCGTGTTGTTGGTACAGTACTGTTGTTAGAATTAACTAAAGTTAACACAGCTTAATTTCCTTATCTACGCCGCATCGCATACGGGCCGACAGATGCAGCTAGCAATACTGTCCGACACTGTGATTGACCCGGTCACGACAGAAACAGTCATCATCTTGGACGATCCCTTGAAGGGTAAATTCGGAGCGGTACGTACGTACTTCGTCAGGATATGGCAACTATGATATGGTCTTGTAGTTTCAATCAGGAGTTAAATATTTTGAAATAAATAAGATATTAATAAAAAGATAATAAATAATATGAGATATTATTAGGTCGTAATTGTTGAATATCGATTATTGTTGAGTTCGTGTTACTTGCAGCTAGTACGTTAATTAGTATTATTTCTCGTAGAAACCCCCAAATATTTAATTCGTGGGGGTCGTGCGAATATTTCCGAGACAGTGGATATCTCGACTGTGGTAGCGAGAGCTAGGGGATTGCCTCTGGAGGCAAACGAGGTTACCGTTGAGATATTCCTTTTACTCGATTGGGCGCCCTGAGGATGCCTATATGTATCACTTACCGTATAAACTAGACGATTTCTGCCATCATCCCAGGAAATTTATTTTTTTGATAAGCTGAAAAGTCGAGATTGTTGATACTATGTTGTGATTAGATTATTAGGTTACATCGCTCGCACTTGCACTCGGTGTAAGGTCACAATTAAAACTTCTTGTTTATGGCCAAGGACGCTAGCTACTTCCGAAATCATACATGCGCATTTCGTAACGTGGCTTCTAGTGCCACAGCAGCAACACGTCTGAGCATAGCTGATGTCAACGTCAACGTGCCTTCCTTTGCTCTTTCCTGCCTGTCCCGCATAGGTTTATAGCAATTTTCTGGGCAGTGTCTGAACTTTGGTTGCAGTAGACAGTGTTTCGAATCATAGGTATATATTGATTTCGACAATAGCATGCCATGTTACATTTGAATCATTGAATCAAGAAGATCTCACTCCTGCAAAATTAAAAACATGATAAGAGAGAATGTTCTTATCAAAACAACCACAATACTGAGATGAGATCCAATAAGAAAGTTTTAGGGATTTTTCCTTTGCACTAAATCTATTAGTATCAGAATACAAAGAATCAATGAAACACTAACGGAAAAATGCTAATAGTATTTATGGTAATTACTTCGATGATCGATACATATACAAGGTTTATTACAGTGAGAAGAATTTTTTCCGGATAAATTCAATTAATCCGTTGGAGAGGAACTAAACTCCTTTTGTATCTCTGCATATGAACATTAACGTCGATCGACTTGACTGCCTCGATAAAAATAACGTCGATCAAAAAAAATGAAACTGGACTAAATACAAGCCAGTCATGATTTTCCTCCTTTCTCTCTCCGACAGCTAGCCACATGCCCTACCGGTGAAGGTACAACTACGTACTAGAGATGAATTAATTACAGCAAGAGCGGCGAGAAGATTGAATGCCGGGGCAACAATACCGCAGCCACATTACAGCATCCCACCTGCGGGAGACAAGAGATGGTATCAAGCTCAGCAGCTGGCGGTAGTCAATATATATGTAGCAGTTATTAGTCCCTCCACTTTTCTCGCTATCATCTTCTTTCAGATGCTGTATTCAATTTCTGTCTAAGGGTATTCAGCTGTGACATGATCAACACGCCAAGGATAGAAAATTGTCCCAACTTATTAGGTACAGTTAATTAGTACCAGTAACTGGACACATGATATCCAGACTGCCCGTTGTCCGCTTACCATTGGGACTAGGCGCGTGATCTGTCAACTCGTTTCGCTCAGATTCCATATCGGGCTTGGGTATTCTTAGTTGACTCTAATCTAATGTGGCCTGGCAGTACTCGAGAGTAGGCCCTCTGCTCGCTTTGCTCGTTTGCGGTCATTGCACTCGGTGGTGATGCTCCAGAGTGATGAGAGTTAAGCGGCTGGGCATAACAAGGGTGTCGATCATGCAGGGCTTTCAGTAGGTATTTCCAGAATCAGAGATTCCGAGATTAGATTTGACGCCATTAAATCAAGATTGGCTGTATGCAAAAGAAAGTATACACAGATCGAGTAAACCATATGAGTTACTAATATTAAATCGCTCATTAGACTTCTCCGAGACCAACAGTTAGAAATCATGGAATCTAATTAAATAATAATATTTTGTAAATTTTTACTAGTTACCACCAGAGATATATATATGTTTCGCTTTTCTTGTCATGAAAGAAAATATCAACAAAAAATCACTGAAATTTCACAGAAGAAACTGATACGTTTAAAACACTGTACGTCTTCCTAGTTCCTACCCCCCCTCGCGGCCAATAGATTCATTATCCGTTTCAACTTATATCTGAGCAACTGGTGCTCTTTCTTTTCCAGACTATATGATCACCTTTCCTCCGAGTATCCTCGAGTTGACTCAAGCCTACCCAGATCCGGTAGTTCACTACGCTTGAGTTGGCACAATCAGGTCTGACTGGATTGGGGTGCCAGAGGCTCAGACTTGCTGCTTTCGAGATGGCGAAAATTTAAGTCAACTTGAGGATAGTGAGTCGCTGTTGTTTCTGGTTTATATACTATCAGTTTGGGCTCTTTGGCATCTGCCACCAGCTCTCTCTCAGACATCATGACTCCGTGAGATTCGTCCTCTGCCTGGCGGAGAACCAGACCCCATAGCTTTCTCAAGTTATAGAGCTCAGATTTCACCACGAAAGCTCTGGCGTCCGGGGCTTGCCACCGGAAACAAAATTAGTCACGCTAATGCGGGCAGCATGTTCTCGGGCGTGCGTGGCCTGGCGTCTCATATGAGATGTGATCAAACTGCCCAGTCACAACCAAAATACAATAAGGAAATTCAAAAAATGGAATCTATTAATAATGGAGTCCAAGCTACAGCTCCTGGACTTGAATTCATTCGGCTAAAGCTGCTCTTCTATATCTTAATCAACAGTCTGGATCTGTTTTTTATGGCTGATATCGGGATCTACCTTCCTAATCAGTACTAATGGTGGTTTGGTTTTGAACTCGATGCGTCGAAATCAACTCCAAAAGCTAAGCAGGGCAAAAGTAAGAGTGCTGTAATCCTGTAACGGTTAACGGATAGTGCCTTGAATGATATGGCAGGCCCGCCGCCTCCTTTCAAGACGCCCTGGTTCTGAATGCGGCGTGTCGCCAAAAAAACCTTATCTCTCCCAATCATTATCGGTCCAATTTAGCAGCGTGTAAGCTTTGATCGACATGTATCGAAGAAAACGACTTTTTCCTTTTAGGCCATTTCCACTTTTGATATCTCTGGACCCAGAAAAATCTATCGTGAAGTTTTTTTTGTGGAGAAAATTATCTTGAATTAAAAGATTTATTGGAATTATTTGGAACAACTTTGAGTTTTAGAAAGGTCGCAGAGGTTACCGAGGATTTCTTGATTATCGAACACTATCTTTTATCAACCACTGGCTTATCAGAGAAGGGCAGAAAAATAGACTTTCTTTGGAAACGGAATTTTTACCTAGGTTGCCTGTTTTATATTTGTTTGTTGTGTCTCACCGTTGAAAACGGTGCTGTTCTTCCTTATTTTGAAGGAAAAGGTTTTGCGGATTTTGTCAAATCCATTATTGCGATTAAGTCAAATGAAAACGACCCAAAGATAAACAAACTATAAATTTTTTTGGAAATATATATACAGTACATTATCTTCATCATGTCATCTGAAAGATCTCCTCTTCTTGGAACCCCCACTCCAAATACTAATGATAATAGTAACTCTAACGCTTCTCATCATGAACCATATTTTATTGACGTACCATCCTCTAGAAGTTTCTCAGCAACTCCACGCCGATCTTCTTTAGTTAGTGGTTCAGTAGGACGACAGGGTTTTGCCGACGTTTTCTTGAGAGGGGGCCGTTCGACACAATCCTTAGCTGGTACTTCTCCAAATACAGCTGTAGGTGCTGCTACCACGCTCTATGAAGATGTTGTAGAGGACGAAATCGATGTATTAACTCCTCAAGAAGCTCTGGAATTGGCTAGGGAACAACAGGCTTTACTCACTGATAATAACATACCATATACTAGAAATTTATCCAGAAACAAAGCCACAGGTGTTAGTGATGAGCGTGTTCCTGGTGCTGATACCGATATCATTTCTGGAGCTGCTGGTACAGCTGGTGCTGGTGGGAGAAAAATTCCGAGTCGTAGAACTAGCCTTGCTGGTCTATTGGCTTCTTCTTCAGATGATAGTACTATAGTTGAGGAAGCAAGTGAGGAAGTAAGAGAAACTAATAAAATATGGGATGAAGCCGTTTCAAATGGTTTAGTAAATACAACTGTGCATAGGGAAATAGTGGTTTTAGCAGTTAATTCTGCTCCATTAATTGTCACATTCTCTCTTCAATATTCTCTTATAGTTGCATCAATTTTTTCTGTTGGTCATTTAGGTAAAACTGAATTGGGAGCTGTATCACTTGCTTCTATGACTGCCAGTATTACTGGATTTGCCATGATTCAAGGGCTTGCAACATGTTTGGATACTCTTTGTGCTCAGGCTTATGGTGCTGGTCAACATCAATTAGTTGGTGTATATTTTCAGAAATGTGTTGTTATGATTATGTTTTTCTTTATCCCAATCGCAGTACTTTGGTTCACTGCTGATTCTGTTCTTTCGTTTATTATCCCTGAGAAGGAATTAGCTAAATTAGCAATGGAATATCTAAGGATTGTTGTGTTTGGCGTTCCTGGCTATATCTTGTTTGAATGTGGTAAACGCTTTGTACAAGCTCAAGGTATATTCCATGCAAGTACTATGGTTTTATTAATCTGTTCACCTGTTAATGTTATTCTTAATTACGTCCTCGTATGGAATGATGTTATTGGAATGGGATATCATGGTGCTGCTGTTGCTGTAGCTATAACTGATTGGCTTATGGCAATTTTATTATTCCTTTATGTTTATTTTATCGATGGTAGAAAATGTTGGAATGGTTTTTCTTTAGACGCTTTTACAAATTGGGGACCAATGCTTAAGTTGGCTGTTCCTGGTGTTATCATGGTTGAAGCTGAGTTCATGGCTTTTGAAGTATTAACCTTAGGTTCATCCTATTTTGGAACTACTGCTTTGGCTGCTCAGTCTGTTTTATCTACAATAACTTCATTGGCTTATCAAATTCCATTTGCTGTTTCAATTGCGTGTTCAACTCGAGTTGCTAATTTTATTGGTGCTACTCTTGGTCCATCTGCAAAAATCGCTGGTAATGTTGCCATTTGGGCTTCTTATTTAATTGCTATATTTAATGGCGTAGTTCTTTATACTTTCAGATATGAAGTTGGAGGTCTTTTCAGTAGTGATGAAGAAGTAATTGAACTCGTTGCTAAGGTCTTCCCTATTTGTGCCTTCATGCAATTGTTCGATTCTGCGGGTTCTGTAGCTGGTGGTGTCTTACGTGGTCAAGGAAGACAGCATATTGGGGGATATTTGAATTTGTTTTTTTACTATGCTATTGCATTACCCCTTGGGTTCTATTTTGCATTTGCTAAAGATTGGGAGCTCTACGGTCTTTGGAGTGGTGTTACTATTGGTCTTATTGGCATCTCTCTCGCTGAGACATATTATGTAGTGACATCTGATTGGGAAGAAATTGTAGAAGAAGCCGGTTCGCGAACTCGTGAGGAGAGAATCATGGCTTAATAGTCGAATGATAGAAAGAACCTTTCTGATTCTGAACATTGCATCCAGTTCCCCATCTATGTCTGTAGATTTGTCGCATCTGCTTTTACATCATTTTACCATTTTTTACCATAATACATTTATCCTTGTGCTTTCAAGTCCGAAGAATCCTCCTGATGATCGTGATCCTCCTTACACTCCGACTTGGTCCCGATTCGCCTCAGGCAACAGGGCCACGCTTAAGCCTTGTAATCCTGGTTTAGTTCAGAGTTGTCCTTCATACCGGTCTGAACGAACAAGGATAACTTCTGCACGTAGCCAAGCTGATGCTACAACCCGTCTTATAACTGAATTAACAGGAATAGGATATTATACAAAGATCGGCTTCCTAACTATACAATTTCATAATATTCTACAAAATAGGCTCATAATCATATGCCCAGGATTTTTACTTTTTCGTCCCTGTCTTGAATTAAGCTAGCACGAGGTAAGCTAAGAAATCTAACAGGTCAAACTTTTCATAACCACGCTCATCGCAAACAAAGAAGGAAAACTGGACTGTATCCCAGTCATAACGAGAGAATGAGAGAATGGGATTCTCCTATACTTAACACGAGTTAAATCCATATTGCTTCTTCGAGCGTAACGAGAGCTTGACGAGTAGGGCTACAGACTTCGAAGACGACAGTATCAGTCGCCTGATAATGACCGGTATGAAGCAACTACGATGAGTGATATAGCCTCGCAAAACGAACCTCATAGAACTAGCCTTCTAAGTCCTCCAACTTCCCAGCCTTCCTTTTCTTCAGAATATATACAAGAAAGAAGGCGCTGGCCAGTAACAGGACAACGACCGCCGTTTTGTCGACTGCCGTTTTCTAAATATCGATAAATGCAAATGTAACAAAAGACACAACCCGTCTCTATAGCGGTGGGGTTGGTAAAAGGGCTATTACAGAGGGGGCAAGTTGATGATGATGCTTCTGCCGTTGACAAAGAACCTGATATCCAACCTTTTGGAATCAATTGCTCTGGGACAGGGAGATTCTCATCAGTACCATTTCCCCTTGTTTTCTTTGATAACTGACGGGCAAAATCACTGGCATACCACCATTCTAGAAACTTGAGCATAAACATTGAAGTAGGCAGGGCATAACTGAATCCAGAAAGGACAAAATCCTTGACATGGAGAATTCCTTTTGGGGTAGCCATGAGATCTATGAGCTTATTGGAAAATGATCTATTGTCGGGATCCTCATCGTTTTCAGGCCCAGAGGTTAAAGAGCCAGAACGGGTCTCATTTAATTGATAGTCGTATTGACTCATCCGTGAATATTTCATTCCTAAGAGGAAGTCTGCTGGACTGGAACTGACAGTTTTCGAAAACAAGAATAGAAGATAGAACCCTAATGTTGCAGACGATTCTAACATGGTCAGAGTTGGATAGCACTTATACAGCCAATAATCAGATTCAAACTTCAACTTGACGGAGACTTTTCCTGACTCATAAGCTAGTACACGATCATGTTCGATATTTTGAAATAGATATCTACCCTTCAGTAATTCATATCGGGCTTCTAATTTTTCTTTGATATAAGGGATGACAATGATAAAGAACAGAGATCCCAAGATCTGACGTTTAGTCAATCTTCGATGTGGCTCAAGGGATTGAGGCACTGACGCCTTGGTATTGATTGCATTAATTGTCAGAATTCGAGATCTTTTTATCCCATAGAACTTTTCTGTGAAGGACGAATTCCAATTTTTTAGATGATAATACTCTACCAATCCCATAAGAACTAAGTAAAGCTCATCATATTTGTTAGCTAATTTCAACAGGTATTGAGGGTGTCTTTGAGCATAGAACGTTAAAACATATCTTAATGACGGTGAGATCAGATCTTGAAGTTGCTTGGCCGATAACAGTTCAAACAGTGTAGGGATATCCGGATCTAGGGAATTAGCGCTCAAGGATGAAAAGTAGTCCATAATTAAAGAGCTCCAGTGAGATATATCCAAGAAGAAAGTTAAATAGATATGAAATCTATCGAAACTTCGGGAGGAGCCAAAAAACAAATTCCGGGGGAAATGTAAGCTACAGCAGATCGCGACATATTAATTTTGCACGTGACGTGGGGCTACTGATCGACCGACAGTAGGTGACTTTTAACAGCCTCGGCTTATATTACCACTACAGAGAGATCTATGGACTACCAGCAGTACCAGCTTTGTTATTAATTGGGCGTTCAATGGAAAGCATAGCACCGGATTAAGTTACAACACTAACCAGCTGTAGCTAGTTAATAGCTCGTCAGGTCCAGTTCTCGCCAGCTGCAAACGTTCTCACAAATCGAGCTCATGTTGCTTGTAGACATGGGTTGAATTCCGGCTGCAGTAGAGAGGTGTAAGTTCCATCGCCAGAGGCGAGAGCTGACCCCAACACTCGCTCGAGGGCTGTATTTAACATTGAAAGAAATAAATAATAATAAGTTCTACCAACACAGGACAAGTTAATAAGAATACCAACAGATGAAATTATGGGACGATAATGGTGATTTTCAGATAACTTCTCCATATGGGCCACTGGGTGACGAACCAACAGACCGTGTTGAGGAATCGATGACAAGAGACCTTTTTGAAGTCAAATCCAAGCCTAGCCGTTCGCCTTTCGTTACAGCGGCCGCTAAATAAGACACCAAAACTTCAAACTCCTGCTGTTTAACAGCATCACCAATTTCAGGCCAATCGGGATCTGCATACTGATTACGTGTTGCCTGTTTAATGAACAGATCAATTTGACGTAAAATGGATCTATCGGCGACAACTCGTCCTGCACGTACAGCCTTAACATAATCATGCACAACATTCAAACGATTATGAAAGATCTCAATGGCATTTGTCTCTTTAGATAGGTGATTTGCCAGTATAGAAGATCCTGATCCACTATTACCTCTCAAACCGCTTGTCGCACCAGCAGAATGATCTTCACGAATAATATCATCTACTCCAATCCGTTCTGCCTCCTCAGATTCTATTTTGACTTGTTGTATTTCTATGAAAGATGTTGCCGACGTAAAAGTACTGGTAATATTGTCAGAACCATTATTAGCAATACCGATATCAGATGTTTCCTCATTTATATTATTACTCCCCTTGCCTGTATATACAATTTCATATCCTTTCAAAGGTAGATTAGACGTCACAACGGGGTCCTTCTTCCCAGGGCAGAAAATGAGAAGCACAGGGACATCATAAAGCTGAGAGAGTTGTTCCTGTACAACTAAACAGGCTGCATCTGGAACTAGCGTATAAGTATTATCATTGATATAAAACCACCCCATCAGCGCATGATCAGGAAAGTTTGTTTTGTCTGTAACAATGTTAGTCAATAATACAATATATCCAATCATGGCACTGGGACGTAGTAACTAGAGTCAAAAGAAGGCCCATAGTTTATCTCTCTTGAGCCCTTAAGGCTCATCCGCTCCACTTCGCAGTGGTATGACTTACATAGTTGGATTTTGCGATCGAAATAGGCCATATCGATTTTGACTAATGGAATTTCAGGCGTTGACTTTTTATCAATCTTAATAGAGACTTCAAACGAGTTATGGATAACGACACTGCGACCAGTTCTAACACCTAATAGAGCACCGATAACTAAGTAGAGAAAGTGTTAGCCAAATTGGTGAAGATTTGTTTATCGACACCTATCTCATCGATTCCTCAGCTGTGTCTGGCCAGCTTTCAGCAATCGTATGTCCAATTCAGTTCAATCAATTGTTAAGCCACTCACAAATATTTTGACCCTTGAGATTACCACGCGTCCAGTAATCTGAGATATGGAGTAGAGGAAGAGGGTGCAGAGATAGTGTGGATTCACTAAACTGACCGCTCCCCGTTACAGGATTATCACTGCTGGTAGCCGCCATGACGATTCAAAATTGACCACAAACGAAGGCAACAAAAGATTGAAACCACTGATATTAATAAAGGAATAACTACAGCTTCAATCGATAATCACTCCTGAGAGTTGAGAGTCAATATCGATTTGAAACGAATAAACATCAACCTGGACAGAGCCCAGTAAGCTGTCTCTTAATAAATCGATATCGATATATCGATCATTATGGATCATGTCACATGATGAACCCTAATACAGGTGTGCACTTACTGAGCTATATCATCATCAATATGGCGGGAATGAATGAATTCGCCCCAGTCTCCAGTCATTGTTATGCCAGACTTATTCGTGTCGTAGCAGAATTCCTGAGAACTAGACTAGCCTGATGTCAAAGAGTGCAACAAGAAGCCAAAATTTCGAGCATAGGGGTCAGGGGCTAAGCCCCAAGCCCCAAGCCCTAGCAGACTAGAGGGCGTGTAGAAAAACGAGTGTTTAACAAGAATTGTAACCTAATAATCCAGTATATAATAAAACAAAGTAAACGAAAACCATACAAGTCGCATCCACAATTATCATTTAATGATAATAAAATAAATAAAATTTCTTCTCTAAGAAGCATCATGGTCTTGCCAAAGACTCATCAAGGACCCAAAGTAATCCATTTTCAACCCGGCGGGATTTAATAACATTGGCAACAATTGGAACACCACTAGTAGTACTGACCGTGAACTTATTTTCCTTATTCTTTCTTTCAACTAATAAATAATCGCCACTTTCAGCACGAAGATAAATCGTGAAATCTGATTCACCAAGTAAAATACTTTCATCAACAAGCAATCCTTCATCACGATAACCACTTGCACCATCTTCAGCAGGGACCAGATTCAGATGATGGGCAATAAATGACATAATATTATGTCTTGAAATTCGATCCTTCTCTTCCTCAGGAATCGAAACACTGTTATCAACGGGCGTAGGAAATTCCCAAGGCTTTAAAGATAAGGCAGCAATAGCAGAATTTGAAGGAGCCAATACAATAGAGAATTCTTTATTATCATTAAAGCGAGCTTCCAACGATGCAAAATCTCTTACATATGATGCAAATATTGAAATCTCTCTAATCACAGCCAACTGAGTACGAAGTAAAGTAGGCCCTGCCTGAGGTGCTTCTCCATCAGGCATATTCTCAATACCATCTGACGATAATGTCCACCAGGGCGAAGATTTGTCTAATCCTAACGGAATTTCTTTATCTACAGCAGCTTCTGCTTCTCTCCCTCCTCCCAAAGGTGTCAGTTCGGAAGCCCAACACGGCAAATCTCGTTTAGAGTTCCTATTATGAGCTGAATCTAATACTTTTGGATCAATGACGAAATCGTTGGGATTGACTATTCGATGACCACCACCAAGAGCTACCGCCGACAGACTGAAAGTGGAAAGAGTGATAATAATAGATACTACGAATTTCATGGAAACTTTTGAAGACTAGTGGCAACCCACAAGAAAAGGAAAAATGCTTTCTCTGGATAATAAAGATATAAAAGAATTACAAAAATTACAATACACTATGATAATCAAAGTTGATCGATTAAAATATATAGTGAAATAATATAGAAACAGTAATAGAGCAAGTAGAAAGAGAAGAAAGAGCAGGTGAAAGTTTGTCCAAAATTGATTTACATAGATTGTCTATCTAACTCCATAACCCCATACAAAATATTTTATGCATGCGCGAGATCACCTGAAGCTCAGGTGACAAATTTTTGGCGTCATCTACCCTTACCCATTGACCTCTCATTTGCTTGACTGCTACGGTACAGAGCGGACTATATAGCAGTTTATTTAAAGTCGTTAACGAACACGGGATAATTAACTAGCAGGCAACACTGGTCTGATACTCATCGAGTTTTGCTCCTATATACGCACCATAAGTGCAGAGATCTGGCAGTTCCGGCAAACTGAAGGACTCTTGTGGTGGTCCAACCGCCCGGAGTGCAGATGCAGGACAGGATATGACCCTATTCAGGCCGGATCTAGTTCTCTCGAGGCTGCTCTTATGCGGTAACCAGCACTACTGTTGCTACTTTGATGCATACGCGCGCGCGCGCGGCGTTCGATTACCCGGCCATGCTTCCTCGGAAGAAGATTTTGAGTTCGGTCAACGCTTATCTCGCTAGACCTGCAATATTATGTATCTATGGCACAACGTTAATCTCCTTTCTTCAAGTTTGATCTCTCTGATATTTTTTTATATTACGTATACCGTAATTGTTATTTTTTTTACTGGGCTTGTTCTAGTTATATAAATGGGATTGATATATTAGTTTAGAAAGATCCTATTGAGGATATATTAGGAGGATTTTTAAGGAGACTTGTGAGTTCGAATAGAAATTTCCTTTCTTCCCCTCAATATTAAAATCATATCATCATTGCACCTCGATTTGTTCAATATTGAACTGATCTGATATCGTTTTTTTTCCTTTCTTTCTTTCACTCTATTTCCTATTCTCTTTATTTTATTTAATTGTTATCCCTTTCAAATGTATTATCGCCAGACGTCCATTTATAGTATTTAATATAGGTGACACGATATCGGCAACACGTTTTGCGATCTCAAGGTGACAATATGGATAAACGTACATCGTTGAGACTTCAACAACAGGGTCTTGGTTTTGAGCCAGAGTTCACTTCATTTGAATCCAATTCCCCAAGAAGATCATCTAGGAGATTATCAAGAAACGGTGGATCTAACCCAAATAATTCCGCTCCTCCATCACAAACACTTTCAAATAATAATAACGTCTTCGATACTACTGATGAACTTTCTTTTACGGATAATGGACTTTATTTAAGTGATTTGGATTTGCCTATATCCGCACCACAAGGATTACAACAACGACGGAGATCTTTAAGGAATCCCACCTCTGGATACCTTGGAGGAGGATCCGGAAGAGGAGCAGGGGTATCTTCAGCAACGGAAAATGGTACCAGTGTGGTTGCTGGACAGCCAGTTACATCTCAACCTCTGTGGTCACTGTATTCAGGTCAGTTGGCTCAGGTTGATCCACCGTCTATTGGTCCTAACCTTAGACCTGCATCTGTTCCTGGCGGACCTATTTCTTCTTCTTCGTCTGTGAATAATTCTTTGCAGCAACAGCAACAACAACAACTTTCGAATGATTTTGACTTCTCAATTAATCAAGTAAATAATAATCCTTCGCCAGAAAACAACCATCCGTTGTTGTCCGCACCTGCAACTGGAACAGTTTCCCGTGGTGGTCATGAAACCGATTCATCTGACGAACAGTTTCTAACTTTTGCTGGTGAATCTCATCAACAGCGACGTAATTTAATGGTATCACAACAACAGCAATTACCGTTGACACAGTTACCATTTGATCAATCTCAATTAAGATTCTCTGCCGGTGCCTCTGCGACGGCCGTACCATACGATCGTCAACAACAACAGCGTGGCCGGTCAAGAAATGCAGTCCTTGATCAACAGATTCAACAGCAACAGCAACAGAGCCAGCTGTTGCAGAATCAACAACTTCAATTACAACAAAACCAACGGCAGCAGCAGCAGCAACAACAGCAACAACAACAACAGCAGCAACAACAACAACAACAACAACAACAACAGCAGCTACAGCAACAACAACAACAACAACAACAACAACAACAGAGTCAACATCAATTCCAAAATCAGCTTCGTCAACATCAACAGCAATCTTTATCAAATCAATCAATCCCTTTGCAATATCGCCGATCCCATCCTTCTCAAGTCATATCTGTCCCTCTGCCCGCTAGATCTTCGTCTGTGGATTCTCGAAATAATGATTCTTATAACCGGCATGGACATGATCATACGCATAGACTTCAAAAGCATCAACAGACTCAGCAACAACATATTGAGCATTTCAGTAGATCTGACTATGATCGCGAATTCTCTTCTGAAGAACGGGAACATGAATTTCATGATGATCCTGTGATTTTACGGCGACGCAAGTATAAGGCCAAGTCTTCAATTCCACCTGATCTCAGCAGCTCAAACTATGCCGAACAATGTGCAGCTGCTGCTATATCATCCCGATTAAACCCGTATCGTTTACATGTCGACGAGTATAATATTCTACGTTCGCATCTAAGCTATATTCATGTGACAACTTATTTAAATATTCGTAATGGAATCTTGCGTCTGTGGTTATCTAATCCAATCGTTAACGTGACTATTTCAGAAGCTGCTGGATGTGTGCGTGATGAACGCTTCTATGGTTTAGCTGAGTTTGCTTATGAATGGCTTGTACGATATGGATATATTAATTTTGGTTGTGTAGAATATTCTTTAAGTGGTATAGGTATTGATCAGCCAGAGTTTGGAGGCGGTGAACATCTTAAACCTCGCCCAACTATTCTGATTATCGGGGCCGGTATAGCTGGCCTTGGTTGTGCTAGACAATTGGATAGTCTGTTACATAGATACGCGTCTAAGTTTACTTCTGAATTTCAGGATATTCCACGAATCGTGGTCCTCGAAGGTCGTAGACGGATTGGTGGTAGGATATATTCGGCTCCATTGAAATGCGATCATAACTGTTTAGTTGATCTGGGAGCTCATGTGATCATGGGTTACGGGGAAGGCAACCCTCTGGGAGTATTGGTTCGTAGACAGCTTGGCTTACCTGTTGTTCCTATGGATCCACCTGCAGGACTATATGACGGCGTACTTAATGAAGAAGTTGACCAAGATACTGAAGATAGAGCACATCGACTGTATGGACATTTACTCAGGAAGATGACTCAATTTAAGAATGTAATGCCTGAACCTAGTACCGCTCAGGGTGACGAGGTTCTGATGAGAGCATCCAAAGATCCTACCACACGTGATGAGTACCAAGAAAATCAGACAATTGCCAAGCTGGAAGAGAATGGTGAACTGCCGAAACCCTATGAAGATCCGGGCTCGTTCGTAGACCATCATGATAACGCCGGTAAATTTGATACCGATGAGCAGGAGACCCAGGAAGAATTTAAGTTTCTTAAAAGTATCGGAATTGATTGTAATGATGGCAATTATAGTAGACGTCGTAATATACATGTTGCTCCTGAGCCGCCTGGTGAGATGTATCCTAGTCTTGGTAAAACTTTAACGGGTCTGCTCAGCCAAATAAATGACCTTGCTCAGCTGTCGCATCAAGACATCAGACTTGTTAATTGGTATTTGGCCAATTTGGAATATAGTACTGGTGCAAATTTAGATAATCTTAGTCTGTCTAGTTGGAGCCAAGATGATGGCCATGACTTCTCCGGTAGACACTCAGCCATTCGTAACGGCTATATGTCTCTTACACGGGGACTTTATGTTTATCCTGAGAAGCTAGATGTCCGATTCAAAACAAGTGTTAAAGTAATTGAATATCATGACGATTACTCAGAAGTGTTCCTTGAGAATGGAGAACGAATTCAAGCTGATAGAGTCATTGTTACCGTTCCTTTAGGAGTACTCAAGGATCGAACGATCCAGTTCATACCCGATCTTCCTCAATGGAAGACGGATAGCATTGAAAGATTAGGATTTGGTGTGATGAATAAGGTGAGTAAGGATATAATTATCTTTTAGATATATAAATCGCCTGTTGTTTGCTAACATCTTTCATAGGTCTGCCTTATTTTTGAAGAACCATTTTGGGATGAGTCACGTGATATATTCTGTATTGCCCAGGGACCGGATGAGGAACTTACAAGTTCTACTCAAGATGATTTCAAGAATGGCAGAGGAGAGTTTTATATGTTTTGGAATTGTTCTAAAGCTGTGGGAAAACCATGCTTAGTCGGCCTTCTTACGGGTAATGCTGCTTCTAGAATTGCCAACGATCCAGACGATATAATTGTAGAAAAGGCCCGCGCAGCCGCTATGCAAGTAGTGCCTAAAGATTATGATCGGCCCATCCATGTGGTCGAGTCTGTGGTAACCCGATGGCAGATCGATCCATTTTCGCGGGGATCATATTCTTATGTAGGACTGGAGGCGACTGGGGCTGACTTTGACTTGTTAGCAAGACCAATCGGACATTCATTGTTCTTTGCAGGTGAAGCTACTTGCCGGACATATCCAGGGACTGTACACGGTGCCTATATATCTGGACTTAGAGCAGCCAGTGAAGTACTTACGAGTCTCATCGGAGAAATTGATATTCCATTCCCATTGATTCCACCTAAAGACTATGGATCTGGTAGTAGAAGCCATTATGCTACTGCTGTCTCAAGTCAGGCTAGCTCATCTATGGTTACTCCTAAGGCTTCAGTATCGAAGAATCTTTCACCTTTGGGCGCGCAATATGCTATGAGGGGTAGTGGTATTGGAGGGGATCACTCGGCGATACCTGCATCGTCCTCCCTACGTAGTTCCACAGTACCCGGAGAAAGCAATAACAATTCTAATTCTGCGGTTATGGATGAAGGATATGAGAATGAGAGTAGTGGTGGTGAAGGGTCGAGCAACAAACGGCTTCCGCGTCAAGTATTAAATTTGGAATTAATAGAGGCCACTTTGACGAAACTTCGTGAGGAACGAATTGGCCACGATAATGAACGCATGAGACATGATCTTATAATGGAACTCGGCGAACGACCTGTTAAACCTGAGCGGTCTCCGGCCAACCCGTTTTTGATTTTCCAAAAGGATTTCTGGGAAAAATGCCGACAGGAAACAGATCTCGCCAAGCAGAAGTCTAGTGGGGACGCAACTGCTAGAGGTGCTAGAAATGAAGTCCGAGCTGCTCTTGGAAAAATGTGGAGAGAGTTCCCTGAAGATAAAAAAATACCGTATCTCGAAGTCACTAAAAATATCAAGGAGGAGAATAACAAGAAATCGGATGCCTTTCGCAAAAAGCTTCGACAGTATGATGCTGAGGCTGAAGACTTCCGTCGGAGATGGAAAGAAGAACATGCAAGCGAGCTATCTAGTGAAGAACGACGATTAGGACGGATTCTCGAAGAAGCAGCTGGTGCAGACGGTCATGGTGCCAGGAAGAGGAGGAAACGCTAAATGAATACACCCTTTCTTGTATAATAATAATCTATTAATGTAGTCATAACAGTTATCAATTAATTTTTAATTTAACCTTATTTCAGTATATGTGTAGCAGTCAGTATCAGGCGGTGGGGACATACGATTCTCTGTTGATCCAGTCGTGACGCCTTCTGCTTCTAGCCTCTAGCTATATTCGATAATTTTGATCTCTGCTGGAACTTGCCGTCTGGAGCGAAGTAAGAGCTACAGGCCCCTTCGCTACAGTCGCGGGAGGGAGACAGTATTGGGGGAAGGTATTGCCAAAGCGATGCTTCTAGCAAAAAGCTCCAGCCGTAGTAGATACATGCAAGAACATGAAAACGGACTCAGACAGTCGAAGGCTGGCATCAAACTTCAAGATGTAATTAGAAACTACGAAGCAGAGCCCGAACTTCTTCTGTTAAGGGAACTAGATATAAATATACTTTATTTTATTGTCATGGTTAGTTCTCATAAGTAAATATCATTAAAACAAAAAGAAATTTCATCAATTGTCGTCAGAATCAGAGTCAAAAGCATTATTATCTACGACTTCATCACCGTTATCATCATCTATCATCATATCTCCGTCGCTATCGTCTTCGCTACCAGACAAGTCTTCGGCAACATCTTCCCATTCAACATAAAATTCTCTCAAACTTCTCTTAGCCCGACGAAGAACAATAGGATCGAAAGGGAAATAACCTTCAAGAGTAACAAACTCTTGCGATTTGGCCCAGAAACTATTACCAGCACCAAAATATGAGGTAGAGTTAAGCCCTCCACCGAGAGGACTAGGCGACGCGCTATTACTACTAGCTGTACTATTACCACTATCATGAGCCCTGAAACCACCTAGCCGATTCTGTTCCATAATAGTAAAACAGTAAGCAGCATTTTCCTTTTGAGCAATCTGGGCGAACATACCAACTACCGTACGTTTGCAATATCGAAGAGGATTGAACTTAGTAACAATCATGCGTTGGAATAAGTGATCTAAATCACATTCCCACACTGAAGAAGAACTCGATTGACGACGGCCAATAGTAGCGGAGATATTGAGTTCGCCAGAATTTCCATCTATTTTCCGCAACAGAGAATGACGGAAACAAAATATATAAAATAACGCCTGAGAAACCGAATAAAACATTCTAAAACGGCCCATTCCTCCAATAGCATGATCTGCTTCAATTTCTCGTTCAGTAATATATCTATCCAGCCATCCTGCAAGGAATGATACAACAAAGATAATCTGTGGTCGTGATAGGCCTTTCGCACGAGCAATAAATGACGAGATATATTGCATAGCCTTTTGACGCTTTTCTATGTTTTCTGAAGGAGATAGGGCCAATTCAATCATCGATATCAAAAATGCATCTAAAAGATCGGGGTGAGCATGGCATGTTCGGAAGATCATATACTGGACCGAACGTGTACGATGGGTGGGTAAAACATAAACTTTAAATAAATCCACAAGGGTTGTAAAAAGTTGGATAGTTTCTGAAGAAGTTAGAAGTTCGGGAGTGAATTTTGTATCCAGGTAATCAAATAGAAGGCACATAACCGAATCAAGTTTTTGTTTTATCCCAGAAATATCCGAATCGATTTGACCCACTTCATACTCTGAGATATCAGAGGCTGCATCATCGAAGGATATAACGCTTTCGGTGTCGTCATGGTCATCAACATCACCATCGTCGTCATCATTGCCGTCGTAACCCACGTCATTTACCTCACCATCAAGTTTTTTACCAATTTCTTTCTCATCCTCCTCATCATCTTCTTCTTCTTCCTCCTGCTCCTCATCTTCTGCTCCATCCTCGTCATCTTCCTCCAACTCTTCATATAACTCTACATCCAATTGTACCATTCTTTCAAATATCAAACCCCACACGGGCTTTTCTAATTCACTACAGTATTCAACTGTCTTCAATAAATTCCTTACATAACATACATAATGCTTCGTTGAATCAGACTTATGTGGAAAGTTGTCGATCAAAATATTATGAATCCCACTCGAAGAGGTTGGAATAAGTCGTAGTATGTATCTAAGTACAGAATGATGAGCAGTAGTTTTATCCAAGATGAATTCAGAGATAATTTTATTAGCAACATCCGTCCACCATTTTGGAATGCTACTGACAAGTACTCCTAAAAATCGTACATAAGCTGCTACAAACTGCTCACTACGACGACCATTAGACCACTTTAATTTTAATATCGCATTTATTATAGGAGCACACGCATGAGAATCCAGTCTACTAACTTCCGATGTCAGAGCCTTGATTAGATAAATTAATTGATCACTTGTCATAGCTTCACTTGATGATGATGATAAAACCAGTTGGGCAGTCAAGGTATTAATTGGTTCAGGATTGTGATTATTCGTTAATTGATCTAAAGCATCCTGAATATATGCCTTATACATGGTTTCGGAGAAGTCTTGAGCACGAGTGGCCATTTTATAATCATTATTTCGAGAAGAGGATGATGATGAACTTTTAAGAGCAGATTTGATATGGCCACCTGCACTAACAACACTACCGGCGATAGCTACAGAAGGAATCGCTGCTGGCATATCAAAAGACGATTCCTGCAAACAAAATGATACAACAAATATTAAAGCTTATGAGCATGAGATAAACTAGAGCAAGGAGCCCTAGTCAATATAAATAAAATAAATAAATAAGCTAATTCCCTATCAAAGGTCAAATAATAACCTTGTGAACAAAAATCCTAGAAACAAACACCCACAACCAACACAACTCCCGAAGACTTATCAACTGTTGAGAGTTGATTTATATCTGAAATGTAATTCAATAATTATATTCCTACTACTTTCTTCTGGCTAGTTAGACCAATGGCGATAATAATGGTGGTCGTGTTATGAGCGATAGAATAAAAAATGAAAAATAACAGGTAAGAAATCTGAAAATAAATTTCTATCCCTTCCAGAAAAAAATTATCAGGCTTCAAGAACTTCACCATCGTGGTATTTTACCCTTGCCCACAGGTAAGGCATCTTAAAGCCGCACATTATATAATTCATATGATCGATCTCCTACTCAATTTCGTCTCATTTTTTGGTGCTGCATCGCCTAACTCCCTTCTGCCTCCAACGGCTGGATCAAAGGCCCGAACCCCTTAGGTCGGTTGGCTCGGGTAAAGCTGGACCGAGAGGGTACATTATATTCACTGGTTACTCAGCCGGCCGGTGGCATTTTCAAGTCACGGGTATTACACCCCAGGCAGACAAGGATATAATTTTTTACTATATTATTCCGCTTATATGATTTACATGTGTTTACTTGACAGAGAATTCCAGAGTTTTGCAGCAGTTTCCGGATCTATAGCTTGTGCATCAAAAAGAGTCTGTTAGAAATGGGAATACCTTGTATAATACAAGCTGAAATACAACCGACATCTTACGAAGTATAATTAGACTATCAGATACTAATTGCTCAATACAGTTATTAAATATTTTCCGTCAACATTTTCAAGAAGTAGCTGGACCTTAGTACTATGGGAATATTTGGTCTCTTGAACGGCAGATATTAGGCAAAGAAAGTTTCTCAAACAAAGTATTCCCCTATATGTATATATATATATATATATATTTATATAAAATTATATCTAGAGTCATACAGAATTCATTTTTTTTTGAAGATTGTACATTATCGCCATGAACTCCTCCTATTCAAGCTTCTTGCAGGAAATTTTAATGTGCCTGAGATGGCTAGGGTAGGGAGAGTAACTCGATCTAACTCAAGTGATTGGAGCGGATCAGTTTACAACAATTTTACAAAGCTACAATTTTCTAACCAATCTCGAATTCGGCTCTGGATGTTTAATATCATATCAATTTGACTGAGAATAATTTTAATGCTAAATATCGCTTTGTAGTTTATCTTGTTCAACTAGTTGTATATGTTATGAATATAAATAGCCTAACCTAATGTCTGAGAATCATCCCAATCTGCGTTGCCATACACTTCCAGAAAATGGCATAACAGATAACGGTCACTTACTGAACTCTCAGCAACAATTTTAATTAGTGGAATTATTATTGAATTCTAACTGTCCACCGTCAAGTTGGCAAACATGATTTGAGGTAAACTAGATTCTCCCTCAACCGTTGCAGGAGTGGCACCCTCCTGGAAAGCAACAATATGGACGACCCAAATGCCAGAGCTATTAGGAAGATGGATGACCCCGTTGAGAATAGGCTCTCCGGATAGCTATAATTGAGAATTTGAATCATCTTTGGGCCCTGCGTGATGCAGGGACATGCGGCTGGACCTGAAGTGAACATCGAAGCATCATATGGCGTATTTATCTATGGACAGATATACAATATACATCTATAGCAGATTTTCTCCTTTTTCTTTCATGCGATTGGTCTACTTCTCACACGTTTTGCTATCTGTTGACTCACTCGTCAATTGGAGACTATGAAGGACAATTTTGATGTCCCGTATAAGTGTGCATTCGCTTCTGTGTCACGGCGGCTATTTTGGTTTTCCCAACCGCATAACGACAACCACATTGCCGCTATCTATTGACACCCCTCTCACCCCCGCTGGCCCTGGGCCCGGTATAGCTGCACTCGAGATTTGATGAGTTCAGCAATATCCGTCAGAAGCTCCAAGGGCTAGCTAGGCCCTAGTCGTGGGAGGCATTTGTGGAAGCTATACGTACACCACGGTTCTTGCCAATGGATTTGTATCTGATATGAATTTGGGGAAATCTTTTACTTATCTTCGTCTCCAAATACTTTCTCCATTTCCTGCAGGGCAGAAAGAGGGGGTTGGGGGTTAACGTCCGAAAGTAGACGAGGGGCCGGTGGGGGTTGAACTCCCCACTAAACTCTTATCTTTGATCAGCCACTGTGATTATCAATCTTAGATAAATAAAGACTATAATCATAATCAGATTTTTAAAATATATCGTTCCTTCACTTCTAATATTACCACCTAAGTATTTTTATTAAAGTGTATATCATGGGTCTCTCTTTAATTGGAAAAGTAGCTTTAATTACGGGAGGAAGCGCTGGGCTTGGAGCCTGTATTGCCGAAAAGTTAGCCGAGGAAGGATGTCATGTCGCTATCAATTATTCAGCCTCTGAAGCTCGGGCGGAGAAACTCGTTCAATCAATTATATCGAAATATCCTACTGTTAAAGCCATCAAACTCCAAGGAGATGTATCTCAGTTACAAACTTGTAAAGATCTAGTATTGGAGACAGTCAAACAGCTTGGTGGTCTTGATATAGTGGTGTCTAATGCTGGATGGACGGAAATGATCGATTTTGCGGATCTCGATAGTGTAACCGAAGAGGTCCTTGATAGGACCTATAGTATGAATGTTAAAGCACATTTTTACTTGTTCAGAGAAGCTAAGCCACATTTCGAGAAGAATACGCACGGAGGTTCATTCCTGATTTCTTCCTCAGTTGCAGGGTTAAAACCTGCTGGATCTAGCATACCTTATTCAGTTAGTAAAGCGGCTCTCAATCATTTGGCTAAATGTTTGGCCAAAACACATGGACCTAAATGTCGGATTAATGTTGTATGTCCAGGATTGCTTCTCACCGAATGGGGTCAAAGATTCGGAGCTGAACGTATTGCTCAAATGTCGGAGACATTACCTTTAAAATACCATTGCACTGTAGAAGACACCGCTGATATATTTATTTCTTTAGCAAAGAATTTGAGTCAAACTGGGTCAATTATTTCTGTCGACTCTGGAATGTCGGTCATTTAGATGAGTTGATTTTTGCCTCTGGCGTCGGAGATTTGAGCCACACCGCTTAGCTTACGCACGAAAATTGTACAAAAGGTCTAAAGCTATGGGATTTTATAATAAATAAATAAATATAGAATAGAGAAAGATATATACAAAAATTCCTATTAATATATATATCCAGCCTACCAATTTAGCTTTGCTCAATAATTCCACTACTCTGCCCACTATTTCCACGCATCTGTTGGTAATTTGGAGGTCCATAGTTTTGACCCTGTTGGACCCCACCATAACTACCGTTTCCATTATTATAATAGTCGTCATCATAGCCAGAGCTGGTACGGTAGTTCCTTCCCTGTCTACTATTCGAATTACTGGTAGCAGAGTCAAATATTCCAAGCAGCCTGCCAGATAACTTACCATTATTATAGTTACCACTTCTCATATTTGGGTTAACATTACTGCCACCTCCATTCCGATTTTGCATCCTATCTTCAGCCATATCTAGTAAGCCATGTATCAACCCTCCTCTCTTGTTTTGTTGTTTCTGATACTCTTTCTCTTGTTTCTGGTATTCTTTGAAGTCGTGGCTATTTTGTCGCCTCAATCTTCTTAAATCCCGTCTACTATAATCGTCATACTGGCTATATTGTTGTTGAGCAAGTTGCTGGTCATACAGACGTTGTCGATCGTATGGACTCATTCCGTATTGATCTTGTTCATACAGCAGTTGTGTACCCTGGGTTCCGTACGGTTGCATACCATATGGCTGCTGGCCATATTGCTGTTGTCTGGCGAACTGGGATGGGCCATATTCTAATTGGTCATACTGCGATGAACCGTATTGTGATGGTCCATACTGTGACGGTCCAAATTGTGACGGGCCGATTTGTGGTGGGCTGATTTGTGACGGACCGATTTGTGATGTGCCCACTTGTCGTGGGTCAATCTGCGATGGACTACCGTATTGTGGGGGATCATTTTGTGGAAGGTCATTCGGGGGCAAGTTACGTTGCTGGTCAATTTTTCCAGTAAATTTATAATCTTGTTTTTCAGACATCGTTGATTATGTAATATCCAATAATAATAATTGTTGTAAGTTCAAAAAAGGTTATCAATTAATTGTTATTCGAAAATGAAAATGATTTAAAATATTTAATTTTTATTTGAAATAAGAGGCCTTAACACATCTATTTATATTGAAATATTTCATGACCCGACTGTATCATCATTGTAAACTTCAATAAAAGATAGATTGTCTAAAACTCCAAACATGACTATGATCTTCAACAGACTAAGCTTAAAATCTGCCAAACCTTCTCGGATAATCCCTGTTAACTTAAACTTTGAATGGTCCATCTTTTGTTCATGGCTGTGCACTGCCCTGAAGTAGGGTCGCGGTACATGCATATTCCATTTCTGCACTGCCATCAGCAGCTCAGGGGAAAGTTTACCTACACGCTTAAGTAAGCAAAATATAAACGTTAATAATTATTGTATTTGAGCTTAGTAAGCGTAGCTTATAGCGATTAAGCTTAAATTTGACTTCTCCGGCCGTGAAACCGTAACTAGGGCACTAAGTTCAAGGTACGGCCCTAGCCCTATTTTACGACCCGTAACCAACCGAGATGACGGCGAGATCCGTATATTTGAATATCAACAATATTGATTGAAACTTGGATAGCTTCGAGCATAGATAAGCTCTCTATTATAGAACAGTACTGATAAGTTGAGGACTACTGCTAGTGCCGGCTGAGAGGTAATCCCAGACTCATTAACTTTTGTTACGCTGGGTTGTGGGAAATACGTTTGAATGTAGAGGAGATCTGACCGAGATATATTGACAACTAGATAGTTTCTAACTGGTCTGGATGACTTAGGCTAATCGAAGTAGGAGTGGTAGATAGATGTACATGCTGCTTATAGTTCAAGTTCTTCAGTATTGATGTTGTGGTTAGCAACACTATCATTAATTAATTAAGCAGAGCTCCTGTGAGTGATGTGGAGGTGTCCTAAATCAGCCTCGAAAGGTGACATTTTATTGATTTCTGATAAGTACTGTTATTATGTGTTATATGCGAATTCAATCTAAGAACTTCTCCTTTTGTCTTGCACCACAGAGTCTACACTCTAGAGTCAGTCCAGTAATCAACAATCATGGATACCGAGTGTAAGAGAGCATGGGGCTTGAACGGGCCGTGAACAGGGCCGGATCCTAGCGCCCAACACTTGCCTAAGGTCAATCATCGAGGTCAGTATCGGTCCGATATTTCTCGGACAGTGTGATTTTTCAGACTATTGAGTCGTACTAGCAAACGTCAGTTTCGGTGCCCGCCGACATGATACATCTCTCTCTCTTTTATGACTGGTAGTAGTAGAACGTCAATTTATCTCGATGATATTAGGACCGAGACTGTGATTGTCACCTAATGACATTTGTCGGTGGAGACGAGACTGGGGGCGTAGACCGAACCTTGGCAGCTGCACCGTGACTTTGCTTGTTTCAAGTGCATTGTTCCCCTCTTTTGCTGGGACTTACTTACCTTGAGCTTTGCTTGAGATAGGGGTCAGCAAAACCGGGGGGTTGGACCCCGATGATATAGTGACCCCCACTCAAAGTATACGTGAGTGCTTGTAAACTATAAGTTAATAATATATGCAAACTCAAATTCGACCACGCTGAACCACCACAACACCAAAGCCCAGGGCAGTTCATGACCGTTGCAGGTTCCATTTTTTGCAATGGTAAATGTCCATCCAGCCTAGTCGATTAATTTCCGTCTTTTTTTCCTTAGTAATCTTGCGTCATCAATGCGCTTCAAAGTGTGGTTACGCGTGGGGGGAACGAATTAACTGAATGTGGATCGCAGAAATTCATTAAGTTAATCTGTTATGCGCTCGACTTCCGAATGGGAAATGGTTGAGCCTTTGTCAGTTAGTTGGCCAGGCGTAAAAATTAATTAATTTATTTGAAAATCGCATAAGCTCCCTGCCAGCGGGCCGTCATAAGGGCCGGCGTCACTGAATATACTGCAGGGTGTTACTCAATTCTGAAACTGAAACTCCTTCAAAGCCATGTGTGTCAGTCCTGCCCGATCCTTCTAGTAAATCGATTCACCTCATCGACCCTTCCAGAAAATATTCAATTCGCATTCTTTCACGTTTTGTTTTATCTTTAGTATGCAATTCGTAGTTCATTTGTTATCATCAATAAATTATACGAGTTTAGCTTTGCGGCAGGGAGGATTGCTCTCCTTTTTTCGGAATCCGTAATATTCCACCCGAATTTGTACTAAATTTACCGTGACTAAACTTTCTTGCGGCCACCAGCCCACCAATAGTAACAAATTACTTACTCTGAAATAGCTGAGTATAACCGGTACAGTAAGTTAAGTTAACCATGCATGCAGCAAATAGAGGCTTAACGAAGTTCAACGGTCACCTAAGTTAAAGTGATCTACAAGTTTGTGTCGTTCTCCGTACATATCTGGTTAGCTCCGGTTGACTGTCTGGATTTCAACCGCTGTTTCCCCACGAAATTCAACTCCATTACAAGACGGCAGGCCTGAACGGTCGACGGGGGTTAGCTGGGGAAAGGGGGCGTGGCACAAAATGATTGCCCAGCATATCTACATGATAAGACAATTGGACTAAGTGAATATAAATTGTATATAAAGAAGGTGGGGGTATGCTGTTTACTCGATTTCTTATATCATTATTATCATTATTTAACTGATATATTTGTCAGAATTGTAATTGTCTCAAGTAGAACACTTGATTAAATTATTCAATAATAACCTTAGTAAAACAGTACTATTAAAAAATAATCTTTTCATCATGCCTATCGAATTCGTTAATTTGGGAAATTCCGGGTTGAAAGGTAAGTTATAATCAATTTCATTAGCGTCGACTCTTTGATGGTCGTTCATGTTCTAACACTTCATTTTAGTTTCCAAGATAATTCTTGGAGGTATGTCAATTGGTAAATCCTCATGGGCAGATTGGGTTATCGAAGATGAGGAACAAGTGTTTGCTATTTTGAAAAAAGCTTATGATGTCGGTATTAGATCATTTGATACTGCTAATGTTTATTCTAATGGTGCTTCCGAACTCCTTATTGGAAAATTTTTGAAGAAATATAATATTCCTAGATCTACTGTGGTTATTCTGACTAAGGTCTATAACTTTACTAATGATGACCCTGTTCTTCCTGATACTGGTGCTAGTGATATTAATCGTATCAATCGACACGGTCTTTCCAGAAAACATATTTTTGATTCTGTTGAATCCTCTGTCAAGCGTCTTGGTACTTATATTGATGTTCTTCAAATTCATCGTTGTGATAAGAGCACTCCTCCAGAAGAGACCATGGAGGCACTCCATGATGTTATTAAAGGTGGACAAGTTAGATATATTGGTGCTTCTTCAATGTGGGCTTATCAATTTGCTGAATATCAACATGCTGCTGATAAACATGGCTGGACTAAGTTTATTTCTATGCAGAACCATTACAGTGCTTTATATCGTGAGGAAGAGCGTGAAATGATTCCTTACTGTAAAAGCACCGGTGTTGCTTTGATTCCATGGGGCCCTGTTGCTGCTGGTGTTTTGACTAGACCTTTGAAGGATCTTGCTTCCACTAGTAGAGGCAAAGGTGAAGCTATTACTAGAAAAGCCTTTGGAACTACTGAATCTGATAAGCAAATTATTAATCGCGTAGAAGAACTCGCAAAAAAGAAAGGTGTAACTATGGCTACTGTAGCTACAGCTTGGGCTTTAAGCAAAGGTACGATTCCTATTATCGGATTCAGCAAACCTGAAAGAATTGATGATGCTATCTCTGCTCTTGAATTAAAGTTGACTGCTGAGGAGGTGGCTTACATTGATGAACCTTATACACCCAGAACTATTCTTGGTCATTCTTAAGTAATTCTGTAGTTTAACTTTGACTTCTTTTTATTATTTCTTTAGAGGGCTGCTGTTGCTCTATCGGATCCCTGTGTTCCCATTCAGTCCTCACACCAAACTCGCTCCGCTCATGAAACGGACACTGTACTCTGAGCCGCACGGCTGGTCAGTTCAGTTTATCGGACTTAGTAAGCCGACCTCCTGAGCGAGGCGAAATCTTTGGATATTGTGGCCCAATACAGTCACTAAAGGCAGAAAAAGGAGGGTCGAGGAGATGAGCTGGATAATCATTGTTTGTATTGCAAATAACTATCATTCTCAGTATCACTCAAACGAAGGAGAATATTAGCTGTGTCAGATACGGTCAACATAGGAGCTTTTTCGATGAAAACACAAGCCATGATATTTATTTTTCATTATTACTGACTATAATTTACAACTTTCATTTCTGCTCGGTTTATTTACCAAACAAAACATTCTCTGGACCAGCGGGAACACCCTCCTTAGGAGGAAGGCCAGTGACATAAGCATGAGTCAAGCCACCGTCAACAAGGAAATCTTGACCAGTAATGTAAGAAGCATCATCTGATGCCAAGAAAACTGCAGCTTTGGCTTGCTCAATGGCTTCACCGAATCGTCCCATTGGTAAATGAACAGTTCGACGAGTTTTCTTCTCCTCAGTATCAAGGAAAGCTTGAAGAAGAGGAGTATTCAAAGGACCAGGGCATAATGAATTAATTCGGATACCTTTTTGGGCATAACACACGGCCAATTCACGTGTCATAGCCAAAACGGCGCCTTTAGAAGCAGTATATGCGATCTGAGGAGTAGCAGCACCCATTATACCAACAAACGAACCAGTATTAATGATAGAACCCTTCTTGTTATTAGCTAAGAGTGAAGCAATGGCATGTTTGCATCCGTAGAAGACACCTTTAACATTGATAGATTGAGTTAAATCCCAGATAGAATCTTCAGTGTTGAGAACACCATCATCCTTAGGATGCATAATACCAGCATTATTAAACATGATATCTACACCACCCCAAGATTCCACATGATCTACAAGAGCCTTAACCTGAGCCTCTTTAGAAACATCAGCAACCAAATATTCAATCTTTACTTGAGAAGCAACTTTTTCACCGATTACTTCCTTGACAGAGGAAATAGCTTTTTTCAATCCTTCTTCATTAATATCAGATAAAAGAACATTAGCCCCTTCTTTCACAAATTGAACAGTAGATTCTAATCCTATGCCACTAGAAAGAAGGGTTAGTACAGTCGAGAGTAACGAGTGATAGGGTACCCGCCAGACGCGGGCAGGACAGGGCAATTTAGATCACTCAACGCGAACAAAGCCAGTAAAGCGGTCGGAGGATTGGCAGTTAACGATTCATTTTTAGACATACCCAGCAGCACCAGTAATTATAGCGTTCTTTCCTTCTAGACGTCCCATTGCGATTTTTTTATTATGAAGGTAGAGTTATTTGTTTCTAATAAGAGTAACTTGGGTTCAGCGAGGCAATGCTCCTGTTTATATATACACGGAAATTATATAAAAGGAAGAGAATAGACGAATCAATCATGACATGACCAGTCAACTAATTAACACGAATACACGCTTGAGCGATTGCGGCTTATCAGCGTGAGAAATGCTGCGGCTTATTATTGAGGCTTCGAAATTTCACTCCTTTTGGCTACAGGGAAGAGTAGATTGACCAAATATTCTTTTGCCCGGGTCAGCTGCCTATACCTTCCTAACGCGGGAGCGGCGGCTTTATCATTCTGCTTATCTGGAGTGAAGTCCGGATCAAAGCGATATTAATCGATGATCTATCAGGCCGAAATATTCCGCGGAGATATATTATTAGATATTGAGAGTTGGATAGAATAAATGAATGAATGATCACTGCGACCTCGCCAATACAGAAATTGATTATTGATTGATAATATATTAGACAGGGTTTTAGGATGTTTTGATTAATCTAATAGAAAGAGTTAACTTAATATGTAGATGATTATGCAGGATATGAACAGTCGACCCGGGGTGTTCTTATATGTGCCAACATTGTTTGATCTCCCGATCTGATAGATTCCATCAATTAATCTGTAGAAATCAGACTCTAAACTTGTACAATCATTTCGATCTGCAGCGTGTGACCTCCGACTACTTTTCGAGCTGGGGACGGATCTTAATTTGACAGCGATCTCGGAGTTACAGGGGTCAGGCATCTCTAGATAATAACGAGCTAGATATCTTTTGAAGCAGAAGCGGGGGCATTTTGAGATGGCCGAGGCATCTTTAGATGATACCTGATGGTATGTATCTACATGGGTCAGTCCACAAACCTTAAATGCTATTTAACCGATAAGTTAAAATTAGCCTATAGCATGCGTGACAGGGAGGCAGCCAAGTCAAATATTCTTATCTACATTAAATGCTGCCTATCTTTTACCTTTACACGGGACTTTCATAGATAAGCTGGTTACAGGTATTTAGAAACTAACACGATAGATGGCGGATACAAGTGTTTGCACTGAGTATATTCATTCACTCAGGTTTCAGCAGCTAATGTAGACAATAAACAAATGATTGGACCGAATTTGAATAATGTCTCGAAAAAAACAGAGAGTCATTAACAGTATTACAAAGTTTAAAGCCAAGAATTATACATTGAACTACGTGAAATATCTACTTTTCCGAAGGATTGTGATTGTCTGCCCTCTCTAAGTTCAGTCCCATATCCCAGCTATCGTATGGTGTTGTACCCCAGATATACCTGAGAAAGGAGCCAGTGTATATATGACTTATCAAGTCCATATTTTGTTAAGTCGCCGGGCATCAGAAAACGCATTAAGAAAAGGCAGAAAGAGAGACAGACCCGTGTATACAATCCCTAGTTAACTTCATGTAACTTACCGTATCAGACTAGATAGGTACGATTCCAGATAATCAATCGCCCGACTGTCAGAACAAAAATTGGCAGTTATAAAACATTCTATGGCGCCGCACTGCTACAAATAAGCCGATTTGGGAATTCTGCGCTGCTGATAACTTACTGTAAATAGGCAGGTAGAGACGAACTAATTGATCATCTCTCTCAATGGATCCATGCGTCGCGGAAAATATCCGCTGCTGCTAAAGAGATATGCTGGGTTATTTATATATAAATATAAAACCTGTTTCAACCCCTGTATCGCAAAGATAACAGTGTATTAATTGTGATTCTCTGATTATAAAACTTGGTATCTCCAGGAGTATAGTAAATTTAGTCGCTATTAATTTTTAGTATCATCATGTCTTATACCACTAAAGAATTATGGGAAAAGCGCCTATCAGGAGACAATGCTGTTAAGGTCGCCGGGATCGATGCTGATGGTATCGTTCGTGGTAAAATAATCTCGAAAAAAAAGTTTTTTAGCGTCATTGAAGATGGATTCGGGTTCTGTAGGTAGGTTTAAGGTACTCTTGTTACCACCATTGATCTTACTGCATTTCTAGGTGGATACTCCGTCTACCGTTCGGGATTGGTGGTATTATAGTTTCTGTAGCGTAGCGAGAGCTAGAGGGATCTCCAGCTGCCGGAAGTTGAGTGGGGAAGGCATTGACATATGTAATAGAAATTAACCTGTTTTTTAGTGTGATATTTGGTTGGGATATGCATGACAGAACCTATACAACGGAATTGACAATATCCACTGCTGGAAATGGTTATAGGGATCTAGCAGCTAAGATTGATCTGAACAGTTTTAGGCGAATCCCATGGGAGGATGATATACCATTTTTTCTGGTTGAGTTCTATGATTCTTTAACAAATAAACCAATAGCCCCTTGTCCAAGATCATTGCTCAGAGGAATATGTGGTAAATATAAACAAGAACTGGCGGCTGTACCTACCGCTGGCGCTGAATTAGAATTCTTTCAATACAAAGAAACTGCTCAATCAGTCCAGGATAAAAATGGGGTGGGACTTGTGCCTTTAACGCCGGGCATGTTTGGATATTCTGTGCAAAGACCAGTACTTAATAAGGAATATTATTATGAAGTACTTAATAAATGTCGAGACTTCAAAGTTGAATTAGAAGGCTGGCATACCGAAACTGGGCCAGGAGTTTTTGAAGCAGCTATTGCTTATTGCTCAGCAGCAGAGATGGCTGATAAAGCTGCATTATTCAAATTACTCTGTAAATCCATAGCTCCACAGTATGGAATTTTACCTTGTTTTATGGCCAAACCGGTTCAGGGAATGCCAGGAAATTCCGGTCATATTCATTTGTCGTTAATTGATAGTAAGACTGGTAAAAATCTGTTTTCCAGACCTTCGATAGATAAATCCGCTCCATGGCCTGATGCAGAGTGGTTTAGTGAATTAGGTCAAAGTTTTCTAGCCGGTATATTAGAAGGCTTAGCTGATATAATGCCATTGTTGGCTCCAAATATTAATTCTTATAAACGATTGGTGGAGAATTTTTGGGCGCCCGTTTCAGTGAGTTGGGGATTAGAACATAGAATTGCCTCTATTCGACTTATTTCACCAGCTGAACCTTCATCAAAGGGTACAAGGTTGGAGATTCGTACTCCGGGGGCTGATGTTCATACACATTATGCCATGGCTGCTTTACTTGCTTTGGGCCGTAGAGGAATTGACAAAAAGTTGAAATTGACTATCCCTCCTATGGGTAAAAGTCTTACTACTACGGAAGGTTTTGAAAAACTACCTCGATCATTACTTGATGCTACATTAAAGTTTTCTGCTCCTAATAGTTTAGCCAGAGAGGTCCTTGGTAATGACTTTGTGGATCATTTTGCTGGAACTCGTTTTGAAGAAATCAATCAATGGAATGATGCTGTTACGAACTGGGAGGTTACCAGATATATTGAGACCGCCTAATAACCCGTTGCATATACACATATATATATATATAGTTCATTTAGCTCAGCTTCAGTTGGGGATTGAATTAACTCATTTCTATCCATTCGAGGTGACTAATAGGTTGTAGACAAGAGTTCCAGGCAGTTGGCCTGAGGCTACTGCTTCATAACCGACGTCGATTAAAACGAACTCTAGCTCGCTAGCTAGGGTAGAAAGCCATATTTCTACGATTTAATTTACATTTCGAACGAAAATCCCAGGATCCAATAATGATGTTGTTGGCTAGAGAATTCTCGGCCACCTGCAGCCTCAACTCCCAGCCGGGCCAGAGACTTGCCATTTCTATAGATTTATAATTATTTATTAACTATTTGATCTGTATAATAATAAATCATCATTCATTATCGTCATAATTATTTATCCACTGTTATGTTCCCACCGATTCATTCAGAGTCAATCTCAACTAGTTCCTGTTCTTGAACCTTTCGTTCCTCTATCACCTCTATCTCGTCATCAGCTGAACTTATATCTGGCACATTACCCCCTGGTGGTCCGTCAGTCGTATTATCAAGTGACGATATTGATTTGAAGCTGTGCTCAGATCTGTTCTGAAGATGCTGTGCCTTGCGTGCCCTTCTCTCAGCCAATCGGCTGCTGGTTCCACCACCCAAGCTCCCACCTCGAAGACCATACTCTGAATTGCCACTTCGCAACTCGAGCAAAAGCTTTCTTGCTCGTCCTCCAACATCCTCAGAGTCAAGTGGACTACTAGCAGCAGGCAGGGCCGAGTCCGAAGCAACGGATTGAGACCGCTCGAGTTGCACATCTGCAGATTCTCTATTTTCACGACCAATATCATCTTCCTCGATATAAGAAGGTGGCGTTATCGGTATGTCCTCAGAACTACCAGTTTCAGGCTGGAGAGTAGCTGATGATATAGAACTATCTTTATCTACCCTGTCCGATGGTACAGGCGCCGAATTGGCAGTGGCTTCAGAATCCGTAACATGTATAGGTTCACCGGTGGCAACCGGCTCTTGAACTATTTTACTAATTTCACTATCACCGCCACTACCCTCACCACTTCCATCACCACTTCCTTCTATTACCACCGTGTTATCATCATCATCTAACGTGGTTGTGGACGCCATAAGGGCTCTTCGTTGATCGGCCATGTTCCTCCTGGCAGCTGCTCGTCTTCGAGCACTTCTGGCATCCCCAGACGGACCAGCAGCCTTAAGCTTCTCTAATAAGGTATCCATGACAGAACTCGATGATGGAGAGCCACCGGAAGTACCAGCAGAGCCATGTCCCAAGTTTCCAGCTTCTAACTGAGCCGACTTCTTTGGTACTTCCTGAAGTTTTTTCCTTGCTTCATAGGCTCTTGTTTCCTGTTCTCGGAAAATGTTTTCTTGTTTAGCTTTTTGATATTCCGACACGAATGAAGCAAATTTTCCAAAAAATGAGCTAACAGAACCTGCATCACTAGGATCCTCGCCAAAATATTTCATTAACTTTTCAAATTCTGACATCGTGGTCTTAAGCTGATCACCAAGAAATTCACGTTTTCGCCTAGCTTCCGGTAACACCGACAAAACTGTACTTAAAATCTTATCTTTAGGGTGGAATTTAGATGGGTCACTCAGATTACCAATATCAATCGACGTCTGTACATTTTTGATCATCTGCATAAACTCCAGACAATCGGTACGCACTTGCTCAACAGACAACTTAGCCACACTGACAGCGTCGTTCAAATCATTACAAAATTCCTCCAAATCAGGGAAGGATGTTCTGACTATTTTCTCCACATAGTGCAAAAAAGTCATCGTATTTTGATCATCCTTGGTGAAGGCCAGGCGTTGTAAGGTCCCAAGTTTGAAGCCGCTCGCTTGCTTCGAGGAATCGTTCATATAATTACCAACAGCCAGTATAATTTCCAACAAATCTCTTAACCGATTTGACTTTCGAACAGAATCACTTGCAGAATCTATTAGTCGCAATTTCACTACTAAGTCATTATATTCTCGTTCGTAGGTAGACACCACAATCAATGCACGAATACGTGACTTCCAGTAATGCTGAAGGTTATAACATAATTCAAGGTAAATATGGTCGGCGCGTTCAAGTTCATTAGGGTCCTTTTCCGGTTGCTTGTCGCCATTGTTACCGTTCTCGTCCTGTCTAGTCCAGTCTACGCTGTATGGCTGGAAATTCCTAGCCAAGTTTATAGTCACCTCAACGAGCTCAGGCTTGGACAAGAATTCCAAAACATTTGTATTTCGAACCACCTCAGAATCACACGATAAAATCTTTGAGACAAGTTCGTCTACTGAAAGATTAGAAAACATATGCAGGTTGATACCAAACTGTTGAGATAAGTCTCGAGCCAGAAAAGATATTTTGTCTTCTTTAGCCTTCTTTCTTCCCATGACTTTTTTGATTTCTTTTGCTGCAAATATTCGTTCCACTTCCTCAAAGATACCATTCTTATGGAGAGTATCTGCTAAAGAATTTTCACTCGCGGCCACTGCCCAGACCGTATGATCGACAGCATCAAGTTTCTCCCAATGCATTTGCTTGAGTCGTCGCTTAGGCCGTACTCCAACCAAGCTGAATTGAGGTGTCTGGGGGATAGATGGCGTGACCGCAGGGGAGGGAGTTCCCGACGCTGAAGGAGGAGGGGGAGGCGTAGGAGATGCAGTATTAGAGAAGCCGAGAGGTGGAGCAGGTGGGGCAGGAGATCCGGAAAATATCCCAGGAAGTGGTGGAGGCGGTGGAGGAGGCGGCGTGGAGCTACTAAATCCTGGAGGAGGTGGTGGTGGAGGGGGTGGTGCCGAGCCATTGAAACCAGCAGGCAGTGGTGGCGGTGGGGGGGGTGGTGGTGCCACTGCGCCATTAAAGCCAGATGATTGTGGAGGAGGGAGAGGCGGAGGCGGAGGAGGTGGAGCTCCATTGAAACCAGTAGGTAATGACGGAGGAGCCGGCGGGGGAGGCGCCGAATCATTGTAACCACTCTCCTGACCTTCAGAATTCTCCTCATCCCCATCCACTGATTTACGACCAGCAATCTTAGTGGATAAATCAGATAGAAATGCAGTTGGCGGTTGTGTGCGTGGTAGTGTGGTCGAATTCTCACCATTCTTCATCTTACCGACCACTACTATTCTCGCCTTGTCAGTAACAGGCGAATAAGACTTCAATTCCGTTAAATCTGTCATGTCTGTCAAATCCGGAGATGATCGATTACTGACTGATTCATTGTCGTCAATAGAAATATTCCTGGCAACATCATTTGAAGCATGCTGAAGTTCTTGTAACCTCTTCATCCGGAGTAGCCTCTGTTCATAAAGATCAGCCCGAGTCGCCTCGGGTAACGTCAACGCGAACGAATCAAGCCTTTTATCTTCTTCTGGATCTTGGAAATCGAAGATCTCCAACTCTCGTGCTTCCAATTGTAAGGCTTCCATTCTATCTCTAAGTTCTCGCAATCGTGGACTCGGTTCAAGCTCCCATGCCTTGCCTTCCAACTTATATTCAGTCTTTTTCCTCGCTAATTGAGCTTCCAATTTACTTGCCAGCTTGTCTCGATCTAAAATTCCCGATCCAAGCCCACTCGGGATTACACCACTGCCGCCTTTGCCGTTAATGGTAGCTGAAGCGCCACCCCTTTGCTGCTCTTTCAAAATCATGTAGAGTTCGCGAATCTCTAATTCCTGATTCTGTAGTTCAACCACATGATTTTGTTTAAGATCGTCTAGATCCTGCTGAAGTCCTTCATTAACTCGTCTCTGTAGTTGTAACATTTCCGCCTGTTCATCTAATTGCTTCTGTAATCGGCCCACCAAGCCATTCGCGCCCAAATTTACCAACTGTTGCATGCGATCTCGCTCAGCTCTGGCCTCTTCAGCCTCTTTCATAGCCTCCTTAGTTTCTAAATACGCCCTACGCGCCTGATCATCCGTTTGTAATCGACCCAAAATATGCTGGACTGAAAAGTTCAAAACATTTCGAAGATCGACATCCGGCGAAATTCGATCCATAACTACATGAGACATAAGAGCATCGACTAGTTGAAACATTCGCGCTCCATCATCACTAGGATCCTCCCGGACTAATAAGAAATGCTGCATTGCACTTAGAAAGAATCCTTCAGCATTTGTACCCCTGACTCGAGACCAGATCTCTTTTGAGATTTCTATCGGATCATCCATATCCTTAATATCTTCCTCTCGTTCGATACTCAGTAAGTCTTCATAATCCAAGGCAGCTGCTTCGTCGTATTTCCGAATCTGCTCATCAATATGCTCATATCGAAACTGTTGCAATTTGGCGGCAATCCGCGGAAGCCCAGATGCTTTTAATTGTGACCGAATATGAATTCGCACTTTCAAGTCTGGAGCACCCATAACAATGACGTTTACAAGTAACATTGTTGAAAGACCATATTCCATTAGCAAACTCTCCATGCCCACACCGCCTGTACGATATTCTTCACTGGCCCCTACAAGAGAACCCATTTTTCCTCGGCCGTCCAGTGTTTGTTCAACCATTCTCAACCATGCTTCGAATCGACCAATATCACCCATATGTCCTTTCATCTGGTCTAATGAAGATAGAACTTGTCCATGCCCTATGGGCTCCTGCCAATGGGCCAAAAAAGTCAACACATCAGTGACAAGTTTGCGAGTGGCTAATCTTGGAGATATCATGCTATGAACTAACGAAGTTATACATTTACTAGTTTTAAGCGCATTGTCGGCACCGTCCTTTAAATTTAATAATGCTTTTAAACATTTCACCAGATCGTACTCCCTGTCAAGTAATTCGTCATTCCAGGCTGAATTTCGGTGGTTTATGTGAGATAACACCGTCGACAATGCAACTTGGCCCTGGGCTTCAATAAAATTCTGCACCCAACTCACCGGCTCAGTACGTAGCGATACCCAGAGATTCCCTAACTGTTTTGGAGAAATGCTGTTATCCATGAGTTTACGAACATACCACTCCGGCGTGTTTTTGTCGTTCCGAGTTTGCAATCCTCGTTTTTTATCATTATTAAATTCCGTCAAAGCATCCTGATGAATCAACATCCATTTTTTTGACACTGGGTAAGCCATCATCTGCTTTTTAGCTGCTTCTGGCAAACTCTTAAAATCTCGCTTGTTCTATAATGTTAGCTAAACAAAGAAAAACTAATAAGCCCTTTTCTACTAGCACCCCGCTCGAGGCATGAGGTATCGTAATAGAGCCGAAACGTTACGGTGTTATCTGCTTACCATTAGATCCAAGAACATTTCTTCTATCTGTGAATCGCTTCTGGGGCGTTCAAGGAAAAATTCACCACTATTCGCAGCATAAGAGCTTGATTTGGATGTCTTGGCGGACATAAGAGAAACTGAATCATCTTCTATGGAATAACTAGATTGTCGAGAAGGAGTAAGTGACCCTAGGCCGATAATACTGTTGCTATTATCTATACTATGAGAGTTACGATGATGTCTCCCATTACCACTTCTCTGATTCTGTTGCGGATGGTAATGAATATTATTGATCGGATGATGAGACGATAAGGAAGCTGATGTCATCACTGATGAGTGAGACATAACTGGCGTTAATTGATAAGAAGATGATGAAGAACTATTATTTTGACTAGGACTACCATGAATCCGTGTCAACGGTAATGGCGGAATGGGCCCACTAATTAATGGAGTTGGTGCAAAGGACGTCGTCGAAGATGAATTGGAATCCGACCTCCTAACATCGTTATTTGAGGGTAAATAATTAACTGGGATCGGAGACTTCGACGATTTGGATGATATTGAATCATATGGAATAGATGAGATCACAGAACCATTCGTCGTCGTAGGTTGCAAGGTATTTGTGCTACTACCACTGCTACTAGTACTGGAATTACTCATCTGAGAGGGTCTATGATCCTTACTTGAACTTGAACTCTTCGTCAACATCTTTATCGAGGCCGTCACAACTTTCGCCGCGGTGCCAGAACTCGAGCCACTACCATGGAGGGTAGCCGAGTCCTCAGAGGCGACCGATTGCTGCGAAGGCCTTCTGGCCACCATATCCTGGCAAAGTTAGTATGGGATAGTAAACACACACACAAATCAAAATAGATTGTCAGTATTTGAGCAGTCCTCAGTCTTCACTACTTACAACAGCCGCCTCTTTTTATTGATATGTGAGTTGAAACAGGATCGCACTCAGAAAAATGACAGTCGCTCCTTCTTGGCTAAATGGTTAGTCAACACAAAAGAATGATAATATACATATGGCTGGGCTTTATTGGGCGAAGCTGGGAATCCGAGAGCCCTCAATTAGCTCAATGAGCAATGCAGGAACTCACAACCCAATTCCGCAAAAAACATTCGAAAAATCGGAAACAAATTGTAAGATAATCCCGGCAAGAAACAACCCCCCAATAGTCCTGTTCAACTCTGGTGCTCTTTTTCGCGAATAGGTTCGCCACCTGGATCTGCGGAAATAATATTAAAGATCTTTCACATTATTTCCATTTTGTTGAGACTTACCTGCTATCACTTAGCGATATAATTAGCAGCCCCCTTTTTTCTACCGAATATGGTGAATAATCAAATCGAATGCTGGAAACAGACTCCTCTTTCTTTATAAGCTTGCGAGGATGATTCAAGCCTGGAATTTATTTATATTTCCTATGCGAAAAGATAAATCAACCGGATTCAAGTACTATAATACTCAATCACCGTCTGATAATAATAATTATTTGAAACCCTATACTCATAGTCAGTAGGAGTGGTTAGTAGTTAGTGATATACGCACTCACGTACTAAGTAAAAACTGGTGTGCGATCTGTATTGTGTTTGGTGGGTTGTGGTTGTTAATTGGTGTTAAAGTTAACGCGTGTGTTAATGGTACGTATGACATTAAGTTACTTGGGGCTAACTTCTTTATTGCTGACTAGTTAACGAACCACTTATAGTTAGTTAACTACATACAATGATTAGATAGAATAGAGCAGAGCGTTAACTGCTAAGTTAACTTGCAAGAATGACGCGGCTTAAACATTCAGGGTTGGGAATAAAATAAAGTGTGAGACGTCCGTACTCATATAAATCATCTGCAAGGTTAGAGGTTGATATGGTGGGTGGAGGAATCCGGAGGGAGAGGAAAGAGACAGGGGGGTTGTATAGTTTGTACAGACTCGATCTGGCATTAACTCATTTTCTGTTTGTGGCATCAGCAAGTGTTATCGTTAACTGAGTCTCTAAGAGTATGCTTGAGACTATCTGAGTTTGGCTGAATTAGTTTGATCGGATTGGCTGGTATTGGTTTTGAATCTCTCTCCTAGTCAAATTCAATATAGTGACTTAAATGTTTCATGCATGCGACAGGACTAGTTACGTTTAAGTTATGTCAGACAACGAAGGTATTTGAAACTGGATCGAATAGAAGAGAAAAAGAAGATGTAACAAAATGTATTTAATAATGGTGACATGCTGATTAAAAAGGTCCTCTAACACCTTATCTCCGGGACTGAGACCAAGAGGGGCCACAGGTCTTCATACGACAGCTAGAACTCGCTGGATCTCGATGCACTCGATAATTGCTCTGATTGATTTTAATTCTTCACAAATTGGGCAATTCTCTAGAGCAAAGAGTGTTATTTGCCCAAATACCGGAGGCAGAATCTGGATGGCTGAATGCCAGCTAGATCTTTCTTTTGAATTGACTTGGAGCTTTGACGAGGGTTCAGCCCAGTTAACGTGTGCTATTGTATTGGATTTATTCCAAGCTGTTATTTGAAGTGGAATTAGAAAACGCGAAGGAGCGAGCAACCGAGAACACACAACTAAATCTTATTTATTACTGCCAAATAAGAGCAGCAAAGTTTAACAAAAAGTAATACTATTACAACACCTTCAATTGACTAATGTCATTCTAACTAATTGATGAAATCATCACACATATTACTGTATGTGTTTAGGCTAGTAGACAGATTAGTTGTGGTTTCTGAAATAGAATAAGAGGAGATCGCTATGCTCAAGCTGCAGAGTCTGACAGGGGACCGAGAGAAATGGCATAAAGAGATTTGACCCTAAGTCCAGACCATGGTGCCCAAATTCTGCTCTCTCCCATATTGCCTCCGGTATTTGGAACGTCGACCAAGGCTGTTACTTTAAAACTGGCCATAAAATAAAGATTATTCCCGCTCACTATAATAGATTTTAAGTATGTCAGACATTTATTATTAATAATAAATTAAACTATGCTATGAATAGCTTAATTATGATTATGCTACATAACGCCTCAAATTTCTGCGCAAATGGGAACCATCTCGATTTATTGAATCAACTACTTGCCTCCACCATGATAATCCGCAAATTGAAGCCGGTGTATTTTACTCGTCTTCACAGACGCTGTGCCTTAGTTAGAGACTCTCAATGTCTCTCATACCGGTCAGGTCACTCTCATACTAAGTGATGGAAATTAGATCACCCCGCAAACTTCCTAAGCTATCAAGTAAATTCTATCTTCGATCGACATTCTTTGAATACATTTTGAAAACTCACATCTAATGGAGGACTTTTGGAGCTGCTTCCAAAGGCAACGTGCAGTACGACTACTCTTTATTGTTAAAGGATCTTACAAGAAAGGGGTTACGTAGCTTTCATTACGGGGATATTCTATTAAGCACTTTAAACAGTGGTGAGAAATCACTAGCTTGAGACTTAAATAAAACTCTATAGACGGATATGCCGGAATACCGCATGCTAGAGGATATCTGAAACAAGTTCATCGTGGCTTATTTGCTTTCGAAGCTAAGATCTAACGAACATCCTCCTATATTGATGTCGCATCAAGATTATGACTTCGAAGTATATTCGACTAAGGTGAAAGCCAGACCACCAGGACAAACAATAAACTAATTGCCGCCAGCCGGTCTAGAACGGGTCTAGAACTCGGTCTGGAGTCCCCTAGACTTAACCAGCAGCAGAGCAATGGCACTAGATCTTGTAGGAAAAGAATTAAGTTCATGAGCTAGCAAATACATGGCTCCAAATTTGTTTTATACTATATATGTATCTATTTGTCTTTCTACCCCAACTTCGTAAATAACTTGACGAGGTGGTTGTAGTTTATATGGAATATATGCATATGCACCTTTTACAATGGCGGGCGATAATGCCCGATAAGAAGAGATCGACAATCTTCATGGCGCAGGTACCGCGAAAGAGAAGTTGAAGTAAAGATTAAAGAGCAAAAAATATCATGAGCTTGACTACTTCTAGACGTATACAGAATAAACTTCTTTTAGTATGCTATATGGAGAAACATTCGAGTAATTTCACGTCTGATGGATCTTCTTATGGTCGGCGAGATCAATTCTCCACTGCCTATCCTAGGAATAGTAGTTCTTGCTGCAGGGGTGTGACTCTCGTTGAATTTTAAGCCGAGAGAAGTGAGTAACAGGGTCTTTGGGAAGTGTCCCATCTGTCGGAGCTACATGAGTGATGACCACATAGTGAAAACGCGACGTGGTGCCGCATTGTCATCGTCACGACTGTCTGAGGACGAAGCGTGGGGAGAACAAATATCTAGATGCTGAAAGAAAATTATGAAGACTACAGAAACATATTATTATCCTAATTCTTAACTCTTTTATATTTATGAGGATCTTTTCTGCTCATTTTAGTTTTATCTCGTGTTCCTTTACCTCCCTCCCAAAATGGAGAATGTTTAGAGTCGAACGAATGTCGACAAAAGAGGCATACCTCGGAAAAATTCTGCTCTCGAGAACACTTGCCACATATCATACGATGAGCTCTCTCATAAGGATGGTTAGATGCCTCGTCATGGCACTTATCACAAGGGAATACCTTATTACAGCAGCTGAATCGAAACCAACGATTGGATTTCTTGTAATGGTGACATGAACCATGATCAGGTAAAGGAGTTCCTCCAGTCAACCCTAGCCTTTGATTATTTACTTGCTTCTTAGCAGAGGTAGTATTTATCTTGTCTTTAGTCAGGTTATCACTAGAAATCACATCAAATCTGAATTCGGGAATCAACAGAGAGATCCTACTATGACATTCCCGACAATTGAAATCCTTTTTACGACCAAAATCAACCTTACGGAATGCTTGGGGCCACGAAGCACTACATTGACCACACGTTGGAGTAAACGAACTAGGTAACAAATCTACAGCAGAACATCCAGATAAATCGAGATAACCAGCGTTAAAGCTGTTAGAATGCAAAAAATTCTTCCTGAAAGCAGCGGCTATAACTGAATCACATTTCTGGCATCGGATAGCCATTGCCTTAGATTCTCGACCATAAGGACCAGATTCAAGATTCTGCATTTCATTTTCGGTTTTACACTTGCTACAAGAAACAGCCAGGTTAAGAGTATGGCATTCCAGGAATCCTATATTAGTCATTTCAATTCCCACCAACTCAATACCAGTGCCTTGCTTCTTTAATTGGGTAAACCCATTATCATTATCAGTATCATTATCAGTGTCATTATCAACATCATTATTATTATCATTATCAGCATCAGTATCAGTATCATTATCAGTAATATCAGCAACAGACTCCGTAGAATCAACAATTCCATTCGAATCATCTCTATTATTGCGCAATACAACTAATTCCGCAGTAGGGGACTGCTTATTCTCAGAGCTTTCCAACTCATCTGAAACAACAGCCTTGCATGTCGCTCTTGATCTATCACGCATTTCGGCTGACAATTTCGATGTAACTACAATTTTATGTTCCTTTACGATATTTTCCTTTTGGTTGTCAGAAACCCAATTTGGTAAAATAAGATTCTCCAACTCCACAGTTAAATAGTTCACCAGAGCCAATAATGACCATGTTTTCATCACAGCCCGTGACTGAGAATTAAAATTAAACATCACATTCAGCGAAGCATCGTCATGATTCGGCAAAGAAATTATGCAAGGTGAAATTCCATAATCATTTGGAACAGTCAAAGTGACTGTAAACGGAGATGTCAACGTCTCCGGAAGTATTTCCGATTGAGGAGGTGGGGCTACGGTAATATATATAGCGGTGGTTGAGTGTTGCGGGTTATACCTGGCAACCGTTTCACCCAGTCTTTTAACGAGAATGTCGATTTGCCTCTTTCGCTCTTCACTTACTGCACGCGGTACAAAGGTGCTACTGGTCGGATTCCAACCAGGGTTTGATTCACCACGATTATCGGCAGTAGTTCTAGATATCGCTGTGGTAGCGCCACTAGCAGACGGCTGATTAGTTTTCTGTGACTGCCGATGTTTCACAATTTTAATAATTTCTTGTTTATCTTTCTTTAAAAATGCTTCTAAATTTTTATCAAGCTGTTTGATCATCACCATAATATTAGGGTTCTTAGCTGGCTTCACAGCAATCTCACGGAAACCAGACTCCACATTCGCCGAATACCCTTTGGGAATATCAGTATTCTGAACTGAAATCCACGGCCGAGATTTCGGATAATCACTGGGAACATATAACTGAAATATCAAATGAGCAATATCAAATGGGAACTCTGGATCCGAAGGAGCTAGAGCTAATGAGTATGACGAAGTTGATGACGACGCCGTCGAAACAGGTGAAGTCTTTATTGAAGTTTCAGGGACACCGTATCTTTCAAGAACTTGTTGAATTTCAAAATCTCGCTTTGATAATCTATTTGGTTGCTTATTATTTGCGGTATTTGGCCCGTTCGATGTATTCGATTGATTTGAAAGGTCGCGTCTAATCTGTCGTGGACCTTTCTGAGTTTGCTGGCTTTGCTGGCTCTGCTGGCTCTGCTGACCCGGCTGACTTCGCTGAGGTCGTTGACTCTGTTGACTTCTGCCACCTCTGTTAAACCTCTGACTCTGCCCTTGTTGGCCTTGCTGACTTTGCTGGCCAAGCGGGCTCTGCTGACTCTGCTGAACTTGCTGGCCTTGTTGATTCTGCTGAACTTGTTGGCCTTGTTTATTCTGTTGACTATCACTGGAAATCTTCTTTGATTTGCTAGTCCGATGGTTTCTTCGTCGTGGATCACTATTACTACTGCTACTACCCTCCGCAGACGACCCTCCTAGACGCTGCCCAGATGACTCGTCACCATTTTCTGAATTTTGTAACCGCTTATTCTGGGGGGGTAGACGCCTATCGCTCGCAGCTTCGCCACCAATTTGTAATCGCAGCTGAGGTTCTTCCATTACAGTGTGAATCTCAACGTAGGAAGAAATCATTGTTGATAATCAAAATAAATCTTGGAATATCTCTATCTCTGTGAGGTTAGGGTTTATTTTTTAAATAATGTGGTTCACTGAATTGGATTGTATGGCACAACAACACAAGCCGAATAAATAATCAAATCTATTAAAAGAAAGAAAGTAAGTATATTGAAAAATATAAGGGCATATTATTCTCTGAATAGCATTAAGTCGAGTGGTATTTATACAATCTTGATCCAACTCAACTGAAGTCAACAGGATGACATTTGAGGGTTAGGTCAGATACAAAAACTCACTGTTAGTCACGCCTGCATGCCGTGGCTCCGGCCTTAAGCTAGAATCCCTATTTTCCCATACTACTAAACGACCAGAGGTACCTGGCTTCTTTATCAGATTCTTCCTAACACAAACATGACTATCATGGTTTTCCTTCGATATCTTGGCATTATTGATGCCATTTTATGGTTGTTCTGTGATACTGATTCTGTTTTACAGCTTGGTTTCACCTCACCGGGACCGCGGGTTCTGTATTGGCATGAACTGGTCCTTTTTTTAGCTTGTCTCTCTCTGATCATTAGTATTCAAAAAGTGAATATCAAGCTCGATATCATTTTCACTGCGACTGAACTGAGAAGTGGGAGCCTAAGGACCGAACCCAGCCGTAAGCTATTGTTACCTTTATTTGGCGACCAAAGAGAAAGTATACCGAAGCAGCTTTTCAAGTGGTCCGTGCAGCGGGATTTCTTATCTCGAAATTAGGATAGATCCCAGAAAATACAATGAACCATTTTAAGGTTGCACGCAGGATACTGATATAAACGAGCTCCAGGGTGATGATTAAGTGACCGGCGTTTGTGATAAGCCGCACGGCTGTTACTAAAGTTTATTTTCGAATCCTCCTCCGGGAGTCTTCCGGATCCTCGGCTGCCTCTGGCTCGCGAGCGGAGCCCCATCCCCCTTTGATGTACCTTCAAGAGGCTCGAAAAGGGGCAGCAATACCACACGACAGCAGTTACGAAGGGTCCACCAAAAACTGACCTTCTCTCCGCATCAACATTAGCAGCCTAAAGCCAGTTTATGAATACAGTAACAGAATCTGCTAACTCTTGGGCCCAGCTAAATTAAATGCTAGAAAGTTGAAATGTACGATTACCAAATCTGATTGGTTGTATCTTACGGTCGTGGGAATGTACATTCGAGATATGCTAACTATCACTGTTATTCGTAGGAGCAGCTGTGGAGACAGAAAAGTAGGGAACTAAGAGGCTGGCGTACACATGCTCAAACTCCTGGTTCACAACGTCAACTGGATAAAACTTAGGCTGTATGTAATCAACAATAAAGCTGACACAGTCTCTTCGTTGTACCGTGTAGATTTCTTTTGGCAGTTAGCTAGCTAGAGCTCCGCGGACTTATCTCACGTGAATGAAGATCGTTTCCTTGTTTCGGCTTATATGAATTCACATAGTTTAAATGCTCCCACCTGGAGTTCCACTTAATGGCTGTCGGAGAGATATCTAATTACAGACAAATCAGATCAAATCCAGTGATCATATTATCACATGCGATTAAAGTAGAACTGATAATTAGAACGCAAATAACAAACTTCGAGTAAGTTTTACCTAGTTCAAAGGCTTCAACAGTCTTATTTTTTGTTCGGGAAACTACCTGACTAAGCACAACCAACAAGCAACCCCGGCAACTGGGGTTTGGAGAGCCTCCACACACTTTTAGTCCTATTCTAGCCGCTGGCTTTTGCGGCCACGTTCTAACGCTAGGCCCATCCGTCTCGATGAACAACGTGCCGAGGCAAGACAAAACCTTCAGCCTTACCATATCGAGTTCGGGGAGGTTTTCGGGTTCACTAGCCGTTTCGTACGTATCTGCTCTAGTAAGTATTGACATATAGAGATACTATGAATCTGATGGCAATGCCAAAATCATCTGTGCAAAGGTCCCGCTGAAAGAACAGCCAAGAACGACGAGGAGTTTAAGAAACCGAACTCACCTATAGAACAGTACAGTCATTTTTATGTTCATTCTCTGGAGACCAACCCAAACGATACGAATATTATACTTATAAATCCATGATATTCGGTTATATGTCTCTTTCTTAACAATATTATCGGGTCAACTTCACGCACTGTTAAATGTACCCTCTTTAATAGCTGCTGAAGATCTGTGTTATCCGAGCCAAGGTGCCTCATTAAAGGTCGGTAATTACGACTCAAGGTAAATCTCTCATCCGGTATTAAATAACTTCTGTGCCGAAGTTTCTGTGCATGCAACCGGGCTGGGCCGGCTGTGCTCAAATAGAAGAACGCTTGCCAGTCAGCCGCTCGCATATCTTGCTATGTAATGAGCTATAGATATTTCGCGGGGTAAAATTAAAGCCGCACACTCACATTTCTTGCCGAAAGCTGTGTGCCTCGGGACTTAAATTTACTAGATCAGGCTCTAGCTTCGTACAGTCAGCATAGGCCTAAGAAATAATATATAAAGGATCATTACCTCCCCCACACAACGGATATATAGCTTCTTTTTTATTGCAACCAAAGAATATATAGAAAAAGATCACATTTTTATTATTAATATTTTTATTTCGTAAATACAATGGAAAGACTTTCAAATATCGCTGCCCAGGTTGCTCCTAATCAAGCTTCCTCGGTAGCTAAACTCTCTGAAAAACACCCTGATGATGTTGTTATTGTAGCTGCTTATAGAAGTGCTCTTACTAAGGGAGGAAAAGGAAAATTTAAGGACACTAGTTCTGGTGAAATATTAGCTGGTCTTTTAAGGGGTCTTCTTGAAAGAACAGGTATTGATCCCGCTTCTATTCAAGATTTAGTTGTTGGCAATGTCTGTAATCCTGGTGCTGGTGTTAATGAACATAGAGCTGCTCAATTATATGCAGGAATTCCTTATACAGTTCCATTCCAAGCTGTCAACAGACAATGCTCTTCAGGTTTAATGGCTGTTAATGATATTGCTAATAAGATTACTGCCGGTCAAATTGATATTGGTATTGGTGCTGGTGTTGAATCTATGTCACAGAATTATGGTCCAAATGTCTTGGGTCATCAACCAGCATCTTTTTTAGCTCATCCCATTGCTTCTAAATGTTTAATTCCAATGGGTATTACTTCTGAGAATGTTGCTGAAAAATATGACGTTTCAAGAAAAGCTCAGGATGAATTTGCTGCTAATTCTTATCAAAAGGCTGCTAAAGCTCAAGATGCAGGATTCTTTAAAGATGAAATTATCCCTATTGAAGCCACAGTAATTGTAGAAGATAATGAAGGTAATGAGAAAGAAGTTCAAGTTGTTGTTGATACTGATGATGGTATTCGACGTGGTGTCACTGCTGAATCTTTGTCTAAAATTCGACCTGCTTTTAAGAAGGATGGTACAACTCATGCTGGTAATGCATCTCAAGTTACTGATGGTGCCGGTGTTGTATTACTCATGAGACGTTCTGTTGCCGAAAAACTTGGTCAACCTATTTTGGCTAAATATATTCACTGCAAGGTTGTCGGTGTCCCTCCAGAGATTATGGGTGTCGGTCCTGCTGTTGCTATTCCTCTTTTACTTAAGGATTTGGGCCTTACTGTTAATGATGTTGATATCTTCGAAATCAATGAGGCCTTTGCCTCGCAAGCTCTTTATACCGTCTTATCTACTGGTATTGATATTAACCGAGTTAATCCCAAAGGTGGTGCCATTGCTTTTGGTCATCCTCTCGGTGCCACTGGTGCTCGTCAATTCTCTACTTTACTTACGGAACTTAAGAGAACCAATAAGAAGGTCGGTATTACTTCTATGTGCATTGGTACCGGTATGGGTGCTGCTTCCTTAATTATTTCTGAGCAGTAAAAAGAAGGGAGGAAAAAGAAACGAGAATATGAATGATTTTTCTTTTTTACATATATATATGGTAATGGTTTTTTCAATAGTTTTAGCATAATAATAAAAACGATTCTCTACTATCCACTAAAGCCCCAGACGTCTCGTTACATTGCTCGATTCCATAACGAGTCCAGTAATTGTCTACTTGATTTTGCTAATCGAGCCAAGAATCTCTCCGCCCAAGCAAATCCTCACAACTTCACCAGAACATCATGCAGGGTACGCGGCTCACGCGTGCACTCCTGTGTAGGGAGTGGGATATGGACTCGCTCTCTGAAGAGATGTTAACTTCTCTCGGTTAGACACGGATATAGCGATGCTCACCCCAGGACTTCATTGGCAAGGGGTAACCTAAAGAGCGCCTATCCTGCCGCCGGAGGTACATCGCGACCAACGGTACGCTAGATATCAAAGGTATAATTAATAAATTGTCATTAAATTGAATTACTTAGATATGTGGCAAGGTGAAAAATCACAAAATGTTTTTAGGCAGATTGGGGTCTTTCCCAAGTCCATAGTCGGCCATCTTTACCCACCACAGTTACTGTCCTTTCAAGGAAAATGAGATCACTTAAAGGCTCGGGTTCAGCTTCTGAGACATGTACAGTCTTCTTGACCACAGGTGGCAAAATAGGTGTATCATATTGGGAAATAAAAGAATGTAGTACTGATTTTCCAACCGAATGTTTTGATGAGGAGGCAGCCGTATTTGTAGGAGTCATATCTGATTCTTCTGATGCTTGCTGCTCCTCGTTCTGTTGCGAATAAGATAACGATTGTTTCTTAGTGTGGGTTTTCTTCTGAGAAGTTGCCTTTGGTCTAGTTAATGTCTTGGGGGAGAAATCCCATAACAAAAGTGTACCATCCTCACCTATAGAACCTAGTCGATAATTATCACTATCAGACCCCCAAGGATCAAATCTTACCTGACGTACCCATGACATGTGACCTTGTAGACGAGCAACTAATGAACGAGAACGCACAGAATAAATACAAACCATATCATCCTGTCCACCAGTAGCAAAATATTCGCCATCAGGAGAAAATGCGGTACAAATGAATCCACCATAGTAAGATGGGAAAATATCATACATTTGCTCATTAGCAAGATCCAATAAGCGAAGGTATCCGTCAATACCAGTAACAGCTAATATTTCAGAATTAGGAGAGAATTCCAAAGAGGTTAGAGGAGAATTAGAGACTTTATAAACAGCAATAGGATTCTGACGTGAAGCAGCACCAATGTTTTTTTCTCCATTTGCAGCCGTTCCACCAACAGAGTTGCCACTCAGACCTGCTAGTGATGATGATGATGAATGAAAAGATTTAACTATCTTGAAAGTATCAGTCGATCGCGCATCTTGAGATGATCCTAATCCTAACGTTGTAAATCCACCATCATCACGTTCTTTATCAAAAATAACTAAAGTTCCATCAGCATGAGCAGTAAGGAAAAAACTCTCAGATCCCGGAATCCATTTTATAGCTGTAACAGCAGAACGAGTCACGTCACCGTTTTTGTTAAGTCGATTATATCGATTAGAAACAGCATCAATCCAGATAGTGTCACCAGAAGATGTTCCTATAACTACTTCCATATTTTGCATTGAAGCATTAACATAATTAACATCATGACAAAGAGGATGAGATTTAGTAAATAAAATTTTCGTCAGTGGTTCATGTTTAGATGTTGGCGAAGCAGAAGAGAGATCAAGCCATGATAAAGATCTTCCAACATTAGCCCAAATAAAGACATCATCAGGAGAATGTTCACTTAGCCGTTTAGACAGATTTTCATGAACAATTGTCCTAGATATAAATGAAGAATTATTCTTTGATAAATTGTTTTTAGGTTTAGGACGTTTTGCAGCATTTGCAGAAGATAAGTTTCCACTATTAAATACAAGTGTGCCAGCTGATGCATTAGAGAGTACATTTGCAAGAGGCAATGAATTTGTTGATGAAGAGCCACCAGAATCCAGTGAAGCAGACGATTCAAGAGTTATATCAGATCCACTAACGATATTACTACCATTCTGAGATGATGGATGATGATGAGGTTCCGGTCCATTACCACTTGTTGCAGTAGCAGTGCTTCCCGCTCTTTTAACTCCTGGAGATTGAGAGAATAACGAAGAAGTCCAAGATGACATTCCACCAAAGGAAGGACGGTTTGTACCCAGCGAGGGTTTTCTCTTAGTATTAGCAGCACTGCCAAATCCATTAGAACCACCACCGTTTGGTTGTCCATTAGAATGACCATTAGCAGTTTTTTCCATAACTCTTCTCATCACCAAAGTTGAAACTTTGACCCCGCTCGAATGTGTAGATGGTAGGTTGATAGTAGGAGCTAATGGATTGATGATTACTGGTGGCGGATCACTAGGGTGAGGTAAAGGAGTTGCTAAGAATACGCAATCCTGGGCCTGGTAGACGCCCTCTGGAGCAGAGAAATTCTGAATTTTACCATCTAAAACAGTTCTGGAATTTGTTGCTTCCAGTACAGGGAGGTTATGAGGGAGGCCACCATTTGAATAATATTTCGGAGGTGGAGGTAAAATAAACATGTTTTAACTGGTAAAAAAGAAACTTCCTCGTTGTTCTGATTCTTCTATATTATCAAAGTTAATATCCCTCACTGTTGAGAAAAGTCACCTTTTCTAGATTTCTTCTGTCGTCTTCTGTCACACTTTTCTGACGCAATATTACTTCTTCTGTTGGGAAGTATCAAAAATTATTTCAAGATTTCTCAAATTTAAAAATATCCCCCTCAACCTGTCTATCTCTCTCTAAACTCGGAAAAAGATAAAGAACAGATTGAATATATGTCTGAAATATCAGAAAAATAATCCCAGGATTAAATGTTATTTGCAACCAAAGTATGGGGTAACTTTAGTTCTTGAGCAAAATGGCAATAATTAAGAGACGAAACGCAGTAGAAGTCCGTGTAGATCAAGCGGGGAGTTAATAGGAAGTTAGAGTAGATTAGGAGGTACCCTAGAGCAGTGTGGAAGTATTTTATAAAAGGGGTAAGGGGTATGGTAGGTATTGTGTTTCGAGCTGGAGTGATTTTATAAAAGGGGGGGTGTGGGCGCGTGCTGCTGCTGTCCATGCGGGGGTACATAACCGCTTAAAAAAAATACGTGAATTAACCACCGCCGTTATTATTAACTTCCATAGTGTACAAAGTAGTGCGTATTTGACAGAAGTAACTTACTATAAATGCAGCCTATATATATTTATGGTAGAACCGCCGTCATTGCACGTTAATTAAGTTAACGTTAAACTACTTACAACACTTCTACAGTTATCCTACCCACACCCATAAATGCCATAAATGCAATCACCCAGTTCAAATCGGAGAGATTACAATACTCCGAGCTAGCTAGAGCTCGAGCTCAACATATTATCACCCTCTTCTGCAACTATTGCCGCCCATAATATCACTCTGGTGCCACTTTCTTATGAACCCCCCTCCGCCCACAATCCCCCCCTCCATCCTCCGCCCACGACCCTCTCTAGCTTATTTCTAGCTGTACAATACGTAATGCTTGAATCCCCAAGAGTCTCCAGGTGGTTTAGAAATCCCCCACACTCGTCGTTCCCTTACACCACCAGCTAGCTGATTCCACTCTAGTCACCAGCCACGTTAACCCCGTGGCTTGTCCTGCGTGGCCGCACGCTAGCCGTAAGTTACGGAGATAGGATTTAACATATTATATAGCCATAAGACTGCATCTACTTGACTGCGTTGATGATCTATCAACAGTAGTAACTCAAATGGTGACATGTTATACGCAGTCGGTCGTCCGTATCGCGGCTGGCGTGTAGCCAGCCACACCGAAGGCTTCGATGTGTCAACAACGAAATTTGGGTTATGTCTTGACTAAGTTGACTTACCTACAAGTAAGCCTTCGACAGATGAAGCTGGCTAAGGTGCTCTGTACCTTGCTTATCCTGTTGGTGTTAGTCTATACTCGAGTCTTGAGATCAGTGAAGATAACTACGCCCATATATGATTAGTCCGAACTAAAATCTGTTTTTAGACCCCCGAGGCAAATGTGATATATTCTACCACTCCGTGTCCACCTCCTGGTAAACTTAACAGTATCAACATAGGAGGCTAACATTTGACCCAAATAGGTACACAGTAAGCTCCAGTTATGATCATGTAGGTAACATTTTCTTGAAAATAAATTTGAATATTGAATTTTCTCCGCGAGAGAGAGTCCAGGGGCATCCCAGGATGATCAAGAGTCCCGGAAAGAATAATATCGAGGGAATAGGACAAACTTGGTCAATCTGGAAATCTATGAAATCAATTTCCATAATACATATACGTTTCTTAAAAATACACATTTAAATAAAACCATAAAACACCAACCAGTAGTGTCTCATTATTCTCGGCGAGCTCAATCATAAAACACTACGGTAGATTACCTTTGATCAAGTTGATGGGCAGCGTGTGCTAATCCTTCTAAACGCTGGTGCGCCGTTAATAGAATCATCGGTGAGGATGTACTACGAAGGGACCGAAACATGGGCTCAAACTCAGGGAATTTCCGAATTATACGCTGTAGAAACTCATATAGCCTGTTAAGGTCAAATGTCGTCCCTTTATGATCATTTGCTCGGCTTTGTAAAGTTTCAATGAGAACAGGAATAAAATAGGCTAAAAGAGGCGAAACTGATACAAGCGGTGAGTCCATCAAAAAGCCCAAAGTATTAGCATCATTAATAATATTGGCCGTTGGAGCCACTCTATCAAGAATCAGTCTGGCAAAATAATAAACAGCCTTGAGAATAGGAACAGTATCCCATAAACCTTCTATAGATCTACCCATAGCATCTAAATCTCCACATAACCTAAGAACTGACCCACTTTCTGGTAATGCAGCAGGTCGTGCATCTTCTAACAATTTAGAAACTCTTCCAAGTATTAAACATAATTTAACCATTTCTACATTGGCTCTAGAGCCCACAAAGCATTCCAAATCTTTGTCTCCGTTAAGATAGACGTACTTATCAGGGATCTGAATAGGCATATTTCTATTGACAGCACTATGCATTCGATCGAGAATAACAAGAACTAAAAAAAGACGGCGCGAAACCCTTGAATCATCCTCGCTATCGCCATTATCAGTTGGACCGTCATCTTCATATACATGACCAGGTGAGATGCTCGAACGATTTCCATTGGCTCCTCCTCCCCCTCCTTGTGTTCTATAAAAGGTTGGTTGTTGTAGACGAGATTGTTGTTGATAGCTAGGAAGATGTAGTGACATTTCAAATGCTTGGCCTATGGCAGCACCCAACCAAACGGATTGACTTGTTTGTAAATATAGAAGCATTAAAGTCATTAAACGAAGAATCTGCGATCTTCTGTCTTCTGATAATTCTAACCTAGTATTACCATTGCCAGTGCCAGTGCCACCGCCCCCTAAGGAGAGTCCTTGAAGAACTTGTAATTTGTAATGATCTTGTTCAGATGACATTCTATTCTCGGTGGAAGATATAAGACCGGTTACAGCATTTAATAAAGCATATCTAAGATCTTTATTTGGACAGGCTTCCAGTCTTGCTCGTAACTGAATTCGGCTTGGAGGTAAAATTGGTAAAGTAGGATGGATCAATTGGTAATAACTGTCAATACACCGGTCATTCCAACCAGGAAGAGATGAATTTGGTTGTTGTTGAATATCAGGCACAGGCATGCTACTGTTACTATTTGATCTACTAGTTCCACCAAAAGAAGTCAAAGGGCTTAACATTGGTGAAGATTCACTATCAAATGATTCAACTGAGCTTATAGAGCTATGTCTCGTTGATCGTTTGTAAGGAGGAGCTGACGATGAAGCAGGGCCAGCTGCAGATGCAGCCTTTGAGAAATAACTGTTCCCATGAGAGCTTGGATTGAGACTAGATGCCCCATGAGAGTGACTAGAGGGAACTGGTAAATTGAATGAAGACGCTCTTGGCTTTGTCTGAGGAGGAGGACCTGAAATCATTGATGAAACCGACGGCAAAGGAGATGATGTCGTTGGAAGGATTGGAGAATGTGAAGATGGTTGTTGAAGAGGAGACTGTTGTTGTTGGTGTTGCGGTTGAGATTGAGATTGTTGAGGCAGATGCGGAGGTGGTGGTGGATTCGGTAAACTACCACCAAACGCCCATGATGGCGAATGAGGTGGTTGAGTACCAGATACACTAACAGCTTTAGGTGATAAATTTCCTGGAAGAGGAGGAGGGCCAGAGGCATAGGTCGTAAAAGTATCAATTGAAGGTAATCTTTCATATCGAGATCCTGGAGACGTTATTGCTGCCAGACGAGGAGGCTGTGACTGAGCACCTTGTTGAAGAGACAATGGTCTTGGTGATCCACCAGATGCACTAAACGACGATCTCTGATGGGGAGAAACGGGGTTATTAGTCGGATTAAGATTATTCTGTCCCTGGCCCTGATTCAGGTTAAGACTCTGATTATTCAGTTGACTGATAGAACTTCTTCTAGCAGAATTTGAGCCAGTTGAATCCATTGAATCGCTACGTGGCCGCTTAGAAGGGCCCCGTTTCATTGGGATCCTTGAAAAGGAACAGGCTACCCCAGCCCGACGACAAGAAGAGCATTGAGGTGGAGGTTGTAATGGATCAGCATTATTGGCAGCACTTAAGAACTTATCTTCTGCATCACATCGGATCTAAAAATAAAGAGTTAGTCAATACATACTCCAAGGAGGATTAAAATACTTCTGTTTCTAGCTTGCTACAATTTATTCCCATGTCGTTGAACATTCGTCGGTCGCCTGTCTCCGGCTGCTGGGAGTAGTAGAGACCCCCTGCCTGAACTCGAGAGACGACATGGCAACTGCTAATCTTGTTTCACCAGTCATTTTCAGATGATCCCATTCACTATTTCAAACCGGTTTTAGCCTATCAAACCAATTTTTTTTGTTTCAACCTTTTTCAAGATCATCCTCATTATAGCCGATTGTGCGGGGTTGCTCCTCGGCCTGATGATAGTCCTAGGGGGAATGTTACATAAAGAGGGGTCAGGGTCACATAACAACAACAAGCTATCTGCATAATATGCAGTAACAGCCGCTCCGTTAAATTATCGGGGAGATTGAAGATGAAAATTTCCACCACCCCCCAATGTACCATTTGATCACCACCAAAACCACCATCAACAAAAAAGAAAAAGCCGAGAACCGCAGAAAACAAAATTGCATGATTTCGAACAATAAAGAAGAAAGATCTAAAAATGGATATTCAAATAATAATTTATCCTTGAATTCAGATGGATGAACATAAAGATTCAAAAAAAATTTGAAGCCTATCCTAGAACTCTTTCTCTGCCCTCTGTCTCGTTCTGACTGTCACGTTCACTCTCTTCTGCAAAACCTTGTTCATCTCCTGCCTTTCTCATCGGACCGGGTTTATTAACTTCGTGCTCTTACTATTGCCATTCTTCAGGTTGGCCGGAAAAAGCTTTTGGGAGATGTTAGGGTTGTTCTGCCCACCAAGTAGTTGGTGTGGGGGAAACGGCACGCACACCTGAAATTGACCAGAAAAAGAAATCAATTATAAAATAACCCCGAAATTTCGGAGCAGTGCACGAACATAGTCTGGGGTGAGAGAGAGGAGAAAAAAACGGAAAGTGAACAAAAGAACGCGAGGGGGAAATGGGGAGGGGGTTGATTGTGGTTGGAATGGGGGGTGTCAGAAAAAAAAAACCTTGGCAGGCAGATAGGACTTGAAGAATGGGAATGGAATAATTTGAAATAACTGGGTAACAATTGCTGCGGGAGAAACAGTGGCTGAAAAAATCTTTGAAATTTTTTAAACAGAAATTCAACCGGAGAAATTATTTTCACCGGAAGAAATACGCATTTCGTCTTACCTTTTTTCGACGGCACTAGGAAATTAGTTAGAATTAATATAACCATATTAAGATCATAGAACCAATTGAGAGGCAGCTATCGTTCTGCCCGAGTCCGGGCCTATGCCCCAGACGCCAGACGCCAGAGGCAAAACAAGCGGAGAGTGTTACTTACATCGTCGCATGCTCTGGAAACTTTAGATCTTTTCCGAGGAGGAATTTGTTCCGTTGTCATTATATCTGATGTTGACGTTATATCATTAGAACCAGGACTATTGCCAGTTGTTGAAAGATTCCGAGATTCGGGATGTGTTGAATATGATGATGATAAAGAAGGTGATGAAGACGATGAAGATGAATTTATAAGATCATTTGTTGGAGTGAATCTAGTAATATTTGAAGATATATTTGGTGAAGTACGAGGAGATGAAATTATAATAGCTTCACGTTTAGATATCGTTAAATCATCATTAATAATAATATTATTATTACTACTATTATTAGCAGTATTACTATTGCCAGTCTGAGCAACCGGTGCTAGAGGAGCAGTTTCTGCTTTAACAGAAGGTGAAGTAGTAGTCATAAGAAAAATAAAAAATTAGAAAAAATGAATGTGTTGAAAAAAAACCTTGAGAATAGAAGAATAGAGGTTTATAATTCGGATTTGATTCTTATTTGCAAGTTGTTCCGTGACTAGTGATTGTGTTCTTTGTATTGGCCCCGTGGGAACCTGGTATACGTTACCCGTAGGACCTGATCACAACAGCAGTAGCCTTAAATTCTCACAAAGGCCTGGTCCCTATATATATACGAGGTGTGACTGAGATAATATTACTCAGACTTTTAGTAGTATGAAATTATAAAAAGTCGGATTCTTCCCGATTTTTTGAATACTCTGTTGATTGGTTATTCTGGATCCGTTCTCTTTAAATCCGTCTCTTTAAGATCCTAGTTTATCATTCTCTCTGATACTTTAACTCGGATTTTCTTCTTGAATCTCTTCGTCGTGGGCGATTCTATTCTGAATCTTTGTTCTTTCTGATCTTATTTCTCCTCTTCTTTTTTAGACTACTAACTTCTCTTCATTAACTTAAAAATCAAAAGGTTAAGTTTTCCTTCGTTCAATGGTTCACGATATATATATCCCCATAGAACTATAGCCCACCTTAAATATGGGCAATAACCCGACGATCATAGGTCCAGTGGGGTAGGGAATCTGTTTAGGTTAAGTAATATGTGAGGTGATGTGTGAGAAAACTTCTATAGCCGATTTGTGTCCGACAAACATACCCTGAAATGTGTAACCCCGGAAAGATTAACGATCTAAGTTTCTACAGTAACCCTTAACGTTTAATGAACTACTCTAACTACTCTATATAGAGGGGGGATACGTATGTGGCAGCCAGACGCTGACTGTTGTAACGGTTAGTTGAGCAACTAACTGTTAACGGTTAAATGAGAAGTTAGCAGCTTTCCTACGATTTTGAGTCAGCATTATTATGTCTAGAAGCTGCGGGGCCGTCCTCTCCCTGGCCAGATATTGTCAAACGAGTTCTTGAATAGTGGTCATTAATAAGAGGATAATATACACATTCAAAATTCAGATTAAAATCTCAATTATATTTCAAAGGCCCGGTTCTCGAGGGTAGCGAGTGCTAGGAGTCTGGGGCTCCTCCTCCCCAGCCACTGGAGGCGAACGAGGGGATTTCCCGCTGTAAAGCAAGCAGACTTGGCGACTGGAAGAGGGACAAAATCTACGAGTTCTCATGCCCAGTCTTCCCTGCGTGTGTGTGCCTATAGTTGCCCGTGGATTCTCTCTTTTATTCTTGCGCCTCGGTATGTTTCCTAAAAAAGTTATACTTAAACGTATAACCCGTTACGTCTGTGCAGGAAGCAGCAGGCAGGTCTTGTCACCCCGCTTTTTTCGTATTGCGGAGAAAAGGACAGAAAGGTTAGGTTTTTATCGGAAAATTACAGTACAAAACGGATAAACGAAGTAAAAAAATTTAACTTTAATCAAACTATTACCGCAAACCCCAAATTTGCCGCTAAAACAGGAATAAGAAAAAACAAAATCCTGTGTCTTAATACTTCCTCTCTGGGATAAGAATATCACATGCCTGATGTGAAACATCATCATAAATATACTATAAGCTCTTTTCAGTCGGCCGGTTTTTTGTATTTCCCCCTCTCCCACGGCTCAACCCTTCAGACCCCACTTTACTTAAAATTGTTCCCTACTACATGTACCTTCCAGGAGCTCGGGTAATCATCCCGATCTTTATTCTGTTGCTATAAGCGTGTGTGCTGGTCGTACGTGCCACATCTTCCAAGACCTCCTAGCTTTGGTTTTATTCTAAGGTCATCTTTTTTTTTGCCTCCGTGGGTAAAACTGAAACTCGAATGTTTGTTGGTCTGTTGTCCCATTCCCTTGGTTTTTCACACTCAGAGAATGTCAGAAACTTCGGACGATTGGGGGGATGTGGGGGCACCCGTACGGCACATGGTTCGATGAAGTACTTTGGCAAACACGGAAATAGCTGCCCCATTTCTTATCTCACTAGTCTCTTTAGTCTACACTGACCCGTCTCTATCTTTCCGAGCCTCTAGCTGATTCTGTCTTTCCGGGTCGTTTAATCGTCTTCACCTCTTGACTTTTGACTGCCTGCATGTTGCATGGACCGCTTTTCACAATCATACCCGCCTACACCCGATTGTACCAAATTCAGCGTTGCCACTATGCAGATGGATTAACGAACTGCACAGCAGAAAATGTCGTGAAAGGGTGCTTTAATCCGTCCATGCAGTGAATTCATGACAATTGCGATGCGATGACGCCGACCGGACGCGGGTCTTATTGAACGGCTGTTCACCGTGGTTCTATTCGATCTGAAGCAAACTACCTGGGAGGAAAACAGAGGGAGGTCCTACGGCCTGAGGCATGCGTTAACTGGCAGAATCCGTTGATAATCATGACCAGTGTAGCGGAGGCTTGGCTTCGCCTTAGCCGCCGGAGGCAAACCGGGATCCCGGTCTACGACATGGGACGCTAGCTTTGGCTGCAATAAGAAATTTACAAATTTTTGAATTCATCATTAGAAATGTTACTTTATTTAAAAGATAAAGATAGATGAAAAAACAATACAAAGCAAGGACCAAAAATTGAGCTTTGGAATATCATTTGACTCACATAATTCACGCTGAGGTATAATCTTCATCTTCATCATCTTTATCGAGAAAATGATCACCATCAGCACCATCACCCTCATCTCCATTATCTCCATTATCCCCCTTATCTCCATTATTACCATTATCACCATTATCATCATTATAACTATCAAGAATATCTACTCCATCAGGACTTCCAATCGAATCTGGTACCGGTAATACAGATGGCGACGATAAAGAAGACTTTTCGTCATTAGTCTCAGACTTCATCTCAGATCGTTCGTTATCTTGTTCTATAACTGGTACCATCTCCGATTTCGGTTCTAATTTCATTTCTTGCTTCGTTTCCCGAAGAGTATTACTACTCCTAGTAAGAGGCGGACCTTTCAAACTAGGCCCAAGAATCATCGCAGGCGGAAAAACTCCACCTATCCTTGACCAGAGCATACGTTCTCTAAGTCTTGCAAACTCATCCCAAGCGCGAGATTCACCGTCTTCCTCATCCACTTTCCATACTCTATCACGAACAGCTTTCAAAAAAGCTACGAAATCACATACCGTACGAACTCTACTAAGACAGTAATGACATAGCGGATATCCACTACTAACCACGCCGTTAAGCTTTTCTGTATTATTATTAGTTCCACCATTATTATTATTGTTAGTAGATACATTTGTTGTAATTGTAGTACTAGTGGATATACTACTTGTAACGGTACTATTAGACTCTTCATGTGTGGTTGATGATGCTGATGATAAGCTGAATCCAAAATTGCTAGTACCACTATTATTATTAGCATGATTGGCCGTGATATTACTAGTATTGCGTCCAACCCGTAAATTATGTAAACGTAAAAAAACTAACGATGAGTCTCGTTGTTCTCCACATAGAGTACAAGGAGTTAAAGTTGCAACCGGTCTGCTTGTATTATACATTCCTGGATTGTGGGATCTTGTACCTTCATTGAATCCAGAAATAGGTTCTACTATAGCCGAACCGTCAATGATACTACTCATCACTGTTCTGCGGGCAAAAAATGATAATCCAGGGGCTAAATCCAATCGAAGCGTTGGTTCGATATCATCAGATAGACATCTTTTAAACAATTTGAATTCTTTAAGCGATACCGCAGGTATTATTGATGCTGGATTATTATAAATACGAGGTGATTCAGGAGTACCTGATCTAGGTGATGATGATGCTACAGTTGGCGCACCAGCAGAACCAGGTGAAGATAATGATGTCGATGTAACATTGACTCTTGAAGGGAATGATCCTGGTAAGGATGATCCCTGGGAATTCGAAAATCGTATGGAGTGATTATAGCTCGTGGTCTGTATAAAGGTCTTGAATTCTTCATAAACCGGTGTATCCTTACGAATCAGAGGTCGAATTTGACTATGAAGAGTACTTCGGTCACTTAATGACCAATATGAAGCATCTGCTTGAGTATCTGCCACATCTCCTCCCGTATTGACATCATTATTTTCTCCATTGGGTGATATGGTTGATTCAATTATCTCTTCCGACGATGTTGATGACGATAAAGCTTCGCCACTACTATTATTATTATTGTTACTATCAATACTAAATCTTGATGATGAAGTTGATACTGCAATTGTTGTTGCCGTGACTCCGCTGTTTATTTGTTGCTGTGATGATGGTGATGGAGGTGGTGGAGTCATCATTGATAATCGATTCGAATTAGCTTCACGAAGTTCTTCTTCTTCTGATAAATCCTGTATAACAAGCTTTAATCCAGATACTTGTTGTTGAAGATTTTCCAAAAGAACGTCTCTTTCATCTAATTGCATTTGCAAATGTTCATTGGCTTTAGCCCATTCAGCTGTTTCCCTTTTAGCCTTTGCTACCATTTCATTTGCTTCGCCAAACAAAGTAGCACTAAGTTCTTCAATTTCAGCATTTAATTCTTCGATACTCTTTTCCGCCTCCTGACGTAATTTTATTTGATTCAGATGAATATCTCTTTTCACATATAATCCCTGAGCAATATCATCTTCAATTTTCATCTTAGCTCTTCTAGCTAGGTCCAGTTCTCTTCGAAGAACTCTGACTTGATCTTCTAAGTCGGCCTGGTGATCAATAGCTTGAAGAAGTCTTGTCGAAAGGTTCGTTACCTCTGAAGATATATCATCAACAGGATTAGAACCTGACTTTTCGACAGATACTGCTGATTCCATTTCGTAAGTTATTCTTCATGAGTAGAGACTAAATCAACAAAAAAGGAATCGTGGGAAATCCCTGCTTTCTGGTATTTTACCTACGCAACTTTAAACTAAACCCCTGCGATATGTAACTGTTTTCGTTATTGTTATTAAACACTTGATCCTTCGCTACTGTCTTCGTTATCTAAATACATAATACAGACCTTAACCACCTATCGACTATAGATTGAACGTTATGTTTGTCTCTTCTGAGTATACCCATGGACAGAGTGTGAGACTTCATCCACGAGTCTAGTAAGTGCTTTAACAGCGGGTTATTCAGGAGGCCGGTAGGGTAATATAAGGATTGGCCGGTCTGGGCAGCTGGCGCTCGCGCGTCATATGGTGCGCCGGCGCCCGCCATCTGGCAATGAGCCACGTGAGTGACAACATTAAAAAAAAAGTCCGTTTTTGATGTTCAAATTGCCTGGTGGAGTCGCGGAATGAGAGATTCACCCCTGGTTTTTTGGTTTACCTCGCTAGATCTGAGCTAGCTCTAGGGCTAATAGTGGACCAGACTGATTTGGATACGCTCAGGATGCCTCCTAAACAATATGTGTAAGGCATAATAATAGATATATAATTACATGTAAGTCAAAAGAAAGAAAAATAAAAGCTAGAAATGGTATTTTCAATAATCCTCGGAATCAAGTAAAGAGTATTGTTTAACCAGTTCACACTCACCACCATGCATTAGATCAATAGCATATTGATAAAAATATCCTTCACTAGTAACTACCAAAGCGTATTTAGAAGATAAGGCAACAACAGATTTAGTACCTGGTTGAGCGGGAAGTTTAAAATAAGCAAAATCTCGCATTTTTGGTTCAAGAATATTACTAACAGCATTTGGCAGGTATCCAGCTACATGCTTGCTAAGGGATTGTTTTCTAATGAATCCAAGTGCTGCATTGGCAGCTCCTCCTCCACGGCCAACACTAGCAGAGGAAGGATTAGCCACAACCGCGGGCCTGTTCGAATTAAGGTGCTGCTGCTGCTGATCAACACCAGCACTATTCTGACCCTTTTGTTCACTATCACTATCATCTGCAATATCTTCTTCTAAACTGGGAACACTTTCAATATTACTATTAATGCTGGCAGCGCCAGATTCAACACCTAAGCCATTAGAACCCTCCGCATGTTCTCCTCCTCCCGCTCCCCCGGACCCTGTCAATGTAGGCACTTGCTGAGAAATAATACCCGATGGAATGCCGTGTTTATTATCTGATGCATGAGTTAATTTAAAAATATGAACCGTCTCAGTGGCACTGCTGACACATAATAATGAAGAGTCCAAGTTGAAGTTAATAGAGAAGATCTTGGATGGATAAGTTCCTCTTCGGAATTGAAACAATTTGTTACCCCCCGGAACAGAAAATATCCTTATGATTGTTCCTTTATCTGAAGCAGTGGCAAGAAGAGTGCCATAATGATTTAATGTAACTATTGAAAGGGGGCCCTTATGAGCTTCAATGACATTAACCGGTTGAAGAGAATTACAATCAAAAATTTTCAATTCACCAGTCCGACTTGGTGAAGTTCCAGTTGATGCTGCTGCTGCCGCCGCCGCAGCGGCAGCAGATGAGCTTTTAACAGATCCTCCACCACTTATATTACCACCAACATTACCAGTTCCAAAACTAACAGGAGCAGCCGAAGGATAAACCATATAACAATTATCCGATGAACTAGATAATGCACAGACAGCATTAGGATTAGGCGCAGTCTCAATTGTATGCAATAATTTCATATTGCTAATATCATAGATGTATATTTGTTCTTCTAAGACTACCACCAATCTGCGACGATTGAGTTTTACTTTCAAGACTGCTGTAGGGAATGTTAATTCGCAGATGGTCGATTGACGTTTCGTGTTCATAATTCTGAGCCGTCTTGGAGATAACGATGGTTGATCGCCTATTCCTACCACTGCTACGAGCGAGGTACAAAAGAGCATTTCCACAATACCTAAAGTTAGACAAAATAAGAAAATAAACTTCCTATGCCAGTACATACCAATTCCTCCATCAGCTATATCAGTTAGTATATCATCAACACATAAACAAACACTCTCCGATCTGAAATTCCAAACACACGGAATCAATTCCAATTTCACTAATGGACAAAACACATTGACTTACGTTTCGTAAAACATTTTCCAAATGGATCACAATTATAAATCTTATAACCACGACGGCTCCCTACCGATAAACAGCTGAAATCTTGGTTGAAGTTGACAAAGTTCATGACATCTTGAGCCATGACTAATTGAGGTTATGTGGAACCCACGATAACCTTTGTTCACAATCTAACAAATATTGAAAATCAACTTCAATTCAATTGAAGTTATTCAATAAGAAATAATCCAGATTTTGTTGTCTAACTAATAGTTGATGGTTGATAATCGAATGCGCTTGTCACAAACATCTCCTTATCAAAAGCTAGTGGCTGGTAAATAAGCTGACCCATGTGCTATAAGGGTAGGGGTTTCAGCATATGAAATTTACGTATATCCACTAAGGTTATTCAAAAGAAGGGGTAACTTGATAACATAAGTTCTAGCTAGTAGCCTAGGACTTCTTGTAACTCTGTTGTCTCGCTTTCTAAGCCTTTCTTCAGGTTTTTAGTTCGAGCGAACTCTGTTCAGCTACACGAGCCCTTTTTACATCCACCAGCCTTGAGTATCTAACAAAAGTCAAAAGTATATGTAGTTAAGACCACTTTCCGGGCCCAGCATAAACTATATTTCGTTATATTTACAATAGGGTCATTATATTCCTATATCATCATCTACTCATTTCACTTTCGAGATTCTTTTTCGAATTCTTCTCGGGCAACAATACGGGCTCTAGTATATGCCACTTGCCACTGCAAAGGATTCTGAGGTCTATCGGTTTCAGATCGGATGACTATTGTTAGACAAGGAAAAAACGTGAACAAAGTCACTTGAATATATCAAACCTGCAACTCTCTTCAAATCCTACTTCAGCCATCAGAAATGAGAGAATGGTTCTTCTGCCGGATACAGCAAGTGGTTTCTTATCCCCATTCCCCTTGCCTCGGGTGGTTGGGCATAGCCCTACACCCCAAGCTCTCGCCGCGCTCGAGAATCGACCCATCAGTAATATAACCCGAGATAAGCACCTGCTGTCAAAGACATGTGGATTCTGGAGTAGCAGCCTTCGGCTAGAACTTAAGATAATGGTAATTACAAACTCCTTTCTCAAATTGACTTACTGGAACCAATAGACATAAACATTCTAGTATGTTAGTATTACTTAATCTTAAAACCTTTAGAACATGTTCCTTTGGTACTTACCCAAATGTGGCAGCTGATCCCAGCATATATTGTCCAAGGCTTCTCATTACACCATTAGGTCCTGGCCCGTGCTGGAATATAGCTACAGTACCTTAAACTGTTAGTCCTCATATAATTCAACCTGGATCCAAATCCGATTCAACATACCAAACAAAAGTCCAATAACAGCACCTACAGATGACTTGATAAGTTAGTAAAAATTATAAAATAATGAACATAGGCTTCACAAACCACTTACTCCCATCATTGCACCCATCTTGAATTTTTCAAAATATGAGACCTCTTGGCCCTGCCCCATGGGGACTTGCGAAACTGGTGGCATTTCTTCTGTATATAATACTATTTCTGATTCTTGAGATGAAGAAGTAAAAAGTTAACCTGGAACATGTGAGAAATTTTGGCATATATAGAATATATCTATGGGTAAGGGTTGAAATTGCTCCGGCGTGAGTGATACTTTCTATCAATTGCCCAGTCTGAGCTGGTTTCTTTTGGGTGGAATCCGTTAAGTTTCCCGAGAGCAGCGAGAACTAAGGTCTAACTTATGTGTGGAAAATGCGATGGATATGATTACAAACAGCTAATGGTATAATTACTTATAAGCAGCTGAAATTACAGCGGTAATTCCTCCTATTACAATGACATCATTTCTTTCTTCATATACTGTCCTTTTCATATAAAACATCTGGCTAATTCATTCATAGATTTAGTCAAAAAAATCATCATCATCATCATCATCCTCATCATTCCTGTTCCGCCCTGATCTTCCTGAACTTGTTGGGAAATCGTCGTCATCCTCATCGTCTCGACGATTAAACACAATCTTTGTACTGGTGGCTTTATTCTGTTGCTGAGAAATCTGACTCAATAAGGAAACAAGTTCGTCTTCAGAAACTTTCCGTTGGATCTGTCCGGATCGAGCCATCCGTATAAGTAAATCTTCAACACTTACAAGTTAATAAATCTGCTCATCTCCATGATGCTACGGCCGTGAACCTTCATCACTTCAACCATACACATTTATATCAATGCTACACATACCTTCGCGCTCTATCGGCTTTGACTATTCGAATTCGCGAAAGTCGTTCCCGTGCCTCTGTACTTAAGACTTGAGATAACTATTATAGTTAGCATTGAACTCTATCGTTGGCACATTTTCAGTCAATATTGACTAGCTGGCATTTCATACCATTGAAGCTCTAATCTCCTCTTCTTGTTGCTCTTGTTGCTGTTGTTGCTGCTGTTGCTCGGATCTAAAAGTAAGTTAGTTAAGAATTGGAACTTATTGATCGTGTTCTCAATACTTACCCTTGAGAAGTTCCTCCCCCATCGTTACCCCTTTGTATGTCTGATAACCGCGCTTGGCGGATCGCTTGTAATTCGGCGTCTTCCATAAGAAAAAGCTAACTTGACAGACGGACTGTTTAGATGAAAGAAAATAACAAAGATATAACATATGTTCGTCCGACGAGCTTATTGTAACGGAAATTTAAGTGTAACAAGTGCGGCTCAAGCCGCGTCTTATGTGGCTATGGTGGGGCTTACGTCTACAAATGGATGGGCATACCTCGCCTATGTCAGAAAATTACTTCACAATAAATTCCATTTGTGCTGGCGATCCGAAACAGAGACACCTGTTGAAACTCTTTATAACTCTTATCACACCGCTCAGTACCTGGCTATCTCCGCAATTACTTTATTGCCGATTTTAACTGGCTATTCTGACCTTGAGAAAAGCAGCCACACTGGCTCGAGTGAATATATAGGACTCGCGATATGTCCGAGTAATTTAAAATTCGGCTGAAAGAATTATTAGCATAAGATTAGTAGATTACTTCTTTCTCCCCAGTCTGGCTCACGCAAACAGAGCAAAGACCCCCGAGCCCTACACCCTCAATACCTTTCCTTCTTGCTAAGCTCAAGATTTTATTTGACACTATAGTAGTAAGTTCCAGAGAATCAAGGAGAGCAAGCCAAAGGTAACGAGAAACATGCTCAAAACAAAAATCTAAGAAACCCTCTGCTAGAATTGCAAGGAATCCAGCATACTCAAACGAATATCAGGGGTAACCCTAAACCGATAATTTAAGAGACAGTCTCGGGCAATTGCAATATAGATGTGATGAGTACAGTAATACCCCGATTCCTAATATTACAATAATTACATCGAATTTACTTTCGCCACAGTGCCTCTTACATGAAGTTGATGATTCCTATAAAAATTGAAATCAATCATATATTGAATTCATAATCAATCGAATTATTTCATTCCTCCTATACATATCATCATGATAATGTGTTTCAAGTTCTTGTTACATGCACTATACCATTCCGGGTAACAGTACGGCTTTATACATAATGTTACCTATCTTACCACGAACAGATCATTTATATTCATTCTTGGTACAATACGCACACTCAACTTAGGGCCACGTTTGATTGTTTCTCTCCGGTATTTATAAATTGAACAACTTAAGAACAGAGAAAGACAGGAAAGTTTTTGGTTATAGCCTTGATTTACTGATAAAGGATAACATATCTACAAATGCTGTAATCAGGGTGATGTTGGATAGTCTTTCGATCGTGTGCCAATTACGATTTCAAGTTGACCAAGTACATTTTCACCTGTAGATAAATTTCACAAATATTGCGAGACAGAGGTGAGCACGGATCTTGCGGAAAAGGAAACTTGACCGATACTAATTAATAAGTAACTTTTGAAGGTGCGGGAGGGGCCTCAGAGGATATTATAAAAAGAAGAAGTCCTGTAGAATAGTTTTGTTTGTTCCAGATGAACATCATCACTGAAAGAATGACCTCTAGACCTTCCTCTTTAAGCTCCACAACGACGAAATTGAAAAGGACAACGACTGGTGGCGGAGGTGTCTCGGGTACTACTTCAGGCTCAGGTTCCGGTTCCGGAACAGCTTCCAGCATCCTTCCCGGTTCCAGTCATGGATCTGACCACGCTCATACCTCCAACCTCAATTCTGGTTCAGGATATTCTTTACTTCTGAGATTCATTGAATCACATCATTTCTCATTATTCCTATGTGTTTCTTACCTAGAACGGTATGCGGGTAATTTAGGTATCCATTTCCATTTATGTAACAAAATACGTTCATATCCATCAAGTCAAGTGGAATTTTTTCTTCCACAGCTTGTACAACTTCATGTGACTGTTGAAACTGAATCCATGGCTTTGGAAGATTTATTATTGGATCTTTGTAATGAGTCTACTCATTGTACTTTGTTGGTATTCTGGCAACTACAAGCTCACTTGACTGAATTATCCTCTGAACCGGATTCTTATGGATTTCAAGTCTGTAAAAGGCTTTATAATAAGTTACAATATTTATTATTCAACGTGGGAACTGCTCCTAGTCATAAACTTCGTGAGAATACTGGACCAGCAATTATTCTTTCTTCTTTATTCGCTTCAGGATTTGGCATGCCTGGTGCTCCAGAATTTATAAAACCTTTAATGGTTTCTCAAGGTCGAAAGCAGAGAACTCATATTTTTCATATTGCTACTAAATTATTACGAAGCAAATCTACTTCTAATGTTAGTACTCCTGTATTACCTACAACTAGTGGTAAAGCTGCGGAATCTTCATCACTCAAGCATCCTGTAAATCATGCGGCTACTTCACCTGATTTTACGTCTAACAGTGGTGGTATTTCAGCTAGCTTTAATAATAAGGTAGTCATCAAGAAAAAATCTCATCCTTCTATTCAACAACTTCGAAAAGTGCCTGGTAACTCATCTGAAGTGGATGACAACATGTACATTCGAGGTAAAAATGATGCGTTATCCTTACCAGATTTAAGTACAGATTATGGACGAAACAGATCTAATTCTGAATCTTCATATCCATCTTCTCCTGTTGCTTCTGGAAGAATTGTTTCTTCCTCTGGTAGGATTCCTTCTTCCTCTTCATCAGTAGCATCTTCAGGTGCTGGAGGATATTTTGATGGCGTTAGTAATAATCCTCGACAAATAGCAGAGCTTGTTCGATCTCTTAAAACAAATTACTTCCGATGTGAAACCCAGTTTGTATACGCTCTTCAGTCCATTTCTACTAGACTTCTTCAAGTGCCTAAACAGGCCCGACAAGCTGCCCTAAGGGTAGAATTGGCTTTATTAAATCGTGACTTACCGGCAGAGGTAGATATACCGTTATTATTGCCAACAAAAACTAATGGTCGAACTGCAACGCAGAATCGAATTGTTCGAATATCTCCTCAAGAGGCTACAGTTTTAAATTCCGCTGAAAAGGTACCATTTTTAATGCTTATAGAATACCTTAAAGATGATGTTGATTTCAACCCTGCCAATGATAAAAATAAACACTTATTCTCTGATAGGACTGATCGTAGATATATTTTTGATATGGCTTATCTCCATGATCAAAGAAAGCGAGAAAGACGTTATCGGCATTCCGGCGATTCACAATCAATATATGATGACGAGGAAGAAGATGACGACGATGATCTCTTGCAAGATAGTGACTATTACCACAGTGATAAAAATGGTTTTGTGCTATCAACGGATGGTAACCCCCTTGAAGAAAAAGATGTTGGAGATCTCTCAGTCGTTGGTTTATATGAAGATAAACGTGACATAGTTACTCAAGATACTCTGAGTGCCTCTGTTCAATCTCTACCTCTTCGAGCAAGTATGACGTCAGCTTTCCGAGAAAGCGCATCCTCTCCAAGACCATCGGACCTTTCATTTTCATCTTCTTATGCTGCAGCTCAAATATCTGCAGATCCTATTGATGTCACGGATCTAGCCACTCATATGCGTACAGCAGCGATTATGCTAACACAGCTTGATGGTGCTGGAGGTAGTAAACTTCCTCGTGATGAAATTGCAGGGATAAAGGCTAAAATAATTGCAAACATGCAAAGTATGGAAGATCATACGATTAATTATCATCCAGCAAGTTTGTTTAAAGGTGAGGCGGGTGATCGAAAATTGGAGAATGATTTGAAAACATCTGGTCTTACTAGTGATGATCCCAGTGCTGCTAACTTGGGTGAAGATTGGACTTTACGTAAAGAGCGAATTAGAAGAACATCACCATATGGTCATTTGCCCAATTGGGACCTTTTTTCGGTAATTGCCAAAACTGGTTTTGACTTACGTCAAGAAGCTTTTGCATGTCAACTTATTGAAGCGATGCGGAAAATATGGGTGAATGGTTCCGTACCGGTGTGGGTTAAGAAAATGCGTATTCTTATTACTAGTGAATCAACCGGGTTAGTCGAAACCATCACTAATGGTTTAAGTATTCATTCCATTAAAAAATCTTTAACGAATGCTTCTATTACTTCCGGTACAAATCCTAAAGGTACTATTGCATCTCTCTCTGATCATTTCGAGAAAACTTTTGGTGAAAGAGGGTCTTCTCGTCATAATCATGCCCTCAGTTGTTTTGCTCAAAGTCTTGCCTCATATTCAATAATATCATACATTCTTCAAATTAAAGACCGTCATAATGGTAATATATTGCTAGATAATCATGGCCATATTATTCATATCGATTTTGGTTTTTTACTATCAAATTCACCTGGTAGGTTTGGATTTGAGGCCGCTCCATTTAAGCTCACTCAGGAATACGTTGATCTCATGGGTGGTATTGAATCAGAATATTTCCAAGAATTTCGCTCACTACTTAAGCATGCCTTTAAAGTTCTTCGTAAAGAAGCTGAATCGGTTATAATCCTTGTTGAAATGATGTCCCGTGATTCTAATTTGCCTTGCTTTTCTTCGGGTGCTGCAACCTCTCTACAATTGCGCCAGCGTTTTCAATTACATCTTAGTGATCCTGAAGTCGACCAGTTTGTTGATAATGTCCTTATACAAAAGAGCCTCGGTAGTATCTATACGAGATTATATGATCAGTTCCAATTACTTACTCAGGGCATTTATAGTTAAAAATAAATAAGAAATTTAGCATAGATTAATAATGATAATGACAAAATTGTAATTTTTTTTATTCAGAGGCTGTTAATTCGTTTCACCTTATCGTGACCCCATTCTCTGGACGAAGCTCCCCGATAATGAGATTCTAAAAACTAGGTATCTCAGAGGTTGAAGCAAAGGTGGAGAACCACAGACTGAAACTCATCGAAACACTACCTATGTAAACCGAAATAAAAGATTAGTTTTAAGATCAGAACAGAATTGTATCGAAAATTAGGAGGAACACCAGAGAAGGAAAAAAAAAATGCGACGCTGGCAGGACTCGAACCTGCAACCTTCGGAGATTTTACTTCTTTCGAAATAATACCGAAATCCGATGCGCTATCCATTACGCCACAGCGCCTCATTGTTGATTGTTTTCCTTTAGAATTTAGAAGAACGTCCTGGATCATGAACTTGGGGCCGAAAAATATCGTTTATCGATTTATCGATGGCAAGAAGTCGTTTGAGATTCGCTTTTTTAAATAATGATTGATTGTGTGAGCCGTACAATAGATGATAAATGATAATTAATCAACTAATTGATTCATTAGGTGCATGCCAAGCCTTTTTTTTGGCTGAATTCATCAGATACTGAATTGAGCAGCGACGACAATGAATTGAAAAAAATATAAGCCAATTAAGGTGTCGGTGCGAATAAGCGGATAACAAATCAGGACCACAAAGACAGAGAAGGAGACAGCGGACATCCGGGGATAGACGGATATTTAAGCATATATCCGTATCCGCGAGGGATATGGCACTATCCGCGGACTAATTTACGTGCTCGGCTAATTATAGCACGTGTTTATATATATATAATCTATTGAATTATCACACAAACTAATTAATTAATTAAAGCTTAGCTTTTACCCTGACAGTACGTTGCATTATACTAAGTTATTGGTCAATGTAAGTCTATGAACTCCTGGAGGTAGAGAGCCGGGGTGGCCATTTATATACTTTCCTCTGAACTGATTCCGCTCCGGAGTTTGTGATTATAAGTCGGCTGCTGATAGAGAATTAGTTAAGTTGATTGGCGAGAATCACTTAGTAAATGATGATGTCTGAACATGTCGTTAGTTACCTGAGTTGATTGCAATAACAAACTAAATTCGTCAGGACAAGCATCATTTGGTTGAAAGAGATTATTCACAGTTACACCAGATGCACTAGATAAGTCAGTTAGTTATCCCAGATGTATTACACTGTATAAGCTAGTTATCTCTTGAATTTTAACTGACGCGTGCCCGAAGTTAGCTCACACTTGCGTGCATATAATCATATATCTGATGTCGATCACATTAGTTAGCTGCAGAACATGCTAAGTCTGTGTGCCTCCATAGCCCTGACGAGCTTCCTGACTGTGAATTTATGCCGTATATGCACAGTGTAACACATAAGCAGTTGCGGACGGCCCCTTCGCTTCGGTCAATCCTTTCGCCTCGGTCAATCCTTTCTATTGTCACTCTTTCGAATAACTTTCCGTTCTATCCTAATAAGTGAAGCGAGCTGATCTTTTATTCTCACTTCGGTCCTGAAATGTGGACGAGGCTAACCAGCTTTTCCCGAAAAACGTCGGCCCTCCGAGCTACTCTGCACAGAAAAAACTACGGTAAGAGTATCTTCTCATTTTACATTATAGTGTTAACTTAATGTCAGAAAGGTGGGGAAATATGCAGGGTTGTGTGATGATGATTCGGGCATCTAAGATACCCCGTACCCCGCTTCCGAGGTTTAATTTACCAGTCATTTTAGTTAAACAGCATGCGTTGAATCAAAACAGCGATTATATAAAATCGTAGTTATCTCCATCTAATATCTTTCGAACGTCAATATATTTGTATATATGTGATCTCACTCTGTCTCTCCCTATTTGAACAAAAATGCCAAACACTTTGGATAATACCTACCTTGAAACTTCTCCTTGGAAGAGTGGAATATTTGATGGAAAAGTTGTTTTTGTTACCGGAGGTAATGGATCTATATGCAGAGTTCAAACAGAAGCTTTAGTTCTTCTTGGGGCCAATGCTGTAATCCTAGGTAGACGTAAAGAAGTTACTGAACGAGCTGCCGAGGAAATTCAACAATTAAGACCTGGAGCCATAGTCATCGGGATTGGTAATGTCGATGTTAGAAATATACAATCATTAGTTGAAGCTGTCAATCGAACTGTCAAGGAATTGGGTAAAATCGACTACGTCATTGCTGGAGCTGCTGGTAACTTTTTATCAAATTTTAATAATCTTTCTTCAAAGGGGTTCAGAACTGTAATAGATATTGACCTGGTTGGTTCTTATAATACCGCCAAAGCGACCTTTGAGCAACTGCGGGCTAATAAGGGCCATATTATATTTATATCAGCTACTCTTCATTATGCTGGATTACCTTTACAAGCCCATGCATCTGCTGCAAAAGCCGGAGTTGATTCTTTGATGAGAACTCTGGCTGTGGAACTAGGCCCGTTGGGTATTCAGTCGAATGCGATTGCACCTGGACTTATTTCTAGTACTGAAGGCTATGATCGCCTTGTGCCCCCTGATGGAGACCTTAAGCGAGTCATTGAATCGGTTCCTTTGCAAAGGATTGGTGTCAGCAGAGATGTTGCAGATGCTACTGTTTTTCTTCTGTCCTCTGCGGCTAGCTTTATTACCGGCACTGTCACCATTGTAGATGGCGCATCGTGGCAGACTGGAGGATTCTCCACGAATAGCGGACAGTATCCTCACAGGATCAGTGCTCTCAATAGTGGACCTCCTAAAATTTGAGTGATCTATATATATAGCAAGTAATTAAACTTTTCTTAATCGTGAACGATCCACTCTTGGGTGATAGGACTTGCACGAAGCGAGCTATAAAGTCACTCATCAGGCTCGACCGTGTATGCCGGCCTCGAGAAACATGACATTGAGCACTCTTGCAGAGCTCTTGACTGTAGCGGTACATCCTATCGGCCGGAGGGGCGGATATTGTGTAATTAATACCGAATGATGCGAGTCAGGAGAACTACGGAATAATCTGCCATCAAAATGTAGACTGTGTTGGGTCGAAAGGACGAAATTGTGAATTCCCGACAGAAACTTTAATCCCTACATGCGAACTTCGACACTGCATACTGCCTAGATTTCATATAGCTTATCTATCAGTTGCCAATAGATGAGGACCACATCAGGGTCGCATAAGGAACCGGATGCAGACCACCAATGTTTTTTCAATTTTTTTGATTGTCAGCAGTTGGAGTCAGCTGATGCAATATATTCGTTCTTTCAATCAAGTCAACAAGCGATCACAACCTTTTTATCTGGTCGAATGAAAATCGTTTGCTACTGTAAAGCTATTTCCTTAATTAACAATTTCTGGACTCCATCGAAACACAGTTAAGCAAAATGAGACGCCGGATTAATTCAACTATTATCGTTTATTGTCTTGTCTATACAGGTTAGGAGGAGCCTGCCACACCTATTCTGTCCTCACGGACTATACATTTCTAGACTGACATTTGTGTTTTTTATCTTCAAATCTACTAAATTATATGAATCCCCATTCCATAACAAGTTTGCCTGGGTTTGGTTGATTGACTATCATTTATTGTCTATTTAAGTATAATATGCCAGCGACATCTCAGTTCAAACACATGTTTGACTGATTATCATTTATTGTCTATTTAATTATAATACACTAGCGACATCTAAATTCAAGTAGATGAATATTCTTGTTTGGTTCTAATAAATCACCTATACTAATTTCCTACTGTCTTAAGAAGACTGTTACATCACTATTGAAGACCCCGAAGGGAAAAAAGATATATCTAGTAATCGAAATCTTCTCAAGTTTAAATCAAAAACAATAAAAGCAAAATTATTTTTCAGTACCTTCTAGTTCTAGAGGCAATCGTAAGATTTTTCTCAAAAGATGATTATTGCTTCCAATTCGGCTCAGACCCCTGATAGTACCTTTTTATCTAGTTGAAGGTCCTTCAGTTTGAACAAAATCTCGAAATCATCGAATGTGCGGCTCGTGCGGCTATTTTACGCCTTATCTATAACAAGTTTTTCACCAAAATCTGAAGAAGCCTTGCTAGCTCAATCGGTAGAGCGTGTGACTCTTAATCCTCTATATATATGTTAAGAGTATAGAAGTCATCACAAGGTTGTGGGTTCGACCCCCACGTAGGGCTTTTTTATTTTTTGAGGTGCAGGTCATACATCCTTCTAGAGATCTCTTCTGACGAGCCAACTTATAGTTATCATATTCGAGTTAAGTCGAGAGTTTGGTGCGGGCACCCCTTTTTAGTGATTACTCCTATTTATTGGTTTTTATCCTAAGTCGAGAGCTTATGGTTGTCAAATATGGTTGACATATACTAGAGATTTAAGTTACCTCTCCGATTAAGAATAAATCAATCTGCGGATAGCTGAACGGCTACGAGTCATAACAAAGGAGGCAAACAAGCTCGGCTGGCTACCATCATAAAGAGCACGATAAAAGAGCACAATTCGGTAAGCTGGCTAGGTTCATTCTGGGGACCTTACCGCGGGTAAACGGACAGCGATCGAAGGAACCACTGTATTAATCAAGGTGTAACTACATGTATGTACAGTATTGTACTAGCAGATAGAGGTTAGGATTCAGATACATGCACGCTTTGCATGCATGTAGATCAGTCGGGGAAGTAACTTCTTCTGAACAAGGTAGAAGAAGTTTTAATAGATGTAGGTGACTGAAAGATTCTAAAAATAAAAACCCGAATTTGTAGGTTCTGATCCTAACATTGACAGCAATTGTTGAGTTAGTCAAAACTCAAAGAGCTGTATTTATAGATAGCTATGATGTGCAAAACATTGGAAGAACAACCAATCTGCTGTAGTGGAACAGGTATTCTGTTGTAAAAAGACGTTGCCAAGAGAACCATGACTCGTAAAAAAATCGCACTGTCAGTGCTTGCTTGTAAATCATCACAGATACTGATAATAAGTGTTTACAAAATCCTTTAAAAACAAATTCTAAATTACGGCGAGATATCGCAGACATTCAGTAAGGTATTAAATCTGGTTTTACTAGATCGAATTGAGAGAGGGCCAGAAAGCCAAGTTAACAGGCAACCACACTAACCCGACAAGAACTGTCGCGATAACAAAACTGCTACGAACAAACATTGATACTCTCGCTGAGTGTTCTATAAACTAGTGATTAGTTAGGGGATACTCTAACGGTTAAAGCTTGGCGCTGCCGTTTGCCCAAAAACAACATCATACGAAAATGCAGTAAATGCACGTGTTTCAGATATTTATCAATCTAAATTTATCAACGATTCCAGTGATTTTCCTTAACATCCTGCTATTGCGCGGATTCGGGCACCATCCTCTCTCGCTGGGCCTGCCTGATGACGATCGGGGCACACCTGAAACAATTGGGATGATAGACATGTACTTGCCCTTGTCTTATCACCGACGCTTGGTTGTGGTGTTGGGGAGGAAGAGAGCCGACAGATGCATCAGACTGTTATCTCTCCATATTCTCCTTTGTCCCCTGGGCCCGAGGCTATAATTTCAATACCTCTAATTCTTTATGTAGCAGCGGCGTCTTACGGTGTACAGTATTGTACATTGTAGATATGATCCTATGTGTCAACTTGCTTATTAGAACGAGGCCAATCAGAATCCAGTATTCGGTAGTGATCAGTCAAAACGCTACGTATGAAGCTCGAGTACCAAGGAAGCAAATGGGCTCCGGAGAACAGCCCTAGCCGCCGGGGGCAGCAAACAAAGATGATGATGATGCAGCGGCATGTATAGCGGAGTTGACTGCATGGGGGACGATGAGAGCCCAATCAACAACACATTAACCACTATCTCCCGCAGCAAGTTGCATATGCAAGAAAGAGGAGGAGATCCAAGGCGGGAGCTCCATAGGCCCTTTTTCGGTGTGGGACTTGTTACAGGATGTAGGAACATAAGTAAGATGCAATGTAAGTTAATCTCAACTCATGATGGGTGGTAATAACAGGACTGCAGACTTGGAACCTCGTTCGGTCATGCACCGCGGAGAATTCTCGCCAACGCTTCTTGCAGGAAAAGTAAGGCCACTAAAAACGAGAGTAATTAAATTATACTCAGACTTCATTTTATTTTTCTTTTCTCTACGTTATTATTGAAATGGATCGTTTTTGTTTTCATCTTGTTATCACCTAAACTATTTTTTTCCGAATTAACCGTACTAACAAAAGGAAAATTTATTTATAACTTCCCAACAGTGTTGATGCTTTTCCTGTTCAATGCAGTTTTAAGGAGTCTAAAACCAGGCAGACGCCCAGTTGTTGTTCTGGTCTAGCCCCTGCGATAAGGGCTCTGCTCCAGACCCTATTCTCTAGTCGTTTCACTCGTGTCCTTAGTACGTCTTCCTCTCTATTTTTTCGGGTCCGTCATCTACAGAGGTACTCCTCGAGAATAGCAACTGGATCACTCACAGCATCCCACACGTCGAATGTGCCACTTGAAGTTTGAACGCGGGATCCGGGGAAGCCCCGTAGCTAGCTAGCTAGTTGAAATTAAAATGAATTGTTATATAGATAGATCCATGACGACGTTATATACATGTACCTAAACGCGTATCGAATCACGGCACAGTCTGTTTCTTTATTAGGTTAGAGTAAAACCAGTTGAAGTTAACATTACTTTTTTGTAAAACACCCTTGCCCTTACATGTAACTACCGTTTACCTTCTCCATATCGAATGATAACTTCCGCGAATAGCGTGTGCTCTATCAGTTTATTATTAACGGTTTGGTAATTTTAGCAGTTAATACAGAACTATATTTTGGTAATTCTCGGCAGTTCTTAACAGTTATAGTATATTTGACGGCTATCCCCATTCCTAGATCCCGTGGTCATTGCCTCTCGGAGTGTACGGACGTGGCTGGGCTCAGCCCAAGACCCGTGGCTGGATAATAGCTTCATACACCACTAAAGTTAAAAGGTTAACATCCAGGCTTTATAGAATTTTATTCGATTGATTCAATTATACTTGATTAGTTGAGAACTCAATCATATTATGAACTCGGAGGCGAAAGTACAGAATTCTTCTGCAGTTGTCTTAATATAACAGTTATATACAATAATATGTATCATTAATAATACAAAAGTTGTTATTCATGTTTACCTTAACTTAAATATTTTAAGGAAAGAAAGTCTTCGAGAATGATGATAATAATAAAGTCTTGATCTTGTTTTTTAACCAAGGCGGGCACTTACATGCTAATATGTTGTATAATTTGTTGACCAACTAGTTCCTACGACCCAGCCTACCTCACAGCTGACGTGGCGGAGTACAGGAGTTTAGCAGGAGGGGTTTGAGATTATGCTCAGGCCAGAGACGAGCGCCGAGACTTGTTAGTTATCCCTTCCGTTGGCAGAAACTACTAGTTCAATTAACTAACTAACATTTGCCCCTGCCAACACTCACTAGTTAGGATATAACAGTAGTTGAGAATTAATGATGATGTCAAAAAGCCGTCGTCATCTACATGATAAGCATATGCAGTGTGAGCAGGAGTATGCGGCGTCGAAGGTTACGTTGGCTGGGACTAGCAAAAGCATGTAACTGCATGCAGTAATTGTGGTACCGTACATGTCTCGATGAATACACGCGCTTAAAATAGATAAGCAGGCAGGGTCTAAATTGGTTGTTATTGGTGTAACAGACAGGTGGTTGGACTGGTTAACTTCTTGACTTGTAAGTCAGCTTTTCACCACGATTCACAATGATAATTCATATAAGATGGTCAATTGGTTTCATTAATTAGTTTAATTACACGGTATTTCTTTTTATTTTATATTCCATTACGTAATAGTCGATTAACATTTCGAGAGAAACTAAACTAGCTTTTAAACATCTAGTTAACGTTATAAACTTCCAGCCAAGATTAAAAAGATGTGATGTTACCATTCTTTTAGTTAAGATTGTATTATTGTTTGCCTGATCTACCTTGTGTCATTTTATTTTTTAGTCGACATTTGTTTTTTTGTTTTATAATGCAGATTGATTGTGGAGCGCTGCGCTAGAAAGTAGACGCGAGCTGGAAACAAATAAACTGCACATGTACACATATTACATATTGTGTACTGTACTAGTTAATCTATTACGTATATGGGAAACCACCTTAACAATAATAATAAGCTATGTGCATGTTCATGTATAGTTTCATATGTAACAATAAAATCAGTTAAACTATACTGCGAGGGGAAGAGAAAGGACGGGGGATCCGCTGGACATATAAAAAGGTGGGACTATTTCGCGTATTCTATATTTCTTACAAGAGTTTGATATTTTTTTTTACCCCTCTCTTCTTTCTTTCTTTCCTCCTCCGACCACTTCAAGTCGTTCTACTTTAGGTTATTGGTAGCAAGAACACAATATACAGCAGTTGTGAAAATTTGCTTTATATATATTTGCGATTACCACGATTGTCTCTCGCATGTATTTTTCCACAGCAACGATTACTTAGATTTCTAATTCACTCATATTATTTATTATCATTGTTGGCTGAAAATATCATTCACTTTTTTTGTCGAACCATCATCATATATCAGCAAACTCATCATTCATTATTAGCATTATTATCATTCCACAACGATGTCATCATTATTTCGAAAGGCTTTAGCCTCGTTTTTATTGACAATTTCATTAGTCAATGCAAGTCCTTTGTAAGTATTTCATACTCTCCACACAGCACCGCAGCTCGTCATCTCCGCAACAGACTTTCTAGGGGCATGGGCATAATCAGCGCACATTCCTTCTTTGTACTTCAGGCGTTATGTCTCTTCGATCGGGGACATGCGCTTGCGCTTCCCCTTGACTTATCTTGTTCCGCGTGAATTGTTCATATTACCTCTCTTCTCCTCTAAAGTTCTGCAATTCTAAGACCATCAACGATGTCATTCCTACCTAGACCTATCTCGATCTCCAAAAGATCCACCTGCATTTGCCGCAGAAAACTGCACAATTATCCGAAAGATCCGCGACTCTCCGACTATTCACACTCTTGAGCAGTTGGTGGACTGGAAGAACGTGCTTTGGGTAGGTGGGACGTGTCTAAATGATCACTTCCGAGGCCTGTTACCGAGAATGTAATGTATAAGGATCCTTTTAGAGAGTGAAAAAACCGTGCATTGCAGCTTCAGAAGCCGCACGATCTGCAGATGATCTCGCGTTTTGTTTGCGCGCGCCTGCATATCTTGCGTTAACATCTCTCGGAGTTAAGGGTTTATCAGTGATCAAGAAATGTTATTATTGCTTGATTATCTAATTGAATTCATGTCATAAAAGCTAGGAATCCCATATCTTAAGGCGGTGTTATGGGCCAGCACTTCATTTGAGTTAGGTGGGTCCATGCTCTTACGACTAAGGAGTCTGGAGTTTATGAGGCCTCCTACAGGTTTGAAAAGTTTTAGCTAACATTTTTTATAGACGCTTGGTTAAAAAAAGTTTTTTGGGTTTTGATTATAATAATGACAAAGCTTACGGTGTAAATTTAGGAGGCTGGTTTGTTACAGAACCTTTCATTACTCCATCTTTATATAACATTTCTTCAAATCCTCCTATTGATGAATTCCATTTGACTCAATATTTAGGACAAGAACAAGCCACAGCAGTACTTAGTGAACATTGGTCTACCTGGTATACATTATCAGATTTTCAAACAATTGCTAGTTATGGTTTAAATCATGTTCGTATTCCCATCGGTTATTGGGCTTTTCAACTCTTACCTGGTGATCCTTATGTTCAAGGACAAGAAAATTATTTGGATTCAGCAATTGAATGGGCACGTCAAACCGGCCTGAAAGTTTGGATTGATATACATGGTGCTCCAGGATCTCAAAACGGTTTTGATAATTCTGGTCAACGTGATATTTTAATGTGGCAATCTGGTGATAATATTAATACTACTTTGTCAATAATTGATTATGTTACGCAGAAATATGGCCAAACTAATAATAATGATGTTGTAGTTGGAATTGAATTGGTAAATGAACCATTAGGACCAAGTTTAAGTATGGATCAAATTAAACAATATTATGACGAGGGTTGGCAAGCTGTTCGTGAAACTGGATCTGATACTGGTGTAGTTATTCATGATGCTTTTATGGCTCTTGGATATTGGAATAATTTTATGAATTTACCTGAATATTGGAATGTTATTTTAGATCATCATCAGTATCAAGTCTTTTCTGCTGGTGAATTGGAACGAGATATTAATGCTCATATTCAAACTGCTTGTTCAATTGGCACTCAAACACAATCTGAATATTTATGGAGAGTTACTGGAGAATGGTCTGCTGCCTTAACTGATTGTACTCCTTGGCTCAATGGAGTCGGCAGAGGTGCTCGTTATGATGGTGGATATGATGGTTCTCCATATATTGGTTCATGCGTTGATAATGATGATTTAGATAATTGGTCCGATGAACGTAAACAGAATACCAGACAATATATTGAAGCTCAGATGGACGCTTATGAACAAGGAACGGGTTGGATTTTCTGGACCTTCAAGACTGAAAATTCTCCTGAGTGGGATCTGCAAAGATTGGTTGATGCTGGTTTATTTCCGCAACCTTTAACTGATAGACAATATCCTAATCAATGCGGATATTAAGAAAAAAAATCAATAATATGACTTTCCAAATAGGCTACACACATAGAGAGACAAAAGAAGAAGGGACAACGAGAATTACTCGAGTTCCTTTTTTGATTTTTTTTTTGATTTTCTAGTTAAACGTTTTCAGATCCGGAAAGCCGAAGGTGGCAGGGAAAAAGAAAATGTTTTTGTGATATTTATTTATTTACTTGCTAATTGAATTCTACTCTTAATTTATTTGAGCTCATTCGAGGTATTTCCGCATTGTAATTATTTTACTTTCCCCTCGATATTAAGGATCGAAATTCAAGCTTATAATAGCAAACATTAATCGAACTTAAATTACAACTCGTTTAATTATAATAGCTATAATGGCGTGTTTAGATCAGCCCTTCTTTACCTCCGGAGACTAAGCGTTTTGGGTTCCGAGGTTTTACCAGTGGCCGGAGGCGACTCAACTCATGAGGAATCCGCAAACGGGAGTAGTGATAGAAATAATAATATAGTACATTCATAAATCGTGAAAATTATAACATGTTATTTGATGAAGGGATATTATCTATTAGTGATTACTCTGTTGTTTACTTTTGAGTAATGTTCTTGCATGATTTGTGGCAGTTTCAACTTCTTCTGAGTCGATAATGGAACCATCCAACCATTTGAGTAAGCCACGGGGTGAAGAACGTATTAAACTTGCCCTGTATATAATCCTAACATTTCGCAGAATATCAGTGAGATTACTTTGGACAAATTTACCATCCTTTTCTACCCACTTGGATTGTTCAATTTTGGTGTGTGTATCACGATAACTTTTCTGATTCTCAGAATTATTTAATGTCGGATAAAGCTTCTCAGTCAGTGGAGTCGCGCGAACATCCAAAACTTGTAAGAATGGCATTGCCGATACACATTTCACTAGGTTTGTCAAATCAGAGATGTTGTTTTGATATAAATATAGCCGCTTAAGTTTTGCGATACCAATTAGCGGAGTAAGATTTTCGATATAGTTAAAAGATAAATCAAGCTCTCTGAGGTTCACACCAAATTCACTAAAGAAAGGTGGAAGTATCGACAGAGAAACTCCCGACAGCTCCAGCACATTAAGATTAAGAAACGGCTCCTTTATAGCAAATCTTTCCAAACGATTACCGGAAAGATATAAACGACGGATATCAGAGAGGTTTTCCCATAACTGGGTGGTTATACCACCAACATCTTGATGGTTGTAGGTTTGGCTCCTCAGGGTAAGTGTCTCAAGATGTTTAAGTCTTTCTAGTCCAATTACTCTACAATTGTGGTCAAATTGAAGTTCTTTGAGAGCAGTGAACTTTGAAATGTCTAGAGTGGCACCATTTCCATTTAGACATAACTTTTTTATAGAAGAATAAGAAGAGCCAGGTACATATGACGAAGACAAGCCAATTATCTTGTTATCCTCAAGATCTAGAACAACGAGACCAGGTAATTTCTCTAAGCCTTTGATTAGCTCAATATGGTTCCCCGTCAGATAAATCTCTTCTAATTTTGACCAATTGCATTGCTCAAAATCAATGCAGGTAATGTCATTATACTTAGCACTGAGCCTACGAAGTCCACGGAGATGAGCGATACCTGAGAGGGATACCAAAGAATTATTGTCCACATTAAGGTCAATGAGATGAACTAAACTAGATAATGATATCAAGCTCAATAATCTGTTATTTGCAAGATTGAGTGATTGAAGATTTGCCAGATGTTTAAAGCTGGTCAAATCACTCAATTGATTGTGGTGAACATTCAGTTCGAGAAGCGACGGTGGAGCTCCATTAACAACTTGGAGAAGATTCGTTGATGCATTGAGACATTCTAGAACTGGACATATTTTGTCCAATTCTAACAGAGTTGTAATTTCTTCGTCTTCTATAGAAAGTTCATGCAGTTCAGCCCAATCCGGAATGCTTTGCTCCATCTCTGTCAAAACTCTTACAAGAGTATTGAAAGCACCGGAGAAGGACGACTCAATTCTTGAGATATTAGTGACATTAAATTTTCCGTCGCCCGGAGAAGTGAACTTGTAAGTTGGTTCTTTAATCCAGTTCAGTTTTTTGCTATTTGCGTTAACTGCTCTACCATTTCGATTATAAAGTAGTTCACGAGCAGCTTCAGGGGAAATTTTAATAGAAACTTCACGTGAAGAAGTAAGGGTAATGTGTCCTTGTTGTTGTTTTTTGTTGAAGTGGCTGATATCCAACTGCGATTCAGCAATTTCAACGGGCCCCAAAGGGAAATCCGAAACTTTCCGTGTACCAGATACGAGAGCAGAGGAAGTTATGCTTTGTGAGGACGATAAAGAAGAAGAAGAAGAGGAGCCCGAATGAGAACGATTCTCCTGGACTTTCTTCGTATTAGACCCACCATCGCTATCATCAGAATTCGTAGTATGTTCATCACCATCATCAATGATTAGATTCACGTTTCCAGAAGGAATAACTTCCAACCCTCTTAAAGTATCCCTCGATTTCACGTCAGCGATATCTTTCTTGGGGATATTTTGAACTGCTGGACTGACAATTCCAGAAATTTCCCAAAGTTTAGTTTCAATTTTTGGATTATCGTCTAGATCATCAATCCCTTCAAAGGGATCATTATCGATGTCCGCTACCTTTGTTGAACCTGTTCCAAAGTCAAGACTAGTCGCAGAACCATCGTCCTTTTTTTGAAGCCAACGATGATTTGCCTCGTCCAAAACCATGTTCTGATAATTCTCCTTCAACATGCCGTTAACATCATCAGGCGTGATTACAGCCATAGCAGGATGTCGCTTCTTAGGAGATAGTTCAGAGGCCAGTTGCTGTTTGACAACTGCAGGAGGTTGTCCAGTTGGAGGGGAGGGCCTTCTAACAACTACTGACAGGTCTGATCCCTCATATTCTTCCTTGTCGGATTGATGATTGGTATACGCAAGACTTGGTTTACTAGTAATTGGATCCTGCTCGTTCGATTCATCGGCGTCGACAGCGATCGGATCTTTATTAAGCGAGGCTTCTATTTCAGTTCCTCTTCCATTCAGCTTTCGCTTTTGCTGTTGCATCGGCTGGTAGTCCAGTGACGACTGTCGGCCTTTCTGGGCATCTCTATCAGTACGTGGCTCGGGAACGTGCTGTTGTAAAGTATACTCCAACTCGCTTATACTATTTGAATAACCACTATCAGCACCTGTTGAGCTATCACTCATTATGGTTGAAGTTGAATAGGCAAATTCTACTGACTGGGGCTCGGGTCTAGCTTGCCTCAGCTTTTCCATCAAGGAATTTGCATCGTTGATGTAATCATCTTTGGTTAATTTCGTCCGTTGAATACTATCTGGCGTTTCATATTGAGACCTTAGTGAATTAACAGAAGTAGGAACATCTCGAAGAGTTGAAGCAGGGTTAGACTGTTGATCATCTTTGTTACCTAAGCTTCCAAGAAGGCCTTCAAATCTCGAGTGAGTGAAGGTGTCGTATTTCTGAAATATTTTTAAAGGAGAACTTCTTAAACTATCATTACTTGATGACTCAACTTCACTTCTAAGAGATTGTTGAGATGAATTGGAGTCGTTGGATCTAGTGATATTATGGTTCCTTTCCTCGATATTCTCCCGACTGTCTTGATCTTGTCCTGTATTAGCCTTCGGCAGGGCTATAGCCGGATTTTTGGAAAATGATATCTGACTGTCGCTACTCCTGACATCAGATCCCATAGATATGTCATTTCCAACCTCTTTCTCCACAGTTTCCCCTTCGATGCTCTCCTCACTAGTCCTTTTTTTACCACTTGATTTTTCAGATTCGCTACTTTCTGCTATTATTGAAAGTGTCTTCCTATTACGAGCCTGGACTTTGTTGATAGTGGAAGGCTCAACAAAGAGATTTTGTAATGGATTAGGAGTGCTACTATTACCATTGTTCTTGATTCCTAACATCCTCTTCCATTCTACATCAGCCAGATTGAGATTAGAGTTTGAGTGTTTGATAATGTTCACAGTAGAACTATCCACCGATTTCTGGCCAGATTCATATCCGTCGTCAGTATCTTCATAATAATCATGACTGATAAAATTAATCGGCTGTTCAACTTCATTCGTTTGTTCAGGAGAAACTGAGTTGTTATAATATTGCTGCTGAATATGACTCTGAAGGCTAGTGTTCTGTTCAACCCAATCTTCATTCAGTCCCTCTTCGTCCCAATTAAAGATTGGACGTGGTAATCTAGGATGAATTTTCTCTTCTCCTAAACTAGATTCATCCGATGCTTCAGACACTTTTCCAAATAATTCGGATTGTCCTTTATCACTAATATCAGAACTATTTGTTAGACGTCGAAAACAAACCTTTTATCTCAGCCTTCGTCATGACCGGGCCATCTCAAACCTCGGCTAGAAGTTTTTCTCCATCAGCATCCTAGGAGTATGGGCGATGGCTCAGATCGGAAAATTGTAAATCTAACTTACGAATGATAAATATCAGAATTTGAAGTATTGGCTTTTTCAGGATATCTCTGTTGGTACCGTGAAAAACTATCACTGTACTCAAACTCGCTCATGGCTGGTTGGATCAAACCAATCAAAATACTGAGAAAATGAAACAGCAGTCCAGCTAATGATTTTGAGATAGTAGTATATGTATCCTCGCAAGTTTTGGCTTCATTCAAATACACATAGATCGGAAATCAAAAAATTCCGTTAAAAAGGAAAGAAAAAAAATAAATAAGCAATTAGAAGAAAAAGATCTAATCTGTATTGAAAGATTCGTTGTTCTATAACTTGTTGAACATATGGTTCTGATCATATTGATTGATCTCGCTTAAAATTGACGTGTTGAACCCGCGTATTATCGCCGCGTCTGTTATGGCACTTCTGTTTCTGTTTACATCTGTTGCCTAAGCAACGGTTAACAATGTACGGTGGAGTGCAACTCTACCGTTGACAAGGTTGTTCAAATCCCTAACTGAGAGCTATGCGGCTTAAGATCAAGATCTCGGTTACGCTTTAATTTCCAGACACTTTTATCTCATGATCATAATACGACAACAGACAAGCCAGGCCGAGGAAGTCTTGTAACTCATTTCGCTCGGGGTCCCGCTCTCCTATGGGATGGTCTGTGAAAGGTGAATCTTAGGTGATCGGGCTGTGTCTCTGGTATGGCGGAATTATATTCTAGACCACTAGGTCCTGCCTCTGATGGTCGGCCCAAATCTTGCCGCTCTCGAAAACTGACTGGCCTGATATTCAAAGGTTAATAATACTAGAGGTCTGGGACTACTGTCCCGATTGTGAAGTGTGCGAAGAGACTGAAGAGCAACAGGGGTCAGGTTGGCTGCCATTCAATAACAGACAGTTATTTGGAAGCCATATATGTCTCGAGCAACATCTAAACTTAATTGCAAATATTTCACAGATCATCGAGCATAGAGTAGAGAACTGGGTCAGTGTCTCTGAGTCTGATCCATAACTGCAGATATCTGAGGACAACTAAGGATAAATAAATATCTTCAATAGACTGTAATTAAGGAACGGAGTATTCTCGGGGTTGGCTATATCTAGATAGTTAGTAACAATAACAGATAGTTATAGAAGTCAGGGCTCAGAATTATCGACAATAACAGATATTTATGCGACAGACAGCTGACAGTAGGGTCTTGATTATAAGGTTAGGGCCGTATAACCAGTAAATTGCAAAGCTCCTAACAGTTATCGGTTAGTGTTCGGTCCGTCCTTCCGTGGGATTATTTTAACTGCTAACTAGTTTATCGGGTCCGCGGCTTGAAAGACCACGGAGAGAAACTGTCCAGACCCAGCTATAGATAGAATCACGCTAGCTTCTCATGAGATTTTTATTTATTATGCGTAGTGGAAGATACTAGATTAATCCTGACCGCTTATTTATTTAATCAGCCGGGCCGGATCTTCCGTGCGGAACAACAAATTCCTAACATAACCAAACCACCGGATATTGGATATCTCTAATGGCCAAATATATATTTCCCAAGTTAGCTGATAAATTACAAAAAGACCGGCCTAAAATAGCAATCACATAAAATAAACTGCGCTTACATATAACATGCATATGTTTATGTTATGTCATCGTATCATCATATTTAACCTTATCAACATCGACCATCTGTGTGTATCTATCCATCTTAAATTCTTGTCGGTTTTACGAGAGAAAGCTTTCTTACATTCCATACATACATAAAAACAAGCAGCGCGGCTCAATCTGTTCCTGAGTTACAGTTCTGTGCTTACCCACGAGCAAGCTTACATATTAAACGCTAACGCTCTGTACAACTGCTTATAAAAACAACCCCTAACCTGAATATTTTGTGTGTGTGTGTGTGTTGTCTGGAGAACCTCCGGCCGATAAACTATTTACATTTAGCCACACTTTATTCCTTACACACAATAAATATCAGGAACCGGGGCGGGTATATGTATTCGTTTATTTACCAATAAATTTCGAAAGAGAAAATAGGAAGAAGTTATTTATATAAGAGAAGAAGAGAGAAGAAAGAAGATAGAAATAGGAGAACAAGAAGAAGAAGAAGAAAATAAGGTTGGAAGGAGAAGTTCAGATTATTATTGTAAGAAATAAGCTTGTACAGCACGGACATCGGCATCGACAGTTTCATATTCTTGTGGGGTTGAAGATACAAAACATCCGAAGACTTCGACTTTTTTTTTTTTAGCTCTGATTTTGGTGTACAGTAAGTCCTTAGAAGCTGCACTTGCAATATATTTTCATTTTGGCCTTTTTTCTATCTCTCTATATATCTATATTATCTGTTTTTATTGTACTTAGAGGTTTTGCTTTGCTTGATGGAATGGTGTGTTTATATCGGAAGATAGAGCAAATTTGATCTAAACCGATTTGAAACTATACAACATATATAAGAGAAATTTCGATCGTATTTTTGGATTATTGCTGATTCGTTTAAGCAGCTCTTAGTCTTTTTTGAGATAAATAGCTCGATACTTAGTCAAGTTAGAAGAGGTAACATAGTAAGGAGAAGCAGAGAACAACAACTAATAGTGAATCTGAGAGGGATTTGACTAGCTATCTTCCCTGAATTTCGTTTACCGACACGGCTCATATTAGTCCCTCTTTTTGTTTTCTTTCTAGTTGCCCTTTATGAATGATGCGACATGAAGGAAATATCACAACGGCTGGTCCTTCGTCGGACCAGGACCTTAATAGAACCAACCAGAACTATAATCATTATGAAAGTCAGTTTCCTTATCTGAACCTTCAGATACAGCAGCAGCAGCTACAGCAACAGCAATTACAGCAACAGCAGTTACAACAACTACTACAGCAACAACAGCAGAGCCGTGGAGAATCAATATCAGTAACACAAGGACAAAATTTTCCCATAATTTCAGCTCCAGATCCTTTTGATTCCATGTTATTATGCCCTCCTACTCCAAATATGCCACCTCCTGATTTAGATCGAATCCAATTTATCGAGAAACAAATGACTGATTATGGTATATCTCCATTTATTGCCTCTGCCATCTACGGTGGAGATGCTATGACTTTGCAAAATCCTTCATTGAATAATAATAGTAACAATAACAATGATTATCAAGATTTCTCATTTCTGCAAGATGCAAATAGTACAAATCTTGCCTATTCAAATGCTTTTATCGATCAGCAGTTTCCAACAGGTAAACTGAATGGCCTTGGTGTTGGCACTGTTATTGATGATGAAAATACTGGTGACTTTGGAAGACCTTATAATTCTCTTTATTCTAATCCGCATGAAAGCCAATTTATGAACAATGGATACAGTTCAATGTATCAGACGCAACACAGATTAAGTAATAATCAGCAACAACAACAAGAAGATTTGCAGTTACAATTACAGTTGCAGTTACAACAACAACAAGAACAACAACCATCTATTTATCTTAATCAGGAAGATTTAGCTCAGCAACTTAGACAACGAGCTAATGAACGTCTTCAAGAAAGGCGAAGATCTGACATGCCACAAGCTCAAAGACTTCAGCAACAACAGCAACATTATAGACCCCCGCAGAGATCATATTCAGCAGCAGTTTATTCTTCCAACAACAACAACAACAATAATAATAATGGTAATAATCAAGATTTCGATCAGTCTCAATCGATGCTTTTAACGCCTGATCTTGATCACGCACAACCGCAGGCGATAACTGGTGGCTCTAATTTTTCATCTGCTTCTGCTGATAATATAAGTTACAATGGTCAGATGATGACAAGAGAATCGTCAAACTTAATCTTGCAAAGACAACAACAACATCGTCGCCAGCAACAACGTCATCAACAATCCCACAATAATAATAGTGACAATCTCATACCCACGAGACCAACCCCACCCCCTGTTCCACCGCCAATATCTGTTCCCACACCAAAATATCATGTTAATGATCTACAAAAACAGCCTGATATTAACTCACTTCCATCTCCAATTGCACCAGTGGCTGTTCCAAAAGAGAAGCCTATCATTTTTTCGAATACAACTCCGGCTCAGATAAAGAATAACATGGTTCAAAAACCAACTAATACATTGAAAAAGAAGCAATCCAAGAAGAATCTTAAAGATAGAGGTGATATGCTGAAGAAGTCGTCATCATCATCAAAACAACCACCATTACCGAAAAAAATAGATGCAGCATCATTCTCATTACCGGCATCAACATCAGTATTCAATCCATCAATGGCTTCTATTCCAACATCAACAACGACTAAGAAGGTGACTTCTGAAGTCGCTTCTAGATCAATATCAACTTCAGCTCCTACACCAACAGCGTCTGCCGGACGTAAGCCTACATCTATTAAATCCACTAAATCCACCGCAAGACCACAAACACCACTTAAGCATGATACCAAAGAGAACCAGAGTTCACCCACAACTATCCTCATGACTGAAAAATCAACAGAAGCCCGTTATGCGAATGTCTCTGGCGGTGCTGGTGGTGAGTTTTCATCTCCCACGCCAGCCGCGCGTCTTCATTCGGGAGCTATTTTAGTTCATAAAGCTTCTGAATCAAGTCCTGCCAGGGGAATCTTTCTTACCCATGACCATATGACTCCGGTTACCGAGCCTTCCAGGCCTCCAAGTCGAGCACCATCAATTAAGCCACGACCTATACAGAGAACAGTTTCTAAGGTTACTCCAGAAATGTCATCTGCAATGTCTCAATTTAAAGTTGTGCTGAATTCCACGGATGAAAATGAAAGTCTCTTAACTACAACTACAACAGAACCCGCTGGCCGAAGGGCTAGTAATGTCATAAAGGATGGTGACGAGGCTCCGGTGGGTGGTGATAGAGTTGCTGGTACTATTAGCAGCATTAATAATAATCCTATCGGTGATGCCAACAGTCTTCTTCTCAAAAAGCCTTTCCCGCAATTGGCGAAATCGGGATCGGAGATGGAGAATGGTCATTTGACTTTGGGGTCTCCAGTTAATATTCATCCGGACACAGAGCTAGGTGATGCTATATCTGCTGATACATCTGATGAGTCTATAGATAAGGTAAGCCGTAGTAGTACTACTGTTTTATCTAAGGTTCCTTCTCCTGTTCTCTCGTCTTTTCCGGCTTCGTCCTCTGCCGTGCCAGTAGGATCCTCGATCGCAGCTCTGTCCAAAATTCCAACTGTGTCTTCGGTTCCGGCTGCTGTCTCTTCAGTATCGATAACCACATCGGGTCAGGATTTAGGCGCTTTCGATGATGATGCCTCATGGATGGATAGACTAGATAAATTCTCAAAGTCGTATGGCTGGGATGCTTTTAGTGAAGCCAGAAAGTTGGCCGCAGAAGAGGATAATGAAGGTTTGAGCTCTTCTGATTAATATGGGTTGATTATTTATTGCATTATGATGGTTTTTTATATCTTCATATTTATATATTGGGCTTGGTTTGGTTTGGATTGTATTTTAGGTTTTGTTTTTGTATCAATCCTTGGGAGGATCATATACAATTTGTACTTATATATTATATTTTTATTACAATCAGATTTATTATTAACTATCTTTCTTGACTGACCTCTCCAGAATTAATCGATCGATAACGATAAGGTCACGTTATAAATAACAAGTGGCATGCACGCGCGCTACCGCTTATTATGCGGCTTTATCGTGTATCGGAAAGCCGCCCGCGTTAGTTGCAACAACATATAGCAGCAGCAGCAGCCAAAAGAAATCGATAAGCGAACAAAACTGTTCAGAAGAACAGCAGCGAGTGGAGCGTTACTGTTATAAATAATTAGGAATGTTTAATATTGACGCAGCGGTTCTGCTGAACTGTACTCCAAAACAGTCAACCGACAAACCACCGGCATAAGACCGACGACTGACACACAAAAAAAAAAGTAATTTCTAGATTGTGCGCTAATATTTCTCCATTTAAATAATGACGGAAGTTTAATTTTTGAACACTATAGAAGCAGATTTGGTAGGGAAGTTTCTGATGTTGATCATTATGCACTAATAACTTTAAATTTTATGGCGAGGTTACGGTGCGTTCCATTCTAGCCCCCTCTCACTCGCATTCGGCAAGCTTTAGAAGATGTACGGATTAGCTCAAGTGGCGCGACCATAGGAATCCGCAGGCACGACCGGTCGCGGGAGGAGAGATTGGAGAGTTAGCGAGCAACAGGTGCCTGAGCACTCTCTGCACCCCACTTCATCATGGTGCGGCTTCCCCACATTATGTTTTACGGAGAGTTGTCGGGCTCAGGGTTTACCCCGCAGAGGGTAAAAAGTAATCATCAACTTTTTATTTATAATTTAAAGCCGGTCTTCAGGCTCAGATGTAGATTCGGGTTGGAATTTAGCTCGGTTTGTGATGTTGATTTAGGAGAAAAAAAATCTCTCAAGCTTTGATTCTTCTTATTTGATTTGTTTAATTTTTAGTCCCTAGAGTTTTTACTGATCAGATCGGCGCAGAAGGAGAGTTGGAAGAAGATCCCATATTTTGAAACTTCTAGTCTGCTAATAATCAGCTTTAATTATGAGAGTTGTTCTGATTCGTCGTCAGATTACTGCGGGCTCGAAGGTAGCATTGGCCGCGAGAACCTCGTCATCAGTTTTTGGAAGGGTGCCATCAAGAACATCAACATGTCGGCCATTATCAAGAAACCAATCAGTCCATCCAATATCATCATTATTAAGTTTGTCTCGAGAATTCTCATCGAAATCTTCTTTGAGAACAGCTGTAACCCCTGGATTCAGTCATGAAGTTGGTCCTACTACAGCTCCATTATCAGATCACACGATCGGGTCCTTAATCGGTGAAACAGCTAGTAAATATGGTATCAAGAAAGCCGTTATATCCATGCATCAAGGAGTAGAGTTAACATACGATGAACTTGATAGATTATCATCGACTATGGCTACTAACCTGGCGGAGAAATACGGAGTTCGAAAAGACGATAAAGTGTCAGTTTGTTGCGGTAATCTGTGGGAATATGCAGTAATCCAGGTTGGATTAGCTAAATTGGGTGCCATTATGGTTCCATTGAACCCAGCCTTCACCCATAAGCAGTTCCATGCTGCAATGGAAGGAAGCGATTCTCGAGCTCTGATCATCCAATCTGGATTATCTCGAGGCAGGAGAAATCCGCCACGAGATACTACCCCATTAGTTGAAGAAATCCTCTCAAAGAAGAGTTCGCCTAATGTAGAGACAATTTTTATTATTCCTCCTTTGGTTAAGATTCAGGAAGAAGGACAAGTCACACCGACAACAGTTAATAATAATAAATATCATTATCATAGAGGCACTATCCCGTTCAGCAATCTTCTTGAACCAATTCGTATTAAAGAGTATAGTACTTCATCTGAAGAGACGATTAATATGCAATTTACGTCTGGGACCACGTCTATGCCTAAAATCACATCTTTGTCCCATAGTAATATTGTCAATAATGGAATCTTCATTGGGAATCGTATGGGGTTATCTGCTACGGAATCTAATCACCCAACCGGTCAGGATCATATGTGTATTCCAGTACCTATGTTTCACTGTTTTGGGCTTGTATTGTCTAATATGACGGCATATGCAACTGGGTCATGTTTGGTATATCCATCTGATGGATTTGATCCCGTTGCAACCTTGAAAGCAGTTCGTAAATATTCCTGTACTACATTGAGTGGTGTTCCTACAATGTTTGCTTCGGAATTGGACTTAGATGATGAAATTTCTAAAGGTGGCTTACAGTATCTTCGTACTGGAATCGCCGCTGGTTCGTCAGTACCAATTGAAATAATGAAACGATTAGCTGCAGAAATTCATCTTCATGAACTTACTATATGCTACGGCATGACTGAGACATCTCCTGTGAGTTTTATGTCATTCCCTAATGACCCCATGGAGAAGCGTAGCTCTACTGTAGGACAAATCATGCCTCATACTGAAGCGAAGATTGTAAATCCTGAAGATCCTACATTAGCCCCCTTACCAATCAACAAACCGGGTGAAATCGTAGTTGCTGGCTATCTTCTTATGAAGGAATATTTCAAAGATCCTGAGAAAACTGCTGAGGCCATCGTTACTGATACGAATGGAAAACGGTGGATAAGAACTGGTGATGAAGGTGTCATAGATAATGAAGGCTTTCTCACTGTTACTGGTCGTATTAAAGATCTTATTATTCGGGGAGGTGAGAATATCCATCCCTTAGAAATAGAGAATGTTCTTTTCACTCACGAAGCTGTCCTTCAGGCTTCGGTTGTTGGTGTCCCTGATCCCAAATATGGCGAAACAGTTTGTGCATTTATTATTCTTCAGCATACTCATCGAGCAGATCCACCTTCAGTGCTGGAATTACAAGAATTTATAAAGGAACATCTTGGCCATTTCATGGTACCCAAATATATATATTTTGTTGAAGATTTCCCCAAGACTGCTAGTGGCAAGATTAGAAAGGTAGATTTGAAAAAGTTAGCCATTGAGTTACAGTAACCTATATAGAACTTTATAAGAAACTTAGCAAGATGAATATATGAAAGACATTGGTGGTTAATTCGTGAGCAGTGGCGTAACGATTCGCTATAGTCACCAACTCGGATCTCTCCATTGGCCCGAATCTCAATCTCCCTTCAGTGGCTTGGAGCCTCGGTGGAGTCTCGGACCTTCAGGTCTCACTGGGACCGAGGCATAGATTCTTAGTTAGTAAGAGCCAGGGATGATGTGATCCTGACGCGTTATCTCCACACGCTGCTGACCTAAGAAGTCCAAGAAAAGCACAGAAACGTTTGTGTTATTCAATTTCATAGTTGGCTATTTACATTTATATTTGTATATGTATATAAACGTGACTATACTTATGATGCTGCGCAGATTCTATTCTTCGTCTTCGAACTCAATAAGAGCAGTACCCTGCTTCACAATATCGCCAACGCTGTGAGTAACGCTCTTTATAACTCCATCTCGCGGACTGCGGATGGTCGTCTCCATCTTCATACTCAAAATCACAACTAATTCCTGATCTTTGGTAACTTTGTCGCCAGGGTTCACATGGACTTTAGCAATAGAACATGGCATTGGTGCAATGACGCTATGTTTATCCTCTTTAACACCAAGAGCTCGAGTCAACCATTCAGGCTTGGGTTGAGAGAGAGAATAGTGGGTACCATTATGGAAGACATGAACGGAATTTGTCTCAGGATCAAGAACAACACTATTAACATATTGAGCATCAGGAAACTCGATTCTTAAGGTTTTCGTTTCTGGATTATAATCTGATAAAGAAATTTTGGTAATAGTATTCTTGTCACCGTTCTTAGAAAATAAAAATTCTCCTCCAGTGATCTGTTGAATGTCGATTCGTACAGTCTGTTCGCCATTACGGAATTCAATAGTCCTTGAAAGTTTAGACCATCCTCCATGATGAGAGAATGCATCTCTTGAATGAGATTCAGAAAGTAATGTCGCAACAGCCGCTTGCGCATAAACATAAATTGGAGTCTCCTTAACAGCTAATAACTGTTCACGATTTTTTGGAATAAAACCTGTTTCAAGACCTTCAGGGTTCTCAGAACCAAATTCAGGACTATTAACAATTCTTCGCAGAAATTCAATATTGGTAGTAGGACCAACTACTTCTAATTCGCCAAGAGCAATATACATCTTTTGCAGGGCTTCTTGTCGGTTTGACCCATGAACAATCACTTTCCCGATCATAGGATCATATAATGCGGATATATCAGAGCCTTCTTTAAAAGTCAGATCCAATCTTGGCGACCCTGTTGAAGGTAGGGACATATGAATGATTTTACCACTTGAGGGTAGAAAGTCTTTAAAAGGATCCTCACAATAAATTCTGGCCTCAAAGGAATGACCAGTTAACTTTATTTCCGCTTGAGATTTAGGTAGTGGAAATCCTGCAGCAATTAACAATTGCCATTCTACTAGATCTTCACCACAAACTGCTTCTGTAACAGGATGCTCTACTTGAAGACGAGTATTCATTTCCATAAAGAAGAATTCATTTGTATCATTATCAAAAATAAATTCAACAGTGCCTGCTCCTTCATATCCAACAGCTTTTGCAGCCAAACGAGCCTTCTCCCAAAGAGATTGACGAATCTCTTCACTTATACCAGGGGCAGGAGATTCTTCAAGAACTTTTTGATGACGCCTTTGAACACTACAATCTCGCTCACCCAGAGCAACAACATTCCCATATCTATCAGCAAACACCTGAACTTCAATATGGCGAGGAGTGGTAATATATTTTTCAATTAGAACGTTATCGTCACCAAAAGACGATTTGGCCTCTGATTTGGCAGATTTTAACTGTTGTTCGAATTCATCAGCATTTGCTACAATTCTCATACCTTTACCACCACCTCCTAATACAGCCTTTATAAGTACTGGATATCCTATTTCAGCCGCCTTTGACGATAAAAAGGTTGGATCTTGATTTGATCCATGATAACCAGGAACACATGGAACACCAGCAGCCTCCATAATTTCCTTGGATCTGTCTTTTGCTCCCATTGCTTCTATGGCGTACTGAGGTGGTCCTACAAACACAAGTCCTTCATCACGGACTCGTTTCGCAAACTGGGCATTCTCCGACAAAAATCCATATCCTGGGTGAATTGAATCACACCCATTCTGTTTAGCAATTGACACAATCTTTTCAATATCAATATAACCGCTTGTCGATGGACCAAGGCATAAATTGACAAGACTACTGGTGGAAGATGGTAAGTCTCGATCAGGTCCAGTATAGACAGAAGTAGTTTTGATACCAAGTTTCGAAGCTGTCCGCTGAACACGATGAACAATTTCTCCTCTATTAGCGACGCAAAGAGATTTCAAAGGGTTCACCAAAATATTCTGTTGCTCATTAACAGAAGAAGCAGTGCTGAAACTGACGGCAGATGGTAAGACCAGACTGGCAGTGCGATGATGAAGACTAGTCGTCAATCGCTTTGCATTGACTTTTACTTTAAGCCTGTTCATCTCTGTAACTAACAAAAAAACGAGATCCCACTAAAAAACAATCGAATGAAACAAATAAGAATAATAGAAGAGAAACAATAAAAAAGGAATTGCTTGAAGAAATATATATAAAGTATACTACAAATTGCATAAAAATATTCACGGCGAATTATCGGAGTGAAATTGTGGGGTAGATGTAGAAAAACAAAAGATAGGGTAGGGGCAAGCGGGGGCAATCTCAGGGCTCATCTTGACAGCGATCAATGAGGGATTCCCGCGTTCTGCCTCCAGCAACAACTGTGGCATAGCAAACACCTGGTTCCTACTCACGGACTGAACAGACTTGACCTAAGCGAAGTGAGGAAAGGCATATGGGATAGCGTCGCAGTCGCCGGAGGCATGGGAGCTGGCGCAGACTTAGTTACCTCGATCTCAAAACCATACAGATTTATTTAACCTGAGCGAAGCGTGCAACAGACTGTGATACATCGCTCCGGCATCGGAGACAGAACGAGATAGGTGAGTGGGATCTACTACCAGAGACAGACCTATCAAAAGGTGGATAAGGTTGTCACACAAACGGAGCCAGTGGAGATAGTATATTCAGGGTTCTAAAAAGCCGCGTGGGGCGAGTTTAGTGCGAACACCTGGACAAACCATAAACTTCAAACCAAAGTACGAACTACAACAACTCAACACTCGGAGAAACAAAGAGCGAGAGAAAGATTTGAATCCGTCACAAAAAGATGAAAAATTAAATTTGTCTGTCTGTTTGGGATCCGAGTCATGTATACTGTGTGTGTGATAAGTACAGAACCGGTACTTTATATCGACTAGGTAGATTTTAACGTTATACAGTGTACAGTAGTATGTAAGTTATCCGCTATCCCCGCGCGCGCGCGCGCATGTGTTACCCGGATTTCTTTTGCAGTGCCCGGCCCTACTAGCACCATCACCATCACCATCATCTATCGGCATTCAGCCTACTGACAAGAAGTTGTGAGCATTTAACTGACTGAACCAACTACTACTAATTGGTAGCAGTTTCTGCTGAGCTAATATATAGTTTGTTGCCAGTTTTTATATACGAAGCTCTTTTTTCCTGTTACCGCCGCCCATTTGGCAGCATTGAGAGAGAGATTTATTTTGTTGTCAAATTAACTGAGACTGAAATTTCTACCTAGAGGCAATTGTCGGTGAGGTCCATTAATAGAGAGGGTTAGTTATAACCGGAATCCGGTTGATTTCCAAATATATTGTGAATTCTAAACGAAGCTTTTAAAGGAGATTGAGAATTCTTTTCTTTTAGGATTTGATTTTCTTTTTGCCTTTCTGGCTGTAATCTATTATATTAATTGGACTTGATTTTCCTTTTGATTTACTGTTGGGCTTTTTGTAATCTTGGCCAAGCAGCCAAAAACTAAAGGAGTGAGAAAAGGGAATATAGAGGGATTTCTTTTCTTTTTAACCGGTATGTCAAGTCCACCTCCATCCTCTCCATCGATAAGTTCAAGGCCGTCGACGCCACATAACGGTTCTTCTTCTCCATTAAATTCCCTCCAGAGTATTGATTCAGAGATCCCAGAATCATCCAATAAACGACCTTTTTCAACTGTTGAGGTCTCTCCAAATCAAAGATCTTCTATCACAGGGGAAGAGGAAACAAGATTCACCGCAGTAAATGAAGATCATGGGTCGGATACCCAATTGGACCCCCATATTAATAGCGTTGATACAAAGAACCTGGACGAAATTGATAATAACCAGTTTATCAATGGTTTCAGCAATACTCCTGATGCTACAATTAATATCGACTCCACAAATCCCACCATCAACGTTAGTGATGGTACAGCTGATTCAGCTGATGAAGCCGCACAGATGATTTCCAACCCGAGTCATGTGACTAATGAAGATACCGACATCATGGCGGTTGATGGTACAAGTTCAATTGAGTGGGTTAGAAATCTTTCTCATCGAGAAAGAGTGGAGCTGGTTGAGCGACTTTTAAAAGCCGAGCCGTTTATTGCCGGTGAACAACGTTATCTTGTTTCAACCTTTTGGCTTAAAGCTTTCATGTATTTCGAACGCTTTGGACAGGATCCTGGGCCCCTGGATGCGTCAGTACTATTTGATGGGCCTGATAATACTAGCTTGGATGATGCTATGTATTATTCTTGTAGTAGTGCTGCTGGTAGCCCCGAAAGTGTCAGCAGTAGTGAAAATGAATATAGAAATGGAGACACCAGCAGCAGAGGCGAAAGTGGTGGAAATGAACAGCAACAAATCAGAAGCAATAAACCTGATGATGAGGTTGAATTGGACGAGCGGCCAAAACATAAGACTTCATCAGATCAAATATACCAACGATCCTCTGGCTCTCGTCCCTTATCTGATCAGGCGGAGCTTGATTTATTGCAACAAGAGATACAGTTTGAAAACGACAACAATCAACAACGGGATAACTACGGACGGAATTTACTCCCGACTAGTAAGAGATCAACAAGACGTCTAAGGCAGAAAAATGAAACCCCCTCAACCAATACTGATATATTTGAAGTTGGGACCCCTTCATCCATGATGGAAGATCGTTCTCTAGCCGGGACACCTTCTTCCCTCACTGAATCTGGGCATATTGCTAATACTTCGTTCTACATAAACCCAGATCGTACATTTGGAGTCCCAGCTACAGTTTGGAACCTTTTAGTGTCATGGTATGGAAATATAGGACCAGTTATTACCCGTCCAATAATCACTTTGGGAACTATTGATTCCCCTGACGAACCTTATCTTGAGATCAACCAACCTACAGTGCATTTAATTCCTCTGGGATCAGCATCTTTTGAAAGACGGACTATTAATTTCTCCAAGGCATCGACCATCCAGGATATTATAGACTCTATAGATTTGCCTGACATTCGACTTTGGCAATTGACCAGCCTTCCTAGTGGCCTTGGATTGGTGGAGAGTATCACTATTCCTCAGTTTAGAAAACTTGACCCCAGATTTCTTGATAAGCCGAATGAGAAGTTGCATACATTGCTCGATGAGTTTCAGGTTATTTATCTGGTTGTTGAACAGAAGTCAATCACCGGTTGGCTTTCTATTCAAGGTGGCCCTACTAAAGGTACAACCGGATTAAACAACCTTGGAAACACTTGTTATATGAATTCGGCTTTGCAATGTCTCGTTCATGTTGAAGAGCTTGCAGCTTATTTTTTGAGTAAGTTATTCACTGGCCTAACTCAACTGTGATGGTGGGCAAAACCTTACCTGTGGTTGCTGTCGCTGCCCCAAATCCCGTTTCTCTCTCTTCGCTCAAGTTCCTTTAATGTTTTTTTTCTCAGGAAGGTGAGAGCTTGTTACCTGCAAGGAGTAAACAGGGATCGGGTTGGAATTTGTACAGGGCAACAGGGCGGATTTGCTTTTTTTCATTATTTATATTTTATTTATTTGTTTTCTAACTTCTGCATAGCTAATGCGTATCGACAGGATATTAACAAGAACAATCCAATCGGATATGGCGGCGATGTGGCCACCGCCTTTTCTAGTTTGTTGGGAAGTATATTAGTATCCTCGCAAGCATCGTATGCTCCGCGTGATTTCAAATATACTATTGGTAGATATGGGAGCGCATTCTCAGGATTTCTGCAACAGGATTCACAAGAATTTTTAGCGTTTCTTTTAGATGGTCTTCATGAAGATCTTAATCGAATTAGGAATAAACCTGCTACAGAAAAACCTGAATTGGATGAAGACAAAGTTAATGACCCCGATTCTATTTCTCGGTTAGCGAATGAATGTTGGGAATTGCATAAAAAACGTAATGATTCTATTATTTTAGACCTGTTTGCTGGCCTTTATCGCTCAGTGCTAGTATGTCCTGACTGCGAAAAAGTCAGTATCACATTTGATCCGTTTATGGACCTGACTCTGCCATTACCAAGTGATAATTCTTGGTCGAGAGATATAGTAATAATGCCATTGGATGGTCGACCAAAAATCTACGAGGTTGCCCTTGATGCTCAAGCTACTGTCCGACAACTAAAAGAATATATAGTCAAGCGACTTGATATGATTAAAAATGGTGGTGCAGATCGGCTATTGTCGGCTGAAGTGTATAATTTCCGATTTTATAGTTATCATAAGGACAGAGATATTGTCTCGGATAAGATTGATAAGAATGATAATTTGGTCATTTATGAGTTGGATAGGCCTATTGACGGAAGTGATGGAGATGGAGGATTCGACAACAGTAATATGATAGATGATGATTCAGTTTTTCTAGTGCCTATTTTCAACCGTACTAGTAGGCAGGCTAAAGTGGATGCTCGGTTACCCCCGAGGAAAGACGTTGGAGGGAGATTTTTTGGAATCCCTTTTCATGTTACGCTGACAAATAAAGAAGCTACTGATGAAGACATAATTCGCACAAAAATTATGCGTACATATAAAAACTTGTTGAGAGATAACGATGGGGAGGAAGAGTTACACCAACCCTCCTTTACTATGAGTTATGTTGAGCAGAAACGAAGTAGAAGTGGAGTTGATTTTATGAGTTCGGGAATAAGAATGAATACACTCGGCGCGAAATCGATTTCGACACGTAAGAAAACAACGATAAGCAAGAGGCATAAAAATATAAAGCAAGTTTTAGGAGGCTCTGAATCCCCGTCTAAATATGAAGGCTACCTGAACAAGACTGACGGAATAGACTCTGAGACAACAATTGGATCCAAAATGAAAGTTGAGATAATAAATGGGTCCGCTGTAGATAGGGAAAGGTCTGGATCCAGTGGGTCTTCCGATATCAATATGGAAATTGATGATGTACTCCCTCCTCATGATGATCCTCTTGGTGCTTCTCAAATGGATCGCCCCTATGGTTTTGACTTGGATCTACAAGGACCGCTGGTGCCCTCACATAAACGGACCCAGTCGGTAACCATTAGAAATAATGATGACACTAATGAATATAATGATGATGATGATAACGATGTCGATAATAACGACGAAGATGGTGACGCGGTGGATGAGCATGAAAATGATGTAAATGATGTAAATGATGCCTCCCAACTTGTTTTCCGGGGTGAAGGGATTATTTGTGATTGGAATGATCAGGAAATTGATGATTGGGAGCCCGAACGTGTTGCTAACCCTGAAGCTGAAGAGGCTCGTGAAGCTAAGGCAAGCCAGAAGAAGAAGACAATTGATCTATCTGATTGTCTTGATTTGTTTTGTAAACCGGAAATTCTTGGACAAGATGATTTGTGGTACTGTTCCAAGTGCCGTTGCCTTCGTCAAGCTACTAAAACTATTGAGTTATGGAAAGTACCCGATATCTTCACTATTCATTTGAAGCGGTTTTCCAGCTTTAGAAGTTTCCGGGATAAGATCACCGATGTAGTGACTTTCCCCATTGAGGGTCTCGATATGTCTAGCCGTGTCGTTGATAAGACAGGCTATAAAGAAGGAGAGCTGATTTATGATCTAATTGCTGTTGACAACCATTATGGAGGGCTTGGGGGTGGACATTATACTGCTTACGCCAAGAATTTTGTTGATGACAAGTGGTACTATTTTGATGATTCTAGTGTTCGTGTAGAAGACCCCGCTAAGGCTGTTAGTCGAGCTGCATATCTGTTGTTCTATCGTAGAAGATCCTCTCAACCACTCGGAGGAGAGCGAATGAAGCATATTGTAGAACAGGCTCGTGAAAAACTAAAAAAGCCGGCTTCAGTCATAGCTAATGATTTATTCTCTGCAGCTTCGGCTTCAGTGAGTTCTCCCAGTCTACCTTTTGCTTCTTCCTCGTCAAGACTTGGTAGCCGGGGTGGAGGTGAAGACTCTAGAAGCCGTTCGTCATCGTCTTATTCACTTCTTCCCGAATTTCCTGGCCAAGGCAGAATTCTTGGTTCTGCCTCAGATGCTCCTCGTAGACCTTGGATGACAGGGACAATGCCCAACTTGAATCTTGGAGGAGGGCTGCCTAATCGAGTAAGGTTTGGATATGGTGCAGAAGAAGAGTACGACGATAGTAGCAATGATGCCAGTGATATTACTAGTGAAGTGGCAAGCGACATGGATGTTGTTGTACAAACAGCGGATGAGTCTGTGAACGATGGCGGAGTTGACGATATTGATGATGCTCCTGGGTCAGACATTCAAGAGACAGTAGATAGTGATAGTGACGTCGAACTCAATTGAAAAAGCAAAATATCATAAATCCTATATATATTATATATATGAAGATTATTTCGCAAACGATAAACTCTAATTGAATTCTATGTTGATCAACCCAGTTGCTTTTGCTACTCTCGAAACACTATACAAATTAACTCTATTTTTTTTTTTTTTTGTCAAGCACTGTCGGCCAGGGATCACTCCAAACATCCGGTTTGTCCTCGGCTATGACTTTCATAGTCCAGCTCCTGCCGGAAAGATTCATCCGGTCACTAAATAGCTTACTCCGGAGCGTTACTTTCCCCTCAACAGCGGGAGGCCAACAGCTGGGAGAAAAACGCTAGTGTCCTTCTCCTGAGATGCGTAAGTGAGTGGTTATTAAACAATAATTATATAACAGATATGGGGATGAAAAGAGATAACAAATCATAAATATTTAATTTAAGCTAAAAAAATTATTAACTTACATGCTATGTAGTTTTGCTTCTTTGATGCATCTCAAGAAGTACTTCTTCTAAGTACGGAATGCCATCAGCAGCTCCTTTACGAGTTACAGAAATAGCAGAGGCTTGTGTCGCAAACTCAATTGCTTGCTGAAATGTCGTTTTATTAACATTAGATGTGGCCCAATGTCCCAAAAATGCGCCGAGAAATGTGTCGCCAGCTCCAGTAGTATCTACTACGTTCCCCAATATTTTACAAGCGGGCACATGACCTATAAAATATTCTGACAGGCTTGTTGAATTTGCTTGCGGCCGTGGTGATATCTGTCCTGAGTAAGTTGTAGCATAGATACATCCATTAGCACCCAAGGTTATTATAATATTGATCCCACTTTTACGACTGTCTTCAAGTAAGATCTCCATGGCTTTGCGAGCTTGCTTTTCGTCATCATTGATTTTAATTCTTGATTCAATCAGAGCCTCAGCTTCAGACGAATTCACTATGAGGTAATTAACTCGGGCAAGGAATTCCTCATTCGGAACCTCAATCATTGGTGACGGATTGTAGACAACAAAGATATCATCAGAAGAATTGGCAAGATCCATAGCCTTGTCGACAACTGGAAGAGGAATTTCATTTTGTAAAACCAAATAATTGATATTATCTCTGATTGCGTTTGTAATCCATCCATTTTCATCCTCTTTTGTAAATGTTCCGTTAGCACCAGGATAGACGAGAATCCGGTTTTGCCCAGATTGCTCATCGATAATGATAGTAGCTACACCAGTTGGTTCGTTATAAACAGTTTCCACCAAATCGACATCGATTCCTTCCTTAGAAAGTCCCTCGACTAATTCACGACCAAAAACATCATCTCCCACACGTGCCATCATTCGGACATTGACTTCATTCTTAGAAGATAATCTTCGTATGGCAATTGCCTGATTCGAACCTTTACCTCCACGATAAGTTTTAAACCCTGATGCGATCACGGTTTCTCCTTCATCAGGCAGCCTTTTCGCAGTTGTCACCAAATCATAGTTGATGGATCCAAAAACGAGAATATTACAAACCATAATAATCAGGCGTGACAGCAAGACCAATAGCTTCTGTGTTGCCCAGAGGATGTGTAGAAGAGCCGACACGCATTTCAAAATGGAGTTTTATTATATTAACTTACCGCCAAATGTTCGGCTAGCTTAGTCTGAGCCTCACGGCTGAGTTGCCAATCTAACCGCAATGTTGAAAAAGCACTCAAACAAGTAGTTAATGTTACGTCCATCTGAATTTCAATTTCAGTATCTTTGATTTTTGGCTTTATACCTCTGATTGTCGAAGGTATCCCACCAATGTGTGGAGATGCCATTTGAAGTTATTGTCGCAAGATTCACTTCTCTTCAGGGTGGGATCAAAATCTCGATCTGTATATTGCATCTTAGACTCCGTCCCTTTGTCATCAAGATCTGGGACAGCACGAAATTTTTTTGGCAGAGTTTAGTCCTCGAAGTGGGATTTGCTTCTATAAAGCAAATTGAGAGAAAATGGGGCCAGAGCAATCCGAGCAAGAATCAGAATCTCCAGCGCAGCCTCTGCCGCCATATGTGTAATTGATATACATTTGTCCTTCTCCTCAGTCCTTAATTCATTCACTCGCTTGGCTTGATGACCTTCCTTCCAAGAGTCCAGGATAAATCAAGCGGTCAATTCCCAGGGCAAATAATATAGGTTCTTTTATATTTCTTTTCATAAGTACACTATTTACATTCAATTGTGGCTAATAACAATATTTAAAAACATTCTCTGGCTTCGAGCCATCGGTTAGATACCTGATGCACCGGCTTGCTGGATTCGGGAAATATAGCTTGATGAAATCAAGTTCCAGGCGTATATATACTTTTCCATACACTTCTTAGTACAGTCCTGTTCGGTGGCACTAATACTGGTTCCTGGTACAGGGACACATTTTTCAAAACAATTCTCGGTGATTTTCTAATGATGTTAGATAAGTAAAACCAAGGCCAGCCATGTACACCATGTTCTCATCCGCTTCCGGCCCAGTCGATGGAGAATTTGTATCTTCCATGAATGGGAATAAATGGAGGATCAATCCATTGCTCACATCCACATCTTCTCAAGAAGCCAATACATCTTGCTCTCGCTAGAACAGCCATTTGTCCTCACTTCATCTCCATTCGCATCCCCATGAGAAGTACCACATTAGCCACTATTGCGCAACTAAACAGATACAATACCTGAAAATAATCCCAGTTACCTCATATCTGGGATGACAATCTATCAAGTGAATATACGACCCAAAAAAGTCTTCTTCTTGATTCTTGTGCCATCCAGGCTTCTGTCTGAGGTACTTTGTGCACTGATGGATTCATTAGCGGGAAATATACTCACACCAACAAGTTCTGTAGCATTGGCTATAGCAAGGTCCTCGCTGATCTGTTGTTTAATTTTACGCTTTGTCTCGGCATTATTACTCGACGAAGTAGAAGTGCTTAACCCTGAACTAGCAGAGGCAACATCATTAGGAGATCCAGAGCTACCAAAAATTGAACTAAACGACATATTGATATATGAGCCTTCAAAACAGGATGGAGAAGAAAAATGATATCAAAACCTTGAAAGAAATTGGCTTCTAGATCTATATGTGCAATGAAAATTCCATCGGTCAGAGCAGTTTACCTAGCTACCGGTACCGTCAAGCCGTACAGCACGTGATTGAAACATAAATTGCATGCATGCATGCATGTACCCTAACCATAATAAAAATAATTGATCTGCAATTTAACAAAAGTTTGTTGATGTTTTTCTTTCTCTCTTTCTTCCTAGCGCTAGGCTTCATAACTTTAATAATAAACATGTCGGAAGCCAAGGCCCCATTGTCGTTTCCACCAGATGTGTTCGCCAGATTAGAACCGGATATATTTCTTCAGAGACATTTGGAATTAGGACTCAGACCAGGAGGGCTAAGAGCATTTGATGAGTTTCGATCTACTGCTATTCAGACTTCATCGAATAATGATGCCAGTTCGTCCTCGTCGACTCTTCTTCCAGGAACTTTGGGTTCTTCAGTCATAAGTGTTGGTGGTACGACAGTCGTATGCGGAATAACGGGTGGAATTACTGAGTCAATTGAGAAAAGTGGTATCTATCCTAATGTTGAGATAATCCGAGGTACTAGAAATGGACCACCAACTCAGGAAGAAATGGTTATTTCTCAAAGAATTTATCAATTAGTGAATCAGGCGAGTATTGTGGATGACTCGGATTTTATAGTTCCAGGGGCGGAAGATCAAAAATGGTTGGTTTTAAGTGCCAATGTTCAAGTTTTGAGCCGAACTGGACCATGTTTAGATGCTATATGGACTGCTTTGATGGCAGCATTGAATAACACATTAATTCCATCACTATCGGTGGACCCAGATACCAAGGAAGTTATCTGTGATTCAAACCAGGAAAATTCTTTTAGATTGAAAATGCGTCAGGAGTCAGAGCAAGAAGATAGCGGGAGAGGACTTCAATTTAGTAGTACATATGGTATAGGAGAGGTCCAAAAAGAAAATAAAACTGTAGTTGTTGCAGATTTGGAAGGGGAGACTGAGGAAGCTTGTTTGACCAGCAGGATAAATGTTGTTACTAACCCAGATGGATTGATGACTGGTTTGACTATTGCTGTTACCGCCAGTAATGCATCCGGAAGAGATAAAGGTATTCAAGTTACTAGAGAGCATATTGAGTCTGTTTTCGCAGGTGCACGTAGACATGCAAGCGAATTAAGCAGCCAGATATGTCATTGAATGAAAATACCTTGACCGAGTCTATGAGGACAGTTGATTTTGAATTAGTCAAACCTTGAGGAATGAAGCATTATCTGATGACTGTCACAATACGTTGGATCCATCAGTATGACCGGCTATGGATTTCGGATCTGGTCAGGGGTAGAGCTTACTGGCCGGGGAAAGGGCCCCGCGCTGGATACTGCCATATCTTGTCTGGCACTTTGCCATTTATTTTTTCATCTACGTCCATGTTGGGAGCTGAATTATTTATTAAAATTGCATTAAAGTAATAAAAATTGTAGTCTGTAGTTTCTTTGCGTTATGTCATCAAACACAGAAAATTCATAGCCCGCGCCTCCACCTCAATTATGTCTCCCTCACTGCTATTCTCCAGCTAGCTACGCGACTCGGTCACGGGGCAAAAAGGGAGTAACGGCAAGGATTGCAACTCTCGACCTGGGAGGACTGAAATTTCGATGTCGACTCTAAGCTGATTCAAATCTGAGACCTCCAGTTCTCAATCTGGGAGTCCTACTGAACTGAATGATTAAGAAACATTAGCATAGCAAGAAAACACATCTAAGAGAGCCCCCGAAGCAATTGAGAATAACAAATAACTACCTAGCCTTTGGCCCAGCCTGGGGTTAGTTGACAAAAGCAAGACTGCTCTAATGGGATGCAGTAAGTGATGTGGCTGGGGTTGTCATGAATTAGTGGTCATTTTTACCGCAGCTGATAAAATGGCTGAGACTCTTTTGCTTGCTTCATTTGGGTTTAAGATCGTTTTGAAAATGATTGATACGATCGAAGCAAGCTGCCCCAGCCACCAGCAGCCAGATTCTGGCAGATTTAAGGCAACATTTGTATAGTTCCCGCTTAGCGTTGACAATTATGTGCGAGCAATTGCGGCTTGGCGTTAACACTAGAGATCAATGGGGACTGCGAAGGTGGTGGACATCTAGAGATAGGCATTGCGCGCACAGTGATGAGGTCCACAGTTTGTGTAGCAGGGGTGAGCACTTGCGGAGAAGAATCGGACTAAGAAATTGATATTTCCTAAGTTCGAGCTAAGGGTAGGAGATAGAAAATGGGACTGCTCCGATTAAGACTATTAGGTCAATCTTTTAATTACACTAGCAGCTAGCTGTAGTTTAGGTTACCCCCTCTGGTTGTCTGTCTTACGACTTATTGTGAGAAGTCCAAATCCCCAACAAGTCAATATCCTGCAGTCATGATTGGCCACGACAGACCAAAAAACCGTTGAGAGATCTTCAGGACAAAGTAAAAGCCGTACATCTGCATACTTTGTGCATAACACATAATATGTACGATCACACATTCGCCGAAACAAACGTGTTTCTTCAAGATGTTGGGAAAACAGAAAGTACAAACATATAACAAATCAAGAGGTTCTCTGTTGGATGAATATCAATTAACATGCACTAGTAATGTAGCTGGGGTTGACGAATAAATCAGGGCCCTCAGATAGTAAGGATAACTTATATAATTACAAATTATATGAAATAGCCGGCTGAAATGGTGTATGTGTAGCTGAGTATCATAAGCCAATAGCTGGTAAAATTTACGTATTTGGCAGCCAGAACTGTATTCTGTCTGTTAACGGCGGGTTGGCACTGAGTTAAAGTTTGGTATGATAAGTTAACTTAACTGTTTAGGTTTATGATCGACGTGAGCATATATACACGTGCATACACACGATCGATACATAGAGATCTACAAATATACCTGTGTGCCACAGGGGGGCTCAACATATTGAAAAATGTAGATCACTAAGTCCGGGCAAACAGAAGCTGTCCATTTAATTGTATGAGTATCATCTAAGATGAACCGAAACACCTGTAACAAAGAGAACCGGGTCTGGAAGAAACCTGTAACCGCCGGAGAACAGGAATCAGAATGGTTCAGCGTGATCTAGGGGTCTGGGCATCATCTCGAATCGCCGGATGGCAGATGTGCGGCACTACCCATGGGTCTGGAATTCATACGATATAGCATTCTATCGATAGAGACGGGTTACCCCGGATCCCCGCGCGCGTATGTGTACTCTTTTGACGATGCTAGATTCGTGCAGGCGATTCGGGCCAGTGGGTTTGGCTGATAGGACAGAACGATCTAACAAAACATAAAAATCTCCTGATTCGAATGCAGTTGTAATACGTTTATTCGTTTCAAAGTGGGTCCAACATTCATTTAACTTAAATCAAGCAATGCAAGCGGGATGAGATCAATCTGAAGAGCAAGTTTTCTTTTTAAGGCGAAAAGGACTGTACCGTGATAGTTTCAGGTACCTCGATCTGCTCATCACCGAGAGCGATTAAAAGAGCTAACTAAAAGTCTTAACTTACCGTTGTGTCAGATTTATCAACTGATTGGACTAAACTTTAAAACTTGGTCAGGAGTTGTTTCAACGCTTGCTAATCTTTAATTAGTTCGTCTCGAGATCATTAATTTTAACTTCTTTTTCTTGAATTTTATCGGGAATCACGGAGACTAGCCGCTAAATTAACTCTTTTGTTAATGAGTTAGGCAAATAGAAGACCGGCTGTGCCAGGAACGCTTTGCGGCGTGGATTATTTGACTGGTTCAGGAAAGTCCCTTCAGAAACTGACTGAATAGATAAATTTTTTTCGCCGGGCCAGCCGCCGGGACGGGACAACTTGGTACGGCTGGTTAACCTAACTAGCCATATCAGGCACGGCTAGGGGTTTCAACAAAGTTATGGGAAGTTGGTTAAGAAGAAAATGCCAAATTATTTTTTTTACCACATACATATTTAATGCATGAACTAAAATATTAACTAATTACGTAGTGCACATGTACAACACTGCAAGTTAACAGTTAACTTAACGTTAGTCTATATCTGTAACCTGTACAGTACACTGTACAGCATGTACAAAAGTAATCTGTAGACTCCTTAAGATTGCTTATTAGCTTGAATCTGACTCAGCACGATTGAATTATCACTACTTATGTTTTAGAGTTATTTTATATTATTGGATATAGGTATATACATGGTTTGTTACAGCTTTAGCAGCCAAGAATGAGAGGCGAAAAAATTGACCATGCTTGGAAACACATGGTCAATTAAATCATTTTTCATTTGATCAGAAGAATAATCGTCTTCATTCTCACTTGTTTCCTCTGCTGCTTTCGGCAGCTGTTTGTTGGTACCTAGTATCGGTCGGGTTTTCCTCTCATGCCCAACGAGCTATCATCACAATAGCTGAGCGTGCTGTGAAGAGGCTCAACATAGAACGATTGTGAGGCACGCGTGTGGCGGACACGAGGGAAGCGGCAGAATAGGTCCGGAGTTAAAATAACATAAAATCTCTGTTTTAACATGTAAACTAAGGACGCAATAGTTCTTAAGATTTAGTTTTATATCATATTGCAAAGCCAGCCTTTGTTATCGAGGCTTGAATTGATTTTCTCGGAAATAGGGAGTAGGAACACGTATGTACTGTATATACTGCACTAATGCACTATGCACGGTAACAATTAGCACCTAACGAGAAAAACAAAATATAGTTTTTAGCCGGTCGGGGCCAATTTTTTTTTTTTTTTTAACGTACGGTACGTCGTTAATAGTTAAAGATCTTCAATCTCGATATAATAGTAACTAAGAAATATTACAGTGTAAACCGAAAAGGATCACCCGGGGCGGAAGAATAAATATAATAGGCTCAGAGGCTAACAGGACAAGACAATCCTATAGACGAGAAGAGAGACATATATAAGGTAGTGTGTACAGTCATTTTTTTCATCACAATCTTAAAACTATAATCTCCTCTCTTTTTCTCTTGGTTTATATTATAGATAGATATATGTATATTTAAATATATACATATAGATACATATAACTAGATCTTGATAGATAGATAAATAGATAGAAAGATCGAACTATCGGGAAAGAAAACAAGAATAATAGTGATGTCTTCAGTTACAGTAACTCAGAGAAGACCTTCTTCTCATTCTGCTCAAAAGCCTAGTGGAAAAAAGGCTATTAATACTTTTGGTGAAGAGTTCGAAGCTCCTCAATATGGTATTAAAGAAATCTTGGACGCCATTCCTTCCGAATGTTATAAGAGATCTTTACCTAGATCTTTTGCTTATGTTATTCGTGATGGTATCTTTTTAGCTCTTTTTGGTTATTTGGCTATTACATATATTCATTTAATCCCTTGGTTGTCTGTTCGTGTTCTTGCTTGGACTACTTATTCTGTTGTTCAAGGTTTATTTGGTACTGGTTGGTGGGTTTTAGCCCATGAATGTGGTCATGGTGCCTTCTCTGATTATAAGTCTGTTAATGATACTATTGGTTGGGTTCTTCATTCATTTTTACTTGTTCCTTATCATTCCTGGAGAATTACTCACTCAAAGCATCATAAAGCTACTGCTCATTTGACTCGTGATATGGTTTTTGTACCAAAGGAAAGAGACCTATTTTTTTCCATTCGTGGTATTAAAGCTAACTCCGAAGATACTCCTATTGCTACTTTATATGGAGTTTTCACTCAACAACTTTTTGGTTGGTTATTATATTTAACAACAAATGTTACTGGCCAGAAATATCCTAATCGTTCCAAGTGGGTTAAAAACCATTACGTTCCATCTTCTCCTTTATTTGATAAAAAAGACTTCTGGGATATTATTATTTCTGATGTTGGTATTATTATTACTTTAGTTGGTCTTTATTTAGCTTCTCAGAAATGGGGAGTTTCAAATGTTGTTTTAGTTTATGGACTTCCTTGGATTTGGGTTAATCATTGGTTAGTTCATATTACTTATCTTCAACATACTGATCCTCGTTTACCTCATTATGATCCTGAAGAATGGAACTTTGCTAGAGGTGCTACTGCTACTGTAGATCGTGATTTTGGTTTTATTGGTAGACATATTTTCCATGATATTATTGAAACTCACGTTTTACATCACTTTGTTTCGAGAATTCCTTTCTATCATGGCCGTGAAGCTACTGAATCTGTTAAGAAGGTTATGGGTAAATGGTATATTAAAGATGATAGTAATTTTATTACTTCTCTTTATAGAGTTGCTCGTTCCTGCCAATTTATAGAGGGCGATAACGGTATTAAGATGTTTAGGAATATCAATAATATCGGAATTCCTCCTGCCAATCTTGGTAATCGTCTGTCCGAGTAAATATACTCCAGATTTAGTTTTGTTGTTTTTTGTTGTTTTAAGTTTAAGTATGCTTTTGACATCTATCTAGAATTTATAGCAAGAATAGAAGAAGTTATATAAGACGTGCATCTTCATCATTGGTCCTCACTCGAGCCCTGACTCCCCTGACTCCGGTGGTTGGGATTGCGCCCCCTAGGCACTCCGCTACTCGCTTCACTTGAAGTCCGCCTGAGCGAGTGCAGTGGACGCTCAGGTCTCGCTGGACTAGAGAAAATTTCTGTGTTTCAGAATGTGTTCGAAGCGGGATCCGGGTGACCTCCAGTACGCTGAGAGTCGCCCCGGCAGAGACAGAACCAGCACAAAACGAGCATGGAGATCTGGCCTTAGAGAGAGACAACTTGCTTCCAGGCATTGCATATGCTGGTGCCGCATTTGCCTGTTTTCCTCTTCGGTAGACAACAGATGTATTCATTTCTTCGGCGAATAAAATATAGCAAAAGATAAGATGAGGTATGAGTATGAGTATATAATCTGAATTATGGCAAATCTATTTGTCAAGATACGGGAGTTCTTCTATTTCTCCACCTTCGACAGGCACTCAAAGCTAGCGGCAACTATTCTACTTCAAAGGTATTGGTTCATGTTCAAGGCTCTCCAAATGTAACATATGTTCTGCCCTCTCGAAATCCAGTTTACCCCTTTCAAATTCTTCATGATTACCAAGACCACAAAATTTCAATACTTCCTCCGGAGGAACAGTCTTACGCTTCATTTTGAAAACATATTTTGCGAGGGCAACAGCACTCAGTTTGGAATCCATCGATTCAAATCGAGATAAGACAAACAACCACTTACTGTCCCATCCCAATACCCGGGAACGAATTTTATAATAAGTATAAGGCTTAATCTCTCGTCTAAAAATTGCTACTACGCTACCTAAAGGAGTATAGGGCCAACCGAATCGACCTCTCTTGACGTCGGGATCATTATAATCAACATAAAAATCTTTAAAAATGTGCATCATCAAGTCTGTTCGGGCCATATCCAAATCAGAAAAATATGTTGAGTTGGACTTGTGTAAGTTGAAATCCATCTCCATCATAGGAGTGTGAGTTACATATTCACGTGCTTCAAAAACTGACTTTGGCTTGACCTTACGGCGAATATAGAAGTGTTTGATCATAAAATAATAAAATCTAGCATGGAAGGCCAATGGTAAGGACTTAGCATTGATAACTATTAGAAATACAACCACTAGTTTCCAAATAGTAGACGCCATTATATTGCAAACCCAATAAAATCAGAAACTCAGCTCAATTCCTTTCAGTCGTAATGCAAAAAGAAAAAGAGAAGAAAAGAACTTTATTCGACATAGCTCTATGACATCTCATATCTCCCTTCCAAAATAATAAGCTTAAACAGAATGTGGACGTAACGGAACAATTAGGCAGCCGAGGCTATCGATCGTGCCCGTTACTGTCACTACCGTAATCATGTTTGGTGGGGGTTAGGTATGCATTTCTAAATCTGGTTAATGTCACTTATGCACAATGCAATTATTAACAGCTAAGCAGAATGAATTAATCTACATCGGGCCTTGAATATATACTTTTGACTGGCAGAATGGATCTCCCCGTATATATATCTATGGATCATAGTCAGGAATCAACCATCAGGTAACGAATCACATTAACAGGGTATTTCATCACCGGATCATTGTTTGGGGGGCCGAGATATCCAACGTGAACAGCTTCCCTGATGGCTCACAGATGCACCCATTTTTAGGTCGATAACGCTGATCTACATGTCTGCACGTACAGGGTGTGTGTAATATAAGTTAGCGTACGTGTCTACGCATGTAAGATCAAACCGGCGTTTAGTGATTACGGACGTACCATCTTTATTCCGTTGGCTCGGTGAATCAGGAATTTCCTATAGCCGGCTGTAGCTCGCGTACAGACACGCGAATCGTTCAGGACAAAGCTCCAGGCCATATGCATATAATATTTACTTCAGCTTACCCTTAACTTAGCATTAACTAACGTTTTTAACGCTGAAAGTTGATGATCTTCACTAATTGAGCCGATTTAATTTAATATGCGAGATATGTTTATAAACATAATGATTGGGGCTAGTTGTATCTCAACTGACACAAGAGAGAGTGCATGAAGAGAAATATAACTCTTAGCGCCGGAGGCAACCGAGATCATTATAAACCTTGAATTAACGAAACTCGGAATCTGGTATGCCGGCACTCTGTAGACAACAATCCAGAAGCTTGTGTTTTTGCCATAATATACTCCTCACTACTATACGCCAGAACTTAGTCTTTGTATAACCAGACTCGCAAGTACAAACGGAGGCCCGAGTCGGTGGGGTCAGATACCTACCGAATGTATGGGAGGCAGCTGTGCTCAGAGGAAAAGAGAGAAAGTAATTTTATTAATGTTTTGATGGAATTGTAATAATTTTATTAAGTTAAAAAAAAATATAATTTTAATGAATGTAATGAAAGACAAAAGCTGTTTGACCCGAAAAGAAAAATGAAATAGAGACCGGACAGGGGCCCCTAATTAAAAATGTCCAATTACACCTAGTTTGCCCCATCAGAGCATCCATCACTACTGCCACCTTCTTCACATTCTGGAGGAAGGCATTCACCAACAGGGGGTCGTGGAGGAGGGGACACGGGCGGACATTCAGCAGGAGCAGGAGCTGGAACTGGGGCAGGAGCTGGGGCAGGAGCTGGAGCAGGAGCTGGAGCAGGAGCTGGAGCAGGAGCTGGAGCAGGAGCAGGAGCAGGAGCAGGAGCAGGAGCAGGAGCAGGAGCAGGAGCAGGAGCAGGAGCAGGAGCTGGAGCAGGAGCAGGAGCAGGAGCTGGAGCAGGAGCAGGAGCGGGAGCAGGAGCGGGAGCAGGAGCGGGAGCAGGAGCGGGAGCAGGAGCGGGAGCGGGGGCAGGAGCAGGAAGGGGTGCAGGAGCAGGTGTCGGAACAGGTGCTGGAGCTGGAGCCGGAGCTGGGGCAGGCTCGGATCCTGGAGCAGGGGCTGGAGGAGGGGCGGGAGCTGGGGCAGGAGCTGGGGCAGGAGCTGGAGAAAGAGGAGGACAGGGTGGAGGAGAAGGAGCACATGGAACTGGAGGAGCTGAAGGTGGTGCCGGATATGGTCCGGCAGTAGGTTGAGTAGAGGGACACGATTGAGAAGGAGATCCACCTTTTCCTTTCCTACCTTTGGAGCTGCAGTAACTTTCACCAGAATCAGTACTACTACCGCCACAACAACTATCCTCACTGGAATCATCGTCTTCACAACTGGAACTATCGTCTTCACTCTCGTCACCACCACCACCACAACCACATCCAAAAGATGAAGAAGAGGTTGAAGAAGAAGAACCGCAAGAGGACTTACTGCTCTTATGAGACCGACCCTTTGAACTGTCAATTACAATAACAGGCTCATGCGGGCTCTTCAGCAAATCACGCTTGAGAAGACAACCACAACCACTATCGCAGTCGTCATCGCAGTCATCAGTGCTTCCACCACAGCAGCCGCCGGAACTTCCACCGCCACATAATCCAAATATGCGCTTAGCTAAAGAAACAAGAGCATTGTCGGAGGATGCTGCTTGCTCCTCAACGACGCGAGAAGAAATATCTTCAGCATTTTCTGTGTTATTACCGTTATCGACAAGTTCATTGTGCCATCTCCCTGATCCATCAACATAACCGGATCCATATCTTCTGTTTTCATAGTTATTTTTATTAGGACCATAATTACTGCCGCGGCAGCTATCATCCGATCCACCGTCAACATCGGATGGAGAATAGAAAGGCGCTGGATATTGGTATTGATGTCTCACTCTCTGGTCATCGTAATAGTAGGGACAATCATGTCGCAGACCCTGATCATCGTAGTGGTAGGGGGTATCATATCGTACTCCTTGATCATCGTAGTAGCAAGGGTAATCCCGTCTTGCACCCTGATCATCATAGAAAGAGGGTGGATAATAGCCATAATCATAATCGGATTTGCTGTCGTGGGAACGGCTGTCTGGCCCAGAATTTTTGCCATTGGTGCAATCAGGATTGTAACTTGGATTATATCCAACACCATTACTGCTATCAGGGTCAAAGGCAGGGTTATAACCATTATAGCTAGGGTCAAAGGCAGGGTTATAACCATTATAGCTAGGATCATAAGCAGGATTGTATCCAGCTCCATTGTTGCAATCGGGACCATTGCCCTTGGAATAAGAATGATCATGCCAGAGATTGTCATGCCAAAATCCGTCTTGTCCCCAGCTACCTTCATACCATATACCGTCACGCCATACACCGTCATGCCATTGGTTATCATGGAATTGACGATCATACGAGATATTAGGAACGTCCGGAGACCAATAACCATCGTGGAACTGATTTTCATGGTCCCAGAATCCCTTATGCCAGTAACCCGGCCCCTCACGGTATTGACCATTAGTATCGTATGAAGAATCGGCAGGGGCATCACATGGACTATTATAATACCCAGGTCCATTGGAGTAATCACGGTAGTCACGCTTCACTGCCTTACCAGCAACTGCTGCCGGAGTAGGAGCATTATTATTATTATTATTGTCACACTTATTTTCTTCCAGACTGATAGATTGAAGCTGAACAGGGATACGTCCTTCACAGTTGGCATTTTCTCCCCAATAAATCTTATATTGATTATCAACAGGACAAGCGGAAGCACTCTTAGACGACAAACGAAGAATGTAATCCTTGACATCAATTGCAAAATCACCATTCTTATTGTTGTCACTTTTGTCAGCAAGTTTAAGAGATCCATCACTGCCAATAGTAAGTCGCCGGCCATTTGCAACAGGTTTAACAGCCATATCATTACCAATCAAACCAATTGCGTCACTGGACCTACCACGTCGAAGCCAAAGGGTTCCATCGGGTTTAGCAATAACTGAATGATGATGAACATTTTCTTCAGCAGGGTTGACGGCAACCAATCCAAAGGGAATATTAGTGTTTTCTTCATTTGGGGAATTACCAATAGATGCAGCTAAAGCTGCTGAAGCCAAAGCTTGAAGGAGAATGACAGAGTTAGTCAAATGCATAACTAAATAGTGATTCTTTCAACAAATTATATATATATTTTTTCAGATAATGAGTGACTTTCAAAAAAAAGAACGGTATACAAGCAGAAGGGGAAGAAAAACGAGGATGAGAACTCTGAGAACTGGGACATTCTCACTTACTTATAACAGAATTAGTAGATAAATTGCTTTCAACGTAGTTTGCTTGAGAGCTGTTTTTCAAGCTTGAGATATCTCCTATTGGGAGGTCCAAGCTCAAAAAATTGGATCAGATTGATTTCATATTGGGAGGTCCAAGCACAACACATTGGAATAGATTGATTAGAGGGATAAGATCTATAAGGTTAATGAGGTCTGTGAGATTAAGTAGATTAATAAGATTGATAAAAAAGCAAAGCGTCCTCAAAGAAGGATTTCTTGTCAACTTGGATATACCAAACCAAATTCACATAAAAGAGATCTATTATAGAAAGTACAGATTGGAAACAGATTGCTTCAATATGAACTCGAAGGACAGCAACTATAACGAATTATACTCCGTAACTCAGAACGGAAACTAAAATATCTTTTATCTTATCTTTTAATAACGTTAATCTAAAATTGAAATAGTTACCTTTTTTGGGTATAGGTCTAGGGTGAAACCATGTCTCATGTCGATCCAACAGTGTCGATCTGCTTGAACTTGCATTATCTTGCATTCAGGAGATGTGGACTGGAAATAAACAAAATGAGTCAAAAAAGTTGCGTTAGATAAAGTGACGGCTTCGCGCATGTCGAGAGAAAGTATTCGAAGCGGAATCGCAGAAGAATAACGAATGTAACAGTAGAAAACTGCTGTTCATACATTCTATTCTTATTAGTTCAGTTCTACGGGCAAATTAGTTTACAAGCTTTTTTTGTTATCAAGAGATTGTTTGCAGATCTAATTTAATTGTAAAAATTGACTTTATATTACCTCTCCTTTTCTGCAAATGCCCGAAATTATCCCAGAAGTTCCATTATAGCTGTTATTTGAATTTTAAATTCCCTCGAAGTATGCTTTTTTCAAAACTGTCTGTACGCCAGGCGGAAGACACCTTGCACCGTTATCCAGACGTAAACACCAAGAGCTACGGCCTTCTCCTCTACTTCTCTAAAACCTCCGCTCACCGCGGACCCATAAATCTAACAGGGTTCTTCAGAGTGGACTGGCTACAGCTGTCTAGCAAAAAGACATTGATCTCCGAGCGAGCATTGACGTCTGAAAAACAATCATGAGTCTTGGGCACAACAACCTAGGGTAAAATATGTATAATAAGTTGACCTATAGATATTACCCAAATGGTGGAAAGTGGTGCTCGATATAGGTTTACTAGTTCATAGAGTGTACCGTACACATGTTGTCCATTAACCTACTGAAGTTCTACTAGCCGTTTGACTGCTAGATTCCGTTCTGAGTTTGGACAAAGTCCAGTCAACCTCATTAAGGTAGTAGTTTTCCCAGTCCAGGGGCCAAGGTGGAACAACAGAAGTTTTGGCTTTTGCCGCGGTCGATAGTGGGGGACGAAGCTTTTACCCCTACAACTTATACTGAGCGGAAGTTAAAAGCAACTGTCATGTCTGCCTTCGGCGACGGCGGGAGCGGAGCTCCGGATGCCTCTCCGGCGGTTATCTTCCGTCAGACTAGGTTGACTTCCCAGTCTTCGAATTTCATGATCCGATCTTGAGCATCGAGCGATGCGAGAGCTAGGTCAAACAAACACTGGAGGGGAGGGGATTCTCAAACTGGAGCAAATATAAATTGTGGAATGTTTACTTAAAGTATGATCTTATAAATTCGACATAGATAAATGGGCATGAAATTGCACTCAAGAATGGTTTAGGAACTTTGAGCATTATCTGTAGCTACATATTCCTTAATGTATCAATGTCTTAGACAGGCTGCTGTACTCTCTTCCTGTATCCTTCATTCTCAGCCAGTTCTCAAGGTCGGCCACCGGCCGGACGCATAGATAGCAACGGTTTCCATCCAGCCGCACCGGGATGAATGGGTTAGGATACTCACCAGGTAGGCGAAACCGGATGTCAGCCCATCAAAATATTTACATACAGTAACCGTTTGCTGATTAACTGTGATCATCTCCGCATTGCGGGTGGTCCGTGTCCTTGTTATACGGCGGCCGTTATAACGGCTTTCGACAGTTGACATCTCTACATAACCTCATGCCCTCCCTTACTTTCTCTCCACAATTAGCATTCAAGCCACTCATTTCTGTCTCTTTTTTTGTTAAACATTAAATTCAATATCTATTTACATATTTTGAAGATTTAGGTTACAGTATATAGTAGCAGAGTTGGTTTTTATCATTGGTTGTATTTATTTTTTAAAAAATATTAATAAAGGGGATCAGATTATCTGATTTCTTTCATAGTTCCGGAACATTAGGAAGAAGACGAACTCAAGCACCAAAGGAGACAAAACTGATAACATTCGGCCACCATCGAAGCCAATGGAAGCAAACTGGCGGAATCAGTATATAGGCAGGATATAAAACGTCTATTGTTAGCATAATTAGTAGGAGGTGGGAAAGGAAATCCAGTGATACGAAGGGAATTTTTGTTACCCAGGAAACTTTTTCTGGACGCGTATAGCAAAAATAAAAAAATAGCCAGAAAGAAGAAAGAAGAAAGAGGCAAAGGAAATAGGAAAGAAAAGATATAATAAAGTTATTTTTTGTTCTTTTCCTCTTTTTGATCTGTTTGTTTTGGAGTTTTTCAACGAGTCGATTTTATCAGAAGACGTGAAGAAGTTTTGTTCCTTCCTGTTTTGGTCTGTAACAGCCGTCACATATATTTGTGATCGAAAGTGAATTGATAAATTTCTAAAGCAATATTTCCCCAAATTCAAACATGTCATCTTCTAATAGTAGTTCAAATTCGGGCTTGGATAATGAAGCAATATTACCCAAACATCAGCCACAACCATTAGTGATTACACCGCCAATTGATCGACGTAGAAACGGTTCAATGGTCTCTCTTTCATCCAATGCTTCGAGAAGCAATCATTCCTCTTCTGCCGGAAATTCCTTATTGACAAGAGCACACTCGCAAATATCGCAGATAGTTACATTACCAATTAAGGATAGGCCATTAGAACAAATACTGGCAAAGCCATATGGTGAAATGGTTGAAAGTCCCGATATGCCTGTCAGTTACCATCTGGATCCTATAAGTCTGAAAGCTGCTCCGCGTAGTTTTGACCGTTTAGGTCTTCAGCCCTGGGTTCCTTCTGTACACTCTGGTGGGAGTGGTCCTGGAACAGCCAGTTCATCGGCATCCTCGACTTCAATTGCTCATCAACAACATCATCAGCATCCCCACCAACAGGCTCCACCACCCCCTTCATCATCTGTGATACCTGCTACCGCGACAAGTCCTGTAACTTCGACATCGGGGGCTTCAATTGGTTCTGCAGTAGCACCATCATCGATGACTGTTGCTGATTCAAATTCATTGGCGCATCCCACTAACACTTCGACTTCCTCTCTGAGATCAGTCTCACCGATTATTTTATCTTCGCAACGAACTATTCCCACTGACGGCTTATCACTTGGAGCATCAGCAGTCCCAATAACACCAACATCTGAAGCCGTAGCCACGGCCACGACCGCGGCTTCTGTGGCTGCTTCTGCTTCTATTTCTGCTGCTTCTGCCGCTGCTTTATTATCATCCTCTCCTAGAGATCGGTTGTCAAGTTTAAAGGGAAGAACGCATTCATTTCCATCTGCTGGGTTTGATAATGATGCTCGTCCAAAAATACAACAAGGACAACCAAAAGTATGGACTAAACCTTCACCGGCTTCAACGACTGGCAGTATGGCCATAGAAGAAGAAGAAGCTACTTTACCGGATTCTTCTAATATATCTACCTCTGCTAATGAATCTAGCCTTGGCGGTAGCAATAGTGCTGGTGCTACGACCAAAAATATGCCTTACCCCCTGGATAATAATGTGTCCGGTGTGACCGGCAATGCATCTGCAACTGGTTTATCATCCGCAACAGGTAATGCTTCTCTAGTGGGTAATATTCCTGGCAATGGACATCCTGATACGCAGTATTTCTTCGATGTTGCGGCCCCTCCCCTTGCATTCTATCGTCATGTTCCACGTATTTTTGGCTGTGAACCTCCATTTATAAGTGGCCACACTTGTACTTTGGTCAATAATAAAATATATATATTTGGAGGCAAAACACCCAATGGCCATTCCGATAAATTGTATGTTTTTAATTGCACAACCAACTTATTGAGTTGTCCTAAATTATTGGGAGAGGTCCCACCGCCCGTGCGCGATTTATCTGCAGTTTCAACCGACGAATTCCATATATATTTTTTTGGTGGTCAAGATGAAATCAAGTATTATAATTCCCTTTATGCTCTTGATGTTAGATCATTCAGATTCAGAAAGTTGGAACCTCAAGGAGCCCGAATCCCAGAGCCCCGAGCTGGTCATTCCTGTGTACTGCAGAAAATAAAGACATCCAACAGTAAGAACGAGACTTTTTCCGTTAATTATCCTATAATTATCGAAAGTAGCGGACATCGACCAGCAACAGTAACATCTAAGTCATCACCTGCAACCTCGACAAGAAAAATGGCAAGAACATCAAGCTCAACTACGACAATGACATCAACATTGTTCATTTTTGGTGGTGCTTCTAATGACCGTACATGCTTTAATGATGTTTGGAAGTTGCATATTTCTCCTGATAACCCTTATGATGTCACATTTTCTGAGGTTATTAGTTTAGACAGAGATACTGTCGAATGGCCATCCGCTCGTGTGAATCATACAGCACATAATTCTCAAAACAATGGTATGCTTATCTATGGCGGAAATGATTTCACTAACCGTGTCTTTAAATCTTTGTGGATGTTTGACTTTGCACTCGAAAAATGGCATAAAATAGCTGATAGTGCCCGTCCTCGTACGTTACATATGTCTGAACTGGTTGATGATCGTCTTATTGTTGTCGGTGGTCATGACGGTGAAAGATGCAATGTCGTTATTGACATATTCAATCTCAAAACCAAAGTTTGGCATTCCCGAATCTGCAATGGCATGCAATCATCAGGTCAATGTTTCCATCGTGGTGCATATTTTGATTGTCGAACATATATTGTCGGGGGCCTTGATCCCGTTCACATCTTGGCTGGTTTACGTATTATCGAAATGCCCAATATCAAATTATAAATAATTCTGGGAGATCTTCCGAATTATTTCGTGTGCCTATTTGGCCGCTACTGGCTGAATGGTTGTCCCGCCTGACTTGTACTCTCTGTTTCAGATCGATCATAGATCGTTCGGCAGCCGAGTAATAGGGCAAATGAGAGAGATAGGCAATGTATAATATTAAAATATAATGATTATTAATAATTTCATCACGTTTATTTACATATCTGTAATTTGATTGACTTTCTTCAGCGCTTTTCCTGAAACCATGCGTCAACATTCGCAAAATCATCAAAAGCTAGAGCCTCATCAATGAAGGATGTCTGATTAGGAAGATTAGAGAACATGTCAAGATACTGCTCCTCCATTGGAACACCCCCGGTATCCATGTAATCGGGTTGGATTGCTACCTGCTGCTGTTCAGCCTCCTTCTCCTGTTGTTTCCTGGCGTCAGTTTCCAGGGACTTAAAAACATTCCATCCCATCGTACCCATAGCACCTGCAACCCACCATCGATCGGCCATGCTTTCCAGTGCCGTGCAACTATCACGCCAACTAAAGCCAGTCTCACTATCGACTCGAGGGAATGTTCGCAAAAACACTGTCAGGGTTAATGATACACAGTAAGGGATAAGTGGCAATGGTGGTAGATCTTTAGAGTTTCGAAGAATTCGTAACACAGATCCTGCTGCAGAAAGAAGACGAGCATCGGTAATACTCCAATCCGATTCGGGAGAGGAGTATAACTCACCACCAGCACCAGCACCAGTACTATTTGCGCGATCACTACGCTCATTCTCAGAAGTCGACGTCGTTGTCGTTAAGAAATCATCGAAAGATTTGACAAATGTATCATCAGAAGCCATAGCATCTGATTTTTGCTTTTCCTGAGCAAGAATCATAGTTAAAGGGGTGGACATCGTTTTGATAGCTTGGGGCGATAAAGGCTGCGAAGTAGAATGAGGCATCCGTTGCTGCTGATTGTTATGCCGATGCTCACTTTGATGTTGTTGATTTCTGAGTCCAGCCACCTCAGTTACCACAGTCTCCTCTTGCAGCATATCTTCTTCACCACTACTAACTCGTTTATGAGCCAGAATCACCGCTGCATGATGAAGTAAAGCATGAATAGCATTCAACGGATCAATAGTATCATCACCCATAAATAATCTATCAACTTCTTCAGGGACTATACAAGGCTCGCTACCTTTGCTGAATCCAGGTCGGTATAAATAAATGACTTTTTCCAACTTATCACAGGCACATTTCAGCCGGGCCAACTGACTATGTTCTTCTGATGTTATTGGTGGAAGACCGATATCTTCATTATTAATAATTAAAGGTTTAGCATTTACACAAGCACTGATTCTATCCATGCACCAGATACTCCACCATAGCTTACGTAGCTTATCCTTATCAATAAATGGTCTATCGTGATGAATTCCAAGGGACGTAGCATAATGAAGGGATTTCTGTAAATCTGAGCAACTATTTTCAAGGCCATCGGGACCTTCAGAATGCAAAGACAAGAGAGCATAAATTCTTACTAATGTCAATCGATCCTGTTCTACTTCAGCATAGAGTAAAGCTCTGATTTTTGCCGCCGTAGAAGCACAGAATTGACGAGTGGATTCATGTCCTAGATGTTGCGCCGCTCTAGGGTGCCTTGCAGCCGCTAACAGAACAGCGTGGAGCAATAAAGTAGGAGCCTGGCCAACGTTATGAAGTTTCACAAACTGCTCCTTGTCAAGTAAGGGTAAAATTTTGTCAATGGATTCACAATAAATACGAATCAGTGCCTCTCTATCTGGCCTTAATGGCATGGAAAAGGCGCTAATTGAAGATAAATAAGTATGGAGGTGAGGATCAAGTCGTTGTTGCGAGGTAACCCCCTTTACCCAGACACCAATTGACTCTCTATCTACAGTAGGATTATAGGATGGCGAATTATTGTTCCCAGTATTATTATTGTTATTGTTGTTTTTAGTATCATTCAACGGTTGTTGTTGTCTATTATTATTACTAAGGTTCTGAGACAGAAATGCGGTTTTGTTTGTTAACCCAGGGCTATGTGACCCAGTTCTCTTATGACTTTGACTAATCCCTTGTTGTTTTCGAATTTGAGACGAAGTAGCTGATGATGAGTTCACATGAGAGTGAGTGAAACTACTTGAACGAGAGCCCATACCTGGCCTTCTGGGAATATCAGCAGTAAGTTTCAAAGGCTTGAAAAAAGATTGAGTTGTGGTTGTTGCCGGCGGCGAAGATATCTGAGTCGCGGGACCGCCAACACCACTAGTAATAGGACCAAGGGAAGTAGAAGGTAATAATGAATTCGATGAAGTCGTGAATAATGAAGACGCTTTATTTAAAGTTACCGTGATATCCTGAACCTGTTGAGCTGTGGGGCTATGCGATAAGCCAGCTCCATTAAGAGTATTGATACTGCTTGCACTTGATGATCGTTTGGTCAAGGTCGGGCGAGGAGGAGGAGGAGGAGTGGGAGAAATCCTGGGAACCGGGAATCCAGATCCAACAGATCCGGAGAGAACTGTAGATGATGGCGTCTGCAGCTCAACCTGCTCCGTATTCGTAGTGGGACCTATCTGCGGCTGTCCAATCTGTCCCATCTGTGCACCTTGTGATAACGCTATATTCGAGTGTCCAGAAGATCCTACATTGTCCAAGTCTGTTTGATTCACCAATCGTGAAGGGTTTACAGAAGAAAGATTCTGCTGAGCTAAATTATCCAATCGAGATTCTTTCTCCATTAACACAAACTCCGGCGCTAAACTGCACATTATATCTGCCTTTCGACATGGTTCACATCTGACACTGCCGAGCGGGAAATCGCATCTTTGTCGTCGTCGTTTACATTGTTCACAGGCTCTGAGAACTCGTTTACGTTTACGGTAACCTTCATTATTTGCTGGAAAAACAAACATTTTAAAGAGAGAAGAAGAAGAAGAAAATAAACAAATAAAAATTCAATCCAAAATCAAAATGTGAAGTATTATTCTTGATCAATTCTGAATGCTGGGAGTGAAGTTCGTCAAAAGAAAGATTACATACACAGTATAATCCTTTAATTAATTCTCCGCAATTCCAATAGATCCTTTTAAATACAAGTTGTCTACAGATTCGTGACTGCTCAGCCAGTCATCAGGCTTCTATATATCTGACGTGTCGTTGACTAACACCCCAGGCAGTGTACGGGGTACATAACGTATACACAGCCTTAGCTTTAGGTCAACTGTCGCATTAAATTGAATATATATTTAGAAATGACATGGGGGTTAGGGATTTGTACTATATTGGGTAGAGATTACTCTACCACTAATCAACTGTTGACAGTATGAATTATCTGCCACTGAAGCTCAATTGAGGAACAAATAGCGGAAGGGGTAGGGTGTTGTTTGATTACGAGCAAAAAAAATAATTTGAATGACCAAGAAAGGAAAGCAATGAAGATTCCGCATCAATTGGTTGAGAAAGAAGAGTTCTTTGGCTGCTACTATCGGTCCGGGACGACCTGGAGACTTTCATGCAGGGATTGAAGAACATTGAAAGAGCTTGTTGACCCAGTAAACTGGTCAGCCACGTCAGATCCGTTTTGCCTCTGGCCGTGCTATCGTCAAACCAAAGCAATGGCCGCCAGGTCAAAACTGGGTTAGATGAGAAAAGCATACAATGGCCAATGCCGAAGACCTCTAACAGTACTTCAGAGGCGAGTAAGACCTAGCAAGGACCCTGTCATCGACGAGATAATGGGGTTTACTGGGTGGGACAGAAACGTTAAGAAAATATCGGGCACATTCGAGTGATTAAGCCAGCTAGCTATAGCTAGTCTCGGTGGGGGAATCACGAGGTTATCTTATGTGAGATCGATCGATCGATCGACGCGGTTGGAGAGAGAAAACGGGAAATTTGCGGGTTAGGAAAAACTCTATAACTAATACGCATCGTTGGCGAACCTATAGTAGCGGTATGAAGAACGATAAAGTAGCGGTATGAAGAACGATAAATCAACTTTGTCTGCTCTTTATATGTAAACTAATTCAAACTTATTTCACTTTTATTAAATACTGTATCCAGATGGTTCAGATAATTGAAGGAATAACTCTCTTTTCTAAAAAGTATGTACTTACAGTACGTACTTTAGCTTTACGACTAGCCACTAACTACCGTTATAGGTCTGCAGCTTAAGTACTCAGTTTTGTTCACACCTTTTGATGATCGCTTTTCCTATAACTCATTGTTTTTGATTCTAAAAACTAGACCTAACCTTTGAAACCCTCAGCCCTTCGACGAATAGGATTGGTTCTTTTTTTTCACACTGTCGTCAGATTCACACATATTAATATAATCAGGTCATAAAAAACAAACCCACACTTTCAACCGTATATATCTAATCTTTCAAACATTAACTTATACACAATTTTCTTTCTGGTGAACTTTTCTATTGGTAAATCAGGAGAAAATCTTCTTGGTTAATTATATTCTGGCTGCCTCTTTCATTTTATTTATATCAATCTACAATGTTTTCCTCCCGTGTTATTCGACCTGCTCGTCTAGCTCTCAGCAGACCAATTGCTAGAGCAGCTACTCCTACTATGTGGATCGCTCCTCGAACTATTGCCATTCGAAAGTATTCCTCGGCCCATGATGATGAAACCTTCGAGGAATTCACCAAGAGGTAAGATATCTTGTACTACTTGGCAGAATACGACATCGGTACACTAATTGACCCTCGATGCCGCTACACCAGGCCGAAGAATCCAATTTCCATTGTAATGGATTGGGTTTTTATCTCTTCTCTTTATTTAATTTTATTTTATGACTTGCGATTTCTCACCATCTCCCACCTCAGTCTTCTTACTATCTCTAGGTCTTCGATGATCTACATGGAAGATTTTCGGTGGTGCTTGTATTCTAGTGTCAGAATAGGCCATGATATTTTTTTGAAGTCGTAGAGAGTAGAAGTTTTTATTTATGGTACTAACAGACAGATTTGAGAAAGAGTTTGATGAAGCTTATGACCTGTTTGAAGTCCAGCGTGTTTTGAATAATGTATTCTCTTACGATTTGGTTCCTGCCCCTACAGTTTTGGAAAAGGCCCTTTTGGCAGCTAGACGTGTAAACGATTATGCTACAGCTAGTCGTGTCTTTGAAGGTCTGCGATATAAGGTTGAGAACAAGGACCAGTATTTGGCATATCTTGACGAGCTTAAGGATGTTAGACAAGAGTTGGGTGAGTTAAATCAGAAATCAGTGATATCTGAGATAAGGATAAATGTGTGGATAGCAACTAATCTGCCCGGACCCTCATCTCGATTGAGATACTTAGTTGTGCTAGGCTGTATCTATAATCATCAGTTGTTCTTCGCTTGAAGTTATATGGGGAGATGTATAAGGTCGATATCGAGTTTAGCGAGAATTAGCAGAGGCATCTTGGATTTCGTCCCAAGTACCAGAAGCTTACGGTCGCTATTTGTGGCAGATTTAGGCTCTCAATATATTTGGTGATATTTTTCTAACTTGAACAGGAATTACTCTCAAGGAGGAACTTTTCAATGAGGCTTAAGCCTGTCGCACTTTTCCAAAATACATGGGGTCATTTATTTTATACTAGTCTGATTTTATTTTTTGGCTCGATATACTATTCCATGCGCATTACGTATTAAATATATATTTTGTTTTGAATCGAATTGTTGTCGCATCTACGTGGACGCTCAAGGCTCTGCCTTTGGACTACTATCTACACGGTGACTCAGGACCCATGACTATTGCTACTACGTGTTATCGGATGTTACACGATAGCTGGCTTTATCGCGGGAAAATCCCTGTGTGCTATAAACATGTATTCCCCCTGCCAGACAAAGGTCTGATCAGGACACCAGTTATCAATACTGATGACTTATACAAGAGTGCATATTTGATACCTCTATAATTTTAAGTGCATATATCTTCTTAAAAGACTTTATCAGTTCCCGACCCTCCAATCAAGACTCGACTTCAAATTCGGACGACGCTGAAGGAACTTAGATATTTCAAGCTTATACATAGGCCGCCAAACAACTTAGCTGTTTGGAATCTGGAAATAAAATAATACGTAAAATGGCTGGTGATCATGGGCACAGACATGGTATGTTGATAGAATCTGATTTTCGAACTTTTAGAAGTTTTTCGATTGAGTTATAAGCCCAATTCTAACGCCTTTTTTAGCCCTTCGGAAGGATCCTGCGATAGAGAAGTTCTATGGTAAGCAAATCCGGAGTTCAGCGTCTCTTGTGGCATAAATGGAATGAAGAGAAGATTCATTTGACTATGGTCGACGTGGGAAATATTTGCTAATATCAGTAAATTAGCTTGTTATGAGATTCCTTTGTGAGGCAGTAATGATGAGTCTTGTTCTCCTTTTCGACTAGGCGGGCATGTACCTCTATCAGGAGCTAATACTCCGAGGCTGAACATTGAGTCTAGATGGTTTAGAATTGTTCATACGAGCTCGTTTGGAGGATATGTTCGAGTACTGGTTTCTAACTAAAATAGCAATGCGGGAAAACACCCAGAATCATTTCAGAATAAACAAGAAGAGCGGTAGTTTCCTATTAATTGTTTTTGGATTGATTCCTGCCGCTCTTGCTTACACTTCGTACAAGGTTCATGTAAGTAGAGAATCATTCGGATGGTAAAGGGGTTGATTTTGGTGTTCGCATGGTGCTGGGTTTCGGAGGTTGAAGTTGCTCAAATGAATAGAACCCATAATTACTTCTTTTGAATTATTAAAAGTAATGTGGTCGTTAGATGTGAAATTCGATACTAACGTCTAGGGTCAAATCGAACTTACTGCAAAGAGAAGAAATGAATCCCTATGGAGGTGATTTGCTAGTATGAATCTTTATAGTTAATAACATTATATTACATATTTCAATAACATTACGACACTTGAGAGGTTGGTTCTGAGAACTCAAAATCATTCCCCGAAGCGAGTAAGCTTTCTGCCTCTGGCGGCTAAATCATAGTATAAATTCGCAGCTCATCTCTTATAGAACTATAGAAACTGAATGAATGGAAGTACTCTACTGGATTGTTGATACGTTCAAGTGAATGACAATGCTGCAATGAGGAAAGCTTGAAAAAGAAGCTGACGACAGTGTTAGGACGAAACGCTCCAAGAACTAAGAGATACACAACGCGAATCGGCTGATCAGTACGAAACGAACTACAGACTGTTGTTCGTTAACAGTCGTAACTTGTGAATTTCTTAGCATAAGCCACGAAAACAAAAACTGGAACAAGGGGAGATATGTAAATACAATATGCGATTATTAAAACTACGTTCTAAACTTTTCATTTTCATTTTCAATTTTGTTTTTTTACTTTCTGTACCACATTCTGGTAATCTTCTGATTTCTCATTTTCTTCTGAAGTTGAAAGACACCGTACATGAGAGCTTCAGAAGTAGGAGGGCAACCTGGAACGTATACATCTATAGGAACTATACGATCACATCCACGAACAACCGAATAAGAATAATGGTAATAGCCTCCACCATTGGCACAAGACCCCATCGATATGACCCATCGAGGTTCGGGCATTTGATCATAAACTTGACGAAGGGCAGGAGCCATTTTATTGGTTAAAGTACCAGCTACAATCATGATATCTGATTGACGAGGAGAAGCACGGAAAATGATACCTAGACGATCCTGATCATAACGAGGGGCAGATACATGCATCATTTCTACGGCACAGCATGCCAATCCAAAAGTCACAGGCCAGAAAGATCCCTGACGAGCCCAATTAGCAATGCCATCAAGCGAAGTCAACGCATAATCAATTGCACTAGATGGTTTCTGTTCCGAAGGGAGTGGATAATCGGTTGGTAGTCCCTGACCGTGCTGAAGAATCTTAGGAACGGTCGAGGCATTTCTATGGGTATTAACAGTTATACCCGCCGTTGTCCTAAGTGTGTTAAGTCTGGCAGTCGTCCTCACCATACTACTCAACACCGGGCTGGCTTTATATAATAGTGTTCTTGAGGACATTTTTGTCTTCTTTTCGGGACGATTTATATGTGGTGCGTATTAAAATTGAATTCTGTTGTTCAATTTTAAGTCCGAGGATACTACTAAATCTGCGTGGATGGAAACCTAATTTTAGAAGTTTCACCAACTGTCCTTATTGAATCCCAAGATTGAGCTAATGATGGAATACAGAAAAATTAAGCCTTCGAGTTTCGAATTCAACTTCAACTTTGTGTCAAACTGATAATGATCCTAGCAGACTCCAGTATAAGTTCACCTAAAGGTTAAGTCTGTCTAAGTTTCAATCAAATTTAATTGGTTGGGAAGAACTGACAAAAGCTGCGGATATTGGGGTTATGAAGTGGCTTTTAGAGGGATAGAAAACTAACAGCAAGCTTTTGGAGATACTGGTTAGTTCAGCCGTACTACCATTCTATATCTGTCAATAGATCGACCTAGATAAATTGATCCGACAAGCTAGCTAGTTATATGTCGGGGACTGGAGACTGTGTACACTGGATCATCAGATAATATTTGACTCTCAGTTGTTAGAGAAGGCGATTTATTCTTGTTGGATTAATATCTAATTAGGAGGTGTTTCATGTGAAAAGAGGACTCTCTAGTCGGCACTAGCAGTGTCCGGCTTCCCTAACCGCTTATTTACTAGCTACGGGGTCTATGACGCCAAATTATATACTCATTGGTCTAGAGCTAACTAAACATTTGTTTAAGGCTGGCTGATCAGTTGCCGTGTCTCGAAGATAATATTTTAGATTTCATAATTGTCTGTCTTCAGTAACAATTCGCATGCAATCAATGATCATAATGTGATTCCAATTTTAATTATTCAATTCATGTTAGCTTCGTATAGACTAGCTGTAAACTTACTGAGGAAGATTTGTCCTACAAAGCGACCTAGGTCTAAGTTCTAGAATAGTTGATCGACCTGATGGATATTAGTCGTCCCAGCGTGACTCAATTCATCGACGCCGAGTTCTACCCCAAATTGGTCACTATCCAATATGGCGAGACTTTTCTACGACATGGACGAGAAGAAAGATATACACTTATATGGGGTTCATTAAACCAATACAAGATCATTAATTCATCTATTTAAAGCCATATACAACTAAAAACACGAAGGACAGAAAAATTCGACAATTCATAAAATAACGGACAAACATTAGAGAGGAGCAGAAATACAAACAAATAAGCAAATAAAAAATAAAAAAAATTTCAGAGAAACAGTAAAAACTACGCTCTGAAAATTCTTTTTATCTTTCTTGATAATATTTTCAGGCGGTGGTCTCACTAAGAGAAACAGATGAAGAAGGAGGTAATATTGGACCCGGAGCAGTTGTAGAAGCATTAGGAGAAGATGTTGTGGCAGCAGCAACAGCAGCAGCAACAGCACTGTTAACGTTGTTATCAACATCAGAATCGTCGTACTTGTTACGAATAGCTTCTACCCGTTTGACAGCCTCACATTCATGTGTCTCAATATGTTCACTAATCCATCGATCAGCACTATCAAATTCTAAATTACAACCTTTGCATTTACCACTCATACCAACTCGATCACGTTTTTTTGTTCCAGCAGGATACTCAAAATGCATGGCCTTTAAGTGATTTTTATAGGTGTCACAACGAGAAAATCCACCATTTTGATGGCAAGCAGGCTCTAAATTACCAAAAGCATTCTGATACATAGATGCTTTAACAAAAAGTGGGCATCTGAATGGAGCATCACTTCTATGAGACTTCTGATGGCGGAAAAGATCATTAGGACGAGCAAACCCTCTACCACAAACTTCGCACGTATGAGGACGAGAATTGTCTTCTAAATGAGTAGATCGATGGGTAGCCAAGTTAGAAAACCATCCTTGACATTGTGAACATTGTCGTTTTCTACGAGTAGAGCCACCAGGACCAGAAGAAGCAACACCACCAGGAGGGGTAGGATTTGTTAAACTTGCAATACTCATAGGGCCAGCCAACCCAGCAGCCGCAGCAGCAGCAGCAGCAGCTACATTACCGGCAGTGAAAGCAGTAGTATAATTACCAGGTAAAAGAGGCATAGTAGGATTTGTGTCAACCCCTTCTTCTTCGTCATATTCCTGTTTAGCTACAAGATCAGCATGTGAAGCGTTATTATTTGAATCATCCTGTGTAAAATTATTGTTATTATTATTATTATTCATAGCTTCATCAACATTTGCAAGTTCAGGATTTATATTTTCATCCGGAATCGAAGTTATTGGTGGTATAGCTCCTGATTTGATTTTAGCAGCTTTTGAAGATCGACCACCAGATCTACCACCTTTGCCAGAATGTTGTTTACCACCATCAGTAGCAGCAGCAGTAGCTGCCAATGAAAGTGTATCAAGAGCAGATTGAGAAAGAGCAGAAGAAGCTAACGCTTCAGCATTAGCAGCAGCAAATGCCGCTTCTACAGCCGCTTGTGTTGCAGCTGATGAAGAGGCTTCTGCTAAACTTTGTTCTTCTTCTTTTTCCTTCTTTGATTTTCTACCTCGTTTAGAAGCTTTTTTGGAGCTACCTTTATTACTTGTATTAGTCGTTGATTGGAAGCTTAATTCAGGATCAAGACCAGGTTCAACATTTTCATCGACTTTAATTTCCGACGGGAAATTAGAAGAAGAGATAGTAGTAGTAGTAGATGATAACGTATTTTTTTTTGCCATATCGCTTTGAGTTGAACCAAAAGAATTTAGAACCTGATCTTTAATATTATTGATATAATTCATAATACGTAACGGCGAACGAGAACAAGACCGTAAACAAAATGGAGACGCGTAAAACACTTGGTGAAGATGGTAAGATGCTTGACGTACAGTATGTGCGGCGGCAAGTAAATAGTCTTATGGCGAGACTTGGTTATGCGGCGGGTGAGGCTTAATAATTGAGTGTCCACAGCAAAACAATGAACAAGAACACACACAAACACAAACACAGGAAGACAACGGGACACACAAATAACGTTAAAGACACGAAGAAACTTTATGAAGTCAGTTTTCCTTAGTAAAAAAAAGGAGTTTTTTTTGTTTCCTTTTGCGATTTCGAGATATTCACTTGATAAGATAAGTATTCATTCAGCGTCAAATATGTTTATATATATTTTTCTTTCAGCCTTATGAATGAAGAAACGCGATGAACCGAAGAGCAGAGAGATAGCAATGAGATAGAGGAAAAAATTGAAAAAAGACCAGCCTTATGATGATGAGAAAAAACAGCCTTACGAGTACCGGAAGTGGGAAAAACACGGCAATATAATACAGACAACTCCACAGAACAAAGTATTTATATTATATAGTTCCAATTGAAGAAAATAATGTAGATATATAAATCAAATAACAAAAAAATCTCTTCCTTTGCTGATAATTTTTGCCTATTTACGTGTGTATAAAGCAGGTGTTATTAGATATTATTTTGAAGAAAGAAAAAGGTTGTTGTAAGAAGAATATTAAGCCAAAAACACCGGGGGCCCTTACCTTTTATACGGCTGGCAGTCCATTCATTCGAACTCGGCAGAACGGCTGATCGAACGTGGCGAGAGGAGTAAGAAAAGAAAATGGTGCGCTACGCCTAGCCGCATGCATAAGTCCGCAGCTCGCGCTCGCGCCCTCATCTCTGGTGCGGCGTTAAGGGGGTTACCCGGAACAACCAGATACATAAGCAGGTGAAGTCTGTTATTGCCCAGACAAGTAATCTTTGGTTGGATCACCGGTCCGTCGGTATCTTTCAACATCCGTTCCCCGTTTTGTACCAACTCCTGTTCTGGTTCCGGCGGCCTGGGGGCAAACACCAGACCTCCTGGCTCTCGCTGCGTTCGAAGAATCTTTATCTGTAAGTTGACCTTAACTTACCATGGCTGCGTTTAGAAAGCGTGCTGGACCCAAATTTGGGGGGTGTGTTACAGTCTCCGGCCCCCTACAGTTCCTGCATATAAACACGAGAAAACAAAGCAGTGGAAAAATGGCTTTAGTCTAGGGAGCAAGCGTCGATCGAGCCATCCCCTCTAATAGAAAACCTTTATGTTATTTATTCGTCCGCAGATGATTCGCACTATACGCGATATTCCAGAACATCATATGAGGGTAAGGGTGGCATATGTAAGGAATGTACTGTACATACGTACACGTAGTTATGTACAGCACTGTACACGGTACAGTACACGATACAGTACCGTTATAGAAACAACATGGACAATCAAGTACCTTTTAAGCGATAGGTTAATAAGGGAAGCGTCTCCATAAATGTTATCCGCCCTGCCCGTCTGAGACCGATAACAGCTGGGGACGCTCAGCCAAGAATGGAGTCGGATAGCGGAGAATACACTCGCTCAGTTGACACAGGAAATCCAATGGGTTATGAGAAACACTAGTGCCTTACGGCTCTGGACTGAATTTAATGCTATGTTTAAAGTTAGCTAACTGTTGATTTTAAATTGAAGTTTCGCGGTCGGTTGCCTCAGTTACCGTCGCGATCAGTAAATAGTTAGTAATAAGTTAGTAATACAAGTGCGTTCAACCAAAGTCTTATACATACAATTTCGGTCTGCCGATCAGGACACCAGTTGACGATATCTCATCCACATAAGTAATAATAAGCGTAATAATAATCATAATAATAGTCGAGCCATAAGAAATGGACGACAATATTCTTTATATTGGAGATTCAATATGAAATCCATACATACAATTAACCAATAATTTCCGAATGAGGAAGTCAACTGACGAGTAAACCTTATTTGCACCTTGCTTACGTACGATGTAAGATATTGTTCCTTAACACCTCTTTGCTCGCCCTCAGATAGTGCTGCAGGTTTCACGCCCATGTCTGGCCTGTATAAATATAACCGGCTCTCCGGCCGTATATGATGGTTCTACTTAGATGCAACAAAAAAGTCACCGGCAGGGATCCCTGGCTGTTCTGAAGCAGTTTAGGCAAAGCCTGGTCGGGCCAGGTTGTCTGCTTGCCGCGACTGGCGATAGTCCCCGTGTACCTGGCTCCTCGGAGTCATTTTCTCGAGTTCAAACCTGGTTACGCGCTATGTATGGTGCATTAGTTATTTTTGTAGTGAGCCGTGCGGCGCATGTCGATCGATAGGGACTGCAGTTATAGCTAGGTTATACCGTCGCATAATAAGTATCTCCGACTGTAATTTGAATTTTTTATGCTGATGATGGATCTGTATCTGATAACATAGTCTGATATAAAGACTCTATGTTCATTTCTCTCAAAATTAGAAGCGTGTAACGAGCCTTGTCCTGTCGATAGCCACTGGTTCTGCAGGGAGAAAAGCACCAAGGTGTGAGAACTACGGAGCTCCTGACATTGCCCAGCCTGAACTCAGAATTGTGGTACTCGAGGTTGACTATTGCCAATTGAATACTAAACCATAGACAGATTTTCTTGTATAAATTGTACCGGGGCGTGGATGCATCCTCTTCTATTTAATTTGTAATGATTGTTTCAAGCCTCGAGTTTCCATTTGCAGCCACGGGATAATTTTAGAAAAAACACATTGCATTCGACTATATCCCTATATTTATCTCTGGGCCCAGATTAGGTAATCGATATTTCCTTCCAGGGTCGAATTATTATGCTCAGATCCAGCCTTGTTTTGCAAAATTTCCTTTTGGCCGCATGATATTCAACTGTATAAAATGACCAGTGCTATATTTCACGTCTATCGTGAATCAGCATCAATATTGAGATATTATAAGATTGGACTCCAATTGAAGATACTGGTTCTTAGTGTAGATATGGGTGAAGATTGGTATGAACAACAACCAACTTAGCAATAGCCTTCAAGAGTGTCTGCAGAAACCCGGAATTGGCACTCCTCACTTACAAGATGTAAGAACTTCCACTGCGTCAGAGACCAATTATTCCATCAACAAACAACTTAAATTTACAATTTCAGCTCCCTGAGTTCAGATTTAGCTATCTAACTGCGGAGACGCTGGAGACTCTCGCCATCGATGATTAAACCTCGACCAGAGCCTGAGCTAGGGATTTGGGCCCCCGCTAGAGGTAGACGAGACGAGAACCGTCGTCCATTCAATCTGACAATTTCAACACTCATGGACTCCTATAAGTTCACTTAATAAATCAATAATAGATAATCTTGACTCTTCAATTCACCAATTGATCAAACTAGAGGATCCATCGATGTCCGAGCTTTCGAAGAAGATAATTAATATCTGTATGTATAAGTTATAAACTGTTAGCGTTATGTGACGTACTCCGTGCAGCGAGCTATGCCTAGCCCGTTCATACACGGATTATCAGCCGCTGATAACCGTATAGTAACTAGCCGTTCAGGATCATCGCCCAACTTCAACGCACAACGGATCTGTTAACTGTTAGAGCTTGTACTCGCATAACTTTAGGGTGTACCGGTATGTCCGTAATGTTAACAGTTGACATTGTCTCAGCAATGCAGCGTGAGTAGAATTTGAAAACTAACTCTTCACATTGATTCATAGACTTATATAAAAAGATGAGCTCTATTCCAAAAGTACTGACGATTGCTGGTAAGTTGCTCTAATCTCGTTGATTGAATATTTTTGTTTTTGGTACTTGCTAACATTTTATAGGCTCAGATAGCTCAGGAGGAGCAGGGATTGAAGCAGATCTTAAAACCTTCACAGTTCATGGATGCTATGGGATGACCTGTATCACTGGGCTGACAGCTCAAAATAGTATGTTTTCAGAATTGCAGAGAAAGAGCGAGGTTCAAGCACTGTAAGAGCTGGGGGGTGAATTTAGTCATTATAAGGAACTATGATCTGTACGGTAGTTGTGGATGAAAGATTTAGTAATACACATATCTGAGGCAAATGCAGCAAAGGATTGGTGAAGCACAAGAGGTGTTTTTCTGAACTAACATTTTTTTTCGTCAGCTAAAGGAGTTAAGCAGATATGGCCCGTGACGAGTCAAGAATTAATATCCAATTGTTTGGATGCGGTTTTTGAAGACGTTGGAGTAGATGTTGTTAAGACTGGTATGCTTTCAACTCGTGAGACTGTAAAAACTGTGGTGACAAAATTGAAATCTTTGCATTCTAAAGGGATATTGGTTGTTGATCCTGTTATGGTATCGACTTCGGGTTCACAACTTATTGCCGAGGATGCTATACATGAGTACATAACAGGATTATTCCCTTTAGCAACAATAATCACCCCCAATTTATTAGAAGCACTATTTATTCGTAAAATCCTATTTTCTTCCTCAGATGATTATAAAGACTCGTTAGAGTCTATTAAATCATTAGAGGATATCAAAACATTGGCTAAAGATTTATTTACTTTGAAATGTTCGGCTGTTTTAGTTAAGGGTGGACATTTAGGACTTTCGGATGATTTACACCCTGTCAGAGGCGACGAGATTCCCACCAGAGTATGTAGTAACCTTCAAATACCGGAAATAGACGGGCCACCTGGACTTAGCGTGCTGATGCGGTCACACCCCTGACTTCTAGCGATTGCAGTCCGGGTTCGATTTACTGATTCTAACGAAGTTTTAGGTTGTGGATGTTCTTTACGATGGAGAATTGTTCCATATTTTTGAAAACCCTTTTGTCACCTCTTCCTCTACCCATGGAACTGGCTGCACCTTGGGCTCGGCAATTGCTTCCAATTTAGCTCTAGGAAAACCATTACCTCAGGCGGTGAAGCATTCTATTCAATACGTGCAACGAGCTATCAGTACTGCCGACCCAACTATAGGTCATGGCCATGGTCCTGTGAATCATATTCATAATATCTCAATCAGACCATTTGTTCCTGGTCATTTTGTAGAGTACTTATTGAATCATCCAAAAGTACGCACCAATTGGGAACTTTACGTTCATCACCCTTTCATAAAACAACTAGGTGAGGGCACTTTACCATTAGAAACGTTCAAATATTTCTTAACTCAGGATTACCTCTATCTGATTCACTATGCGCGTGCTCATTCACTAGCAGGCTATAAGAGTGATAATGTTCATGTAGCAGCCAAGTCGGCTCAGATAGTTTTGACTGTACAGCATGAAATACGATTGCATGTTGAATATAGTGCTTCATTTGGTGTCTCGGAAGATCAATTAATAGCTTCTGAGGAAGGTCTTCAAAATTATGCTTATACAAGATACCTTCTTGATACAGGATTCAAAGAAGACTGGACTGCTCTGCAATTTGCTCTTTCTCCGTGTTTACTAGGCTATGTAGAAGCAGCAGAGAACATCAAGTCCTACCCCAACTCAGTTCCAGGAAACAAATACTGGAGGTGGGTGGAATCATATACTTCACCAGAGTTCCGTATGGCATCAAAAACTGGGATAGGTAAGTAATTTCATTCCTCAACAAATCAACTAGATCTTTCATGTTTACTAACAAACAGAACTTCTAGAGACAAGTATATTAGATGCATCTCCTGCACGTACTGAACAGTTGGTTGAAATATTTGCTACTGCTACCCGAATGGAATGTGATTTCTGGTCAAAGGCATTGACTCACGGAAAATAAATAGATATATAAATATTTAGACAATTATCATAACTAGAGATAGGATTGAACGTTTTTAGGATTAAGCTGCCTGTCTAGTAACATCGGGCCCCGAATTACAGATATCCTGCCAGATGAGGCAGACTTTCGGCGGCAGTAAAGGTTAATCTATGCATCTCCTCTTAACTTGACTGCGGCAGCCATCCCTCATAGAGAGCTGACATAGCTGCCTAACAGCCAAATAAAGTTAAGAGAATCCCATATCTGCATATTTGGCAACATTTTCTCTCGCTAACAATTCTAATTGAATGTACTAAGTCCAAGCCCAAGTGATGAGAACCTGCTTTCTGCCGAGCTCTGTCTGATAAGTGATGCTGCTATCTGCATGCAGCCTCTGATTATTCTGACCGCAGCAAATAACTCGCTAATCTATATCGCAAACAACCTAACCCTGAATGTTACCCGGGTTTTGTTGTTTCCAACATTTGCAAAAATTGAAACACAGTCCATATTAAATTGATAGCTAATAATATATCAGATTGAGTACCTTTATTTGATGGTAAACTGCTTCAAGAGCAGGAGCCTATGAAATTTCCGTTCTTGAATTTTAACAAGAGAAGAATATTATCATATTCATTTAATAATCAAAGACCATTCTATCAAAGTTCGGAAGCATTGTGTTTTAAACAGGGAATCAGACTAAAAGATAACGAAAACAAAGAAGAGCTTCGTTCAATTTTGATATAAGTCTCGTGGCTTAGTATGGAAATGTAAGTTCAGGATCTTAGAATTTATGGGCATCTTTGATTGGAATTATTTTGATGCGAATTTTTGTTTAAAGACCGTTTGAGATTGTTTTCTTATTTAAAACTAACAATTTGTTTCAGCTTGTCGATAACTCCAAATTCATTATAAGTTGCCATGCCCTCACATCCAAGTTCAGGTGGGTATGGCTGGCCGTCAGAGCGACGTCTCGAAGAACGAAATAAGGAACGAGAGCGTCGAGAAAGAGAGGCGGCTGAATATAAACGTCGGCACCATATTACTTCAGGTGATCAAGTAAGTATAGAACTCTATCCTTCCTACTATAGATATATAAGACATTTCTCTAACATCCATAGCGTCGAGATTCTCGAGATTTTCGAGATGGATCGAAGGAGTCAAAGGATATAAAGGATCAATCAAGATATTTAAGGGACTCTCGTGAATCAGCTCCAGTGCGGAGAACATCTAGCCCCGTCCCATCTTCAAGACCTGAATCTCAGCATGGCTCTGAATCCGGTCCAGTAACTTCTGCGTCAGCATCAACGGCGCCGTCAGGTTATCCCGAATCTACTTCTTCGCTATCTTTGAACGCGAACACTCGAGCACCTGCTGGTCCATCACGACATTCAACCTCATTTTCTGGCAATCATCGAAGTTTGTCACCAGATGGTAATAACCATTCGTCTTCTAATCGTCATTTGTTACCGCCATCCGAGAGATACTCAGTGGCAGGTGGTAGTACGAATCATCCAGCTGGTCCTCGATGGCATCAAGGTCGACACTTTTCCACTAGCGGATCGAGATATGAACAGGAAGTTGCTGATGATGCTAAACCAAATGAAAAATCGCCGAATGTGAGGTCGCCTCCAATCGAAAGGCAATCTGGTGAAAGGTCACCATCCAACGATAAGGAACGGCCGTTAAATGAGAGATCGTTTAGCGATAGAGGTCCTTCTGGTGCAGTAATCGATAATAGTAATGAGCTTGCTCGGAGGAGGGTTTCAGATGATTACCGGACTAGGTTCTCTTCGCCCGTCCAGCAGCAATTGGCAAGGAGAGGTCTGCCTTCTGGCCCTAGTTACTGGGAAAAATCAAGGAATTGGGACTGGGAAAGGGATCGAGATCGAGATGTCTGGCAGAGAGATCGTGACCGTGACCGTGAGAGAGACAGAGACCGAGATCGGAAGTGGGACCGTAGAATTAGCAAACCGTATATTCGTGATGATCATTTTGAGCGAAAAGTTCCCCCTCATCCTAGAGATCGGGATAATCTCTATGAAAGACATGATGAACGACCTTACAACCGAGAGGAGTATTTCGATCGACGAGTCTCCTCACCGTCTCAACAGCAATCACATGCTCCTCCATCCCGTCGGCCAAGGGAATCTAGTGATGAGAAGGCATCAGTCTCACCACAGATATCCGCCAACCATTCTCTTAAAGCTCGATTACCTTACAGTGAAGATTCACACGAACTTCACATTTCTAATGGGGATGCTGAAACGGAAAAGTCCCATATAAAAGTAGAAAGTGAGCTGCTACATCCTGGGCTGATAATAACTGAAAAGAAGTTGGAAACGGTTACGACCACCGGACAAACTGCAGAGGAAGAAGAGAGAGAGAAAAGCAGTGAGAGAGTATTCAACAGAAGGCCATTTGAAGAACAGCAGGTTGAGCTGAATTCTGGCAGTGGGTCTGGCGAAGTAGCGGTGAAGGAAGATATTGCTGAAACGGTTAAAAAGTTGTCAGAGGGCCAAGGCGAAAGATCCCCTGGGAATACAGAAGCAGTTGGAGTGTCTGCTAAAGCTGTGGAGGAGTTCCTTCAAGGGCCGTCAGCATCATCTACTGCTGAGACTGTGGAACACTACACTCAACCGTTGATTAAAGAGCTGGTTAGAGATACTTTAAGTGAAGATATCCCCAACCATCAGACCTCACCAAAGGAAAGCTCAGGTTCTCGAGCTGAAGTGTCCAATGCTGAGTTTATTCAACCGTTAAAAGGACCATCAGATGGCCAAGGGAGGCAAGTTGATACTCAGATCTCCGAAGATGTCAAGGAAGTCGCAATAATGGCTGCCAAAGAGGTCCCTGAAAAAGTTTCGGTGGAGGAGGTTATTACTGATACGGTGACAGATGATATTGAAATGACAAATGCTGAAGATATTGTTCATCCACAGAAGCAGCCTGAGAGTGCAGAGCCAGTTGATGTTGATGTTGATGTCGTCATGAAAGATACCGAGACCCAGAATTCAGAACCATTGGAGTCATCTTTTACGGCAGAGTCGACGATTTCAGTGTTGTCAACGCCGGAAGTAACTGCGGATAAAGCTGGACCTAGAGTGATGGAGTCTGCGGTCATAAAATCTGATTCCAACGTTGCTTCAGGGCCGGTGGACATTTTGAACCAATTTGCTATTCTAGCGACTGAGAAGACTAATGCGTCCTCTCCAATAGTAGAATTGTCGGGCCAGAAAAGTCCTGTTTCGTCTGAAGAATTTCCAACTGTCACTGAGGTAATTGGAAATATTTCCGCAGTGGGTGAAGTTACTGAGGCTTCTAATATCCTCCCTATTGTAGATGAAGTCACCGAGACTGCGGCTGACAAGGAGACTGACATTACTTCACCTGTCGTGGAGTCTGTTAAGAAGACCCATGTTCCTTCCAATGGGTTTGCAAGTAATTATGAACCGGCAACGGAATTGTTAGCGCAGTTGTCGGATGCTACGAAGGATTCAGCCTTAATGGCTGAAAATAAAACCGAGAATTTATATCCGCCAATCTTCCCTCTAAATCGTGTTGAACAGCTGCTTTATGAAGTCGAGCAGCTGCCTAAAGACGTACTTCGTGACAGAATGAAATATTTAGATCAAGAGAAACCAACAAAATTTCTTGTGGATTATGATTTCTTCTTGAGAAATGACACGGCCTTCCATTCGTCTATTATGCCCTACCTCATCAATTCTGTAACCAAATACCAGAATAGGCTGGCCGTATATCGAAGTGCTATTACCAAAGATTACCTAACGTTGAAGAATTCGTGGACGAGGTTTTGTGAGGAAGCCGAAGAAGATTTTCGACGGCGTTATAGGGAAGATAGTGCTGTCAATGGAACTGCTCAGGAAACTGAAACCTCGTCATCTACCATTGGCACGGCTGGTAGTACAGCTACAGGGGGTGGCGGTGGATCTGCTGTTGGTGTAACGACCACAGGTGGTGTAGGTAGTTCTGGATCCGTCGGTGGTTCTAGTGCGGGTCCTGCTAATGAATCAGGTGGTCGACGTGGAAGAACATCGTATCAAGCAGACTCTGTCAGAAGCGAAGCTGAATTCCTGGAGATCCTTGCTAATCTCGAACGCGAAAACGCTCGGGACCCACTTGTGCGGGCTCAGCTAACGGCGGCACACGTTCCTGATATGATATTCGATCCCATTGAACGGGAAAAATTCCGATTCATCGATACGAACAACTTTGTAGCTGATAAATCTCGTCCTTTCAGGCGCCTAGTGACTGATGCTATTGATACGTTTACGCCGGAGGAACATGAAGCTTTCTGTGACGCATACGTAATGCATCCTAAAGAATTTGGTAAAATTGCTCGAATAATGGGGGGGAGAAGGACTTTTGGCGATTGTGTACTTCACTATTATCAAACTAAGAAAAAAGTCGATTACAAAGCTTTGGTTATGAGTCGGTACAGAAGAACAAGGAAATCAAAACGAAAAAACCAGACGGCTCGAGAAAGGGTGTCGTCATCGAATGTTGGTACACCTGGAAGTAGAACTGCGGCCGTCAGTGAGTCGGAAGATGCTGCCACTGCTGTGGTTAGCAGTAATATTCCCAGCACCCCTATACCAGTTGATCGGAGTCCATTTGAATCTTTGGCCAATGTTGCTGCAAATCAGGCTAGAGACGATGGAGATAAGAAGCGGCAGCATGATACTAATGCTGGAGGTGGTGAAGCAGGAGCAGGTGGAAGTGATATTAAAAAGCGTGTTAGAACTAGGGCACCTCGCGGCACTGGCAAACGTGCTCAGCAAAAGAGAGAGGAAGCGGCAGCGGCCGAAGTTGCAGCGTCCTCCCCAACTATAATGGCTTCAGCAGCTATTGGGTCTATGACTAATACTTCGGTGGAATCTACTCTCGCAAGTGTTGTTTCGACTTCTACTTCAGTGACCGCTGCTACAACTGCAACAGCTTCTCCTGCGTCAATTGCTGCTTCGGCTGACATGCCCTCGACAGCTGTGTTGGAAGAGAAAATACTTGTACAGTCGGGTCAGCGAGGCGGTGACGGCGTCAATCCTGTGGCATTAGGGGAGATTCTACAGGAGAGGCAGCAGCTCCACCAGCAACATGTTATGCCAGCTCAAGGCTCGAATGCCACAGCGAATAGCGATGGCATCCAGGGCGGAGTAGGAAGTGCGAAAGAAAAGGTCTCTAGCTATTGGAGTTTAGTAGAAATTGGTACTTTTGAACGATTATTGGAGACTTTCGGAACTAGGTGGGATGAGATGGCCAAGTACATGCGTAATAAGAGTGTGGTGATGCTCAAAAACTACTACCACAAGTTCGCTGCAGAACGAAGATATAACGAAGTCGCAGCACGCGTAGATGCTAGGAATGCTGCAAGTCCCGTCCAGCCTAAATTTGAACCTGAAGAAATTGTTCAGCGTCCGAGGTATGCTGGAAATACTGCCTCAACCTCATCTTCTGGGTCTCTCCCTGGAACCATGACGACGGGATCTGTTCCCGGATTTGGGTCTGGACCTGGGTCTGGAACTATGCCTGTGCCTGGTTCGGCGACGGCAGCTAATCCTCGACCTTTGGCACCAGTTCTTATTCAGGCTCAACCAGCGACTTTTCAACAACCAGTCATTCATCATCAGCAGCCAATTCAGATTGCAGTTGCGTTATCCTCATCGGCATCACATTCTCTTCAGCAGCCGCGCCCGCCGCACCTTCAAGGTCCTAGTCCCGGATATTTCGCGCCCAGGCCGAAGTCATTTACTACGATTCTTGGCCCTTCAAGCGGGCCCCCCAGAGTATCGGTCTCGCCACCAGCGGCCAGACTGACTCAGGGTACTCCGCCTCTTCAGCAGCCTTCGCAACCTAGAATTGAGCATGAACAGTCTTATTCACACGGATCACCACGACCAATATTGCCTCCTATTTCGAATTTCGCTAATTACCAGGCTGGATATCTTAGTAATAGGCCCGTTCTGAACCCATCGAGGACATCTACTATTGCTAGTATCTTGAACGATCCCAAGTCTTCGGATCGGGGCCCTTCACCGCAACTGCCTCCATTGTCAGGTGAGAGGATTTGGTATGAAAATCACCATAGTCTGTACGGACAGCAACAACAGCAACAGCAGCAACAGCAGCTAGCCCGACAACTATCTCAACAACAACAACAGCAACAGCAACAGCAACAACAGCAGCAACAACAGCAACAACAGCAGCGACAGCAACAACAACACAATTTGCAGTCTGATGTACAGGTGCACGCTCAACGTCAATCACAGCTGCAAGCCCAAGATGGAGCTCAGGCTCAGGCTCAGGCGGAAGCGCAGTACCGTGTGCAGGTTGAGGCACGTGCTAAGGCAGAAGTACATGCTCAAGCCGAAACTCGTCCTCAGGCTGACGTTCGTCCTATTGGACCGTTTGGTGTCCCTAGCAGAGGCCAGGGCTTTTCGTTACCTCCCTTGTCAATGGGATCTACATATACCTCAGATGCACAAATTCTAGGTCCTGTGCAGGCCCCAGTACCTCCATCTTCGCAATCTCATCCGCAGTCATATCAGGCTAGTCGATTAGAGGCTCTCAGTGCTTTGAGTGCTTTGAGTCATCAGAACTCGGTTACTGACCAGCCGCAACTTGGTAATAATATTCATCTTCAGCCATCGGAAATGTATGGACCCGGAGGTTATAGTGAACAACCCACAAGTCGAGAAAGTAATGAGCGAGGATTCTATCACCGCGGATCATAAATGAAATGCTATTTAATAATTATAATAATAATGTTGATGATTAATGATATAGTCTAATGATAATTAATGATAATAAAATCTGTATAGATACCAACATGCGGGTACTCCCGAGTATGGTCTTAACTAGAAGTTTCCAATGAGTCTGACCTATGTTATTGGCTGGAATATTGGTATCGCTGACAATCTCATCCGTAAACATTTTTTTCGCAGTTCGTGTGAATACATGTGAAAAATAGTTCAAGACAATCTGCTGATATATAACTATATATGGATGGTTGAGGCTATACTCTGAGAGCGAAGTAGATTTATTTATAGGCGAATAGTTAAAGATGGAAATCATCAGACTCAGCAACGAACAAGTCTGAGACAGACAATGTCAGGCATAGATTTTTCGGATTTTCATATATGTAAAGAAGGATTATCGGACTTAAACAAAGATCTTCAAGGAAGAGAGACTTCCCGGTCGAAAGATAGTATATTTGAGTTGCCGAGATGACATGGGCAAACGCAAGGAGAAGGAATTAACCGCAACCTCTCAAGGTGTCGAAGGAAGCCAGATAATGAATAAAAAATAGAGTCTAAATGATGATTAAATTATGTTATATGAACAAACATTAGACTACAAGCTTAAGTTCATGAATCTCCGTCGAGTGAATGCTAACCAATATTTATTAGGAGCACTGGGATCCTCATATATTTTCTCAATCAATCGTTGGGCTAATTCTTGTCGGAATTGTGATAAATAACTCCGAAGCAAATCAACTTCATTACGATCTCGAGGAGCTCCATACAGAGCATTCAGAGGGAAGCCAGGTTCTCCGGGCAGGGCAAAATGATCGATTGCTAATGTATTAAGCAGACGATTAGCATCCTGTAGTGGAGTATTAGGTTTAAGTTTACTTAGACAGTCAGACACAAACAAGATTCCATAAATAAGTGAACGATCAGCCGGGCCCTTAATTTCAAAATTACGGAAAAATGAATTAACTCGAAACAAATCCAAAGTTTCATCTAGAATATCGTAATCATCGCCATGTGCTGGTGGATAAGCAGGTCCTCTGAATTTGGTTCGCAGTGGCAATATAGCAAAGTTACCAACGATACGAGTATCAGGGTCGTTGTTAGAAGTCAAGAAGGTTGAATGTTGAGCCTGTTTGAACGTTAGCAAAAGACATCGAAAGAAGTATAAGAGCCGAGTCTAGGAGGAAATATCTCACATTCGCCGGAGAGCAAAACCAAACGAGACTATTGTTACCAATGACCATTCTTGAATCTGTAGAAAGCGAACCTTCGCTTTATCCTCTGCAGGATTACAACAACTCCATTCGCTCTCGTTCACTTCCATATTGTACGCTGCTTGAGCTCCTTCAACCTCCGGTAACAGTAGCATATGATCCTCCCTCCACAGTACTCAGCTCTGGCTTGACCGCCTGTTCAAAACACTTACTGGCATAGTATACGAAAATATGACAAAGAAGCCAAATATACAATTCAATTGGCAAGCCTGTTCTTGATAAATATGATAAATAAAGTGTGCTGGTGGTGAAATATGTGGAACTTGTGAAAGGTCAATTGAGTACTGCGGTACAAACAACGCTGCGCCGCACTATTCTTACCCAGCTCCGTGATTGTTTAATATGAATAAGTTACCAAAGGGGGATCTCGAGACAGATGATTATATTATCGATTTATTGAATGATTCCCGGAAGATACAATTCCCTTTGACAACACATGGATTATAGAGAGGAATGTCCGCTGAGACTGAGAGTAGCCCGGAAGAACTTGAACAAGAACCACAATCATGGCCCAAAGTAGAATTGGTTATGTCATTCAATCCTGACGTGCGGCGTCACATGTTGCCAATAGCGGCCGGGCTATAACTAGCTATAGCTGGGTACGACACGTACATGTGCTGGAGAGGTACGAGATATGATTCAACAGAAGTAAGACCCTAAATCACGTAGGAATAAGGGTTGTAGCAATCGGCGGGTGATAATATGCTTGAGTTAGGATCGTGCTGGGCAGGGACTCTCAGGGGTCAATTATGGTCAGGAAGGCTGTAGAACCCTAGAATCTGAATACGACAGCTAAGGATAACTCCTACCGAAGCAAAAGAACAAGATCTGATGCTGAGTCTTAAGGTAACTGAGCTGCTCGAAACTAGCGAGAGGTACGGCATCTGGAGGAGAGTTCCATGTATAGAGACGTAATTAGTGCTCTCGCTGTGTCCTATTATAACACCCTAGCCAACCGAAGTCAGGAGACGTGCCTACAGTATACATGCACTACATGATTCAAATCGCCGCACTAAGTGTGGCGTGCTGTTTCGCGGTCGCGCGCGCCTGCAACCGCTCACAACACTAACTATGTAACTTACAGTACACCCCCGTACCTCGGAACATGCATGTATAATGTGCGTGTGCCTTACACAACAGTTGTTTGAACCCCAACCCGTTCTGTCCTCTTCAATTTTCCAAATGGAAACCAACTTTTAAAAATAAACCATCACCAAAAAAAACACCCACCCACCCGTCAAACCAGGGACAAAATCGTGCCAAAACCAGCTGGTGTTCAAATAGAAATTTCTAAATAAAAGTAAAAAAATATTTGTTTGATATTTTTAACGTGATTATAAGCAGGTAAATACTTGTTCATTGTGGAAAAGAAAAACACCACTTCGTTATCTATCTATCTCCTTGTGTATTAGGTGGTAGGTTGTTGTGCGTCTCAAGTGAAGTCAACCAACTCGCATAATTGTATTACTATAGATAGATAATTATTGTCTCTCTCTTTGTTGTCAGTATTTTTGGATTGTTTACTTCGTTACTTCCTTCGTTTGATTCCTAATCTCATTCGGTTCGTGTTTCAATTTACTATCTGTTGGGAGGACGTAACTTGATTACTATCAGATCATCAATTCATCATATCTATATATATCTTCGACGATTATCTGAGACTAATCAGTGTTTATTTGAATAGAGGTAAGTAAAAAAGAAAACTAATTGGAGAAAATTGGCCTGGAAGATTTTACTGGCATATCTGGGAAGATTCATATCTGACTTTCCTGGGAAAGTACCTGTAAGCTGATTGTTGAGCAAGCGAAAATTGAATCCAGAAATCGAATATTTCTCTTCCTCGTTCTTCTTCGCCTCAACACCTACGAGTGAAAACTAACATTTTCTCTTTTTTTAGATATCCTACTCTCATATTACTATGGACAACTAAATTGTTATTGCCTTCTTTCTTCAAAATGAATGATCCTAATAAAACACAGCTACAACATAGACCTCCGGGCAGCTCACAGCGAGATGTGGCATTCTCGAATATTTTTGGCTCAGCTCCACCACCTGGAAGAAGTCAGACATTGACATCTGCTGTCACACCTCCTTTTTTTCCAAATGTCAATCACAATGGGAATTCCACAGCGAATGGGAATGCGAATGGGAATGCGAATGTTAACGGGGGGAACATCAATTCGGATGATATTATAGATATCAAATCACAACAATCACAATCTTCAAGGCATAGATCTGTTCAGCCATTATATCCGATAAATACATCTGTAGCACCTCCGCGGCCACCTCCTCATTTGAATGGAACAGGGTCGGCATCTCCATCTCCAACTCATACTGGTTTCCCAGATCGTAGATCTTCCCCGGGCGTATCATCATCGTCTTCCTCTTCTTCTTCTCCTGGTCATTATCCACCAGGCCAGCGACAGCAACAGCAGCCGTTGTTACCGGATCAGGATGGTCAATTACAATACCCTCCTGGCCAATATCCTCCAAGACACTCTCATCCAAATTCTTCCCCACATCTTCATCAACAGAATCATTATAACAATTCTATTAGTTATCAGGATGATGCTGGAAGAAACAATAATAATGCTAATAACATTAGCAACAGCAATAATATGACCGGTAATAATAGTAATAATAATAATCGAACCCCAGTAGATTATGGGGGTGTCAACAATAGTGGTAGTGCCACTACTAATAACATTAACAACCCTACCAATAACATAAAGAATAATAATTCTTCATCCTCGCCAGCTATTTTTAATAATATGAAACAAGTGAATGGAATTCCTCCTAGCAGGGAATATGGTCCTTTCATTAACGGTAATAGTAGTGGTGTTTCCAATCAACAATCATTATTGATGCGACCAGGTGGTACCGGTAGTATTGGTGGTCCTATTGGAACAGGCACAACCCCATCTCATAATGGTTCATTCTTAAGGCAAAATGGGGTTGCTTACCCCGCTCAGGATAATTCAATGGGAGGGGCCAAAGGAATGGTGATGTCAGGGAATAGTGGTACAGGTACTGGTAGAAGTATGTCTATGACAGCCAGTTCTTTGAATTCCTCTAGAAACAATTTATACAGCAATACTGTAACTCTTAGTGGCCGAGTCATCCCTCAGAGACAACCGAATGAGGTAGTTATTAATATGAATTCTGCAGTTAATCAGCATCATGGTAGTGTAGGCGACATTGGAGCCGGTGGTTCTAAAGGTCCTAATGGTTCATTATTATCCGGTCATAAGACTTCCGCCGGAGGTTTTGTGGCTGGTAATAATAAACCTCAAAGAACAACTTCAACTTCAAGCAGTGTCGATGAACCTCCGGTGGGAGGTGCCTACCCAAATCTTAGTCCCCATTCAACTATTGTAACCACGTCTCGTAAAGTACCACTTGTTTATCCTGCATTACTCTCTAAAGTGGCTGAGGTATTTAGACAAAGAATTGTGTTGGGGGATCGGGTTAAAAATGAACTTACCTATAAGAATTCTTTTACTGGGGCTGAAGCTGTGGATCTCATAACATACATTATTAAAACTCCTGACAGAAATTTGGCATTACTATTAGGCCGTGCTCTTGATGCACAAAAGTTCTTCCATGATGTAACTTATGATCATCGACTTCGAGATACTGCCACTGAAGTTTATCAATTCAATGAAATTGTAATTGAGGAGAATGATGGTAATAATGTTCCACAAACTCTTCCTCTACAGTCTCAGTCTTCTACTTCTTCTTCAAGGTCTGCTTCAACATCTCATCGCACTCTATCTCAGAAATCAGAAGATCAAGCTGGTACTGACAGTGAACCAGGAGCTACTGCTGTGGTCCCTGTGAATGGAGTATTCACTTTACTTGCAGAATGTTATTCTCCTACTTGTACTCGAGACCGACTGTGTTATTCCATTGCATGTCCACGTCGTTTAGAACAACAAGCTCGATTAAATATGAAACCTCAACCCGGTCTCAAGAGAGCTGAAAGTAGATTATCTTTACATGGTGATGATGAAAAGGAGCAGAAATTATGGATTCATACTGTTTCAAAGGAAGTGGCCGACAGCGTCGATGATAAAGAGAAGAAACGACAAGAGGTCATCTGCGAAGTTATCTACACAGAGCGGGATTTCGTTAAAGATCTTGAATATTTGCGAGATTTTTGGATTAAACCATTACGCAATTCCAATACTATCCCAGAGATTCGGAGAGAGAAATTTATTCGAGCAGTATTTTCTCATGCTATGGAGGTACATTTTGTTAATGTGAAATTAGCAGAAGCTTTAACCAAGCGACAGCAGTTGGCTCCGGTGGTCAGACAAATTGGCGATATCTTTCTTACTCATGTACCAAGATTTGATCCTTTTATACGTTATGGTGCCAATCAATTGTATGGCAAATATGAGTTTGAGCGAGAGAAAAGTATGAATCCAGTCTTTGCGAAATTTGTAGATGAAACAGAACGAATGAAAGAATCTCGTAAGCTTGAACTTAATGGTTATTTAACCAAGCCAACAACTCGATTAGCCAGATATCCATTATTATTAGAGGCTGTCTTAAAGCATACTAGTGATGATAACCCTGACAAAGAAACTATTCCTCATGCCATCAAACTTATTCGAGAATTTTTGACAAAAGTCAATATTGAAACAGGTAAAACCGAAAACAGGTTCAGTCTAATGCAATTGAATCAATCCCTGGTATTCAGACCTGGTGAATATGTTGATCTAAAGTTAACTGATGAGAAACGACAAATTATGTTCAAAGGTGCACTTAAGAAACGGACAGGTGATAAGGACAATCAGGGGGATGTTCAGGTCTATCTATTTGATAACAATCTTCTATTTGTTAAAGTTAAAGTTATTAACAAACGTGAGCAGTACAAAGTTCATAGGAAGCCCATTCCTTTGGAGTTATTAGTAATGGCCGAAGGCGAAGAGATTTTGCCTAAAAACATGCCTAAACGATCGTCCTCATCGTTGATTCCTTCTGCTGCTAAAATTCAAACTACATCAAAGGCTGAATCGCAAAATCGATATCCTATTACATTTCAACATCTGGGAAGACGAGGCTATGAGTTAACATTGTACTCAACTACATTTATTGGCAGAAAAAAATGGATTGAAAATATTGATACTCAGAGGGAAGTTCTTGCAAGAGGAGGAGATGTTTATAAACGACATGTTCTGCAGAATAGATTTTTCAGTCCAAATATTAAAATCAATTGTATGGCACCTTCTGATGGTGGTCGTAAGCTATTATTTGGTACTGATACTGGAGTCTTTGTGTCAGATGTTCGAATCACTTCTAATGGACCAACAGCTTCGATACCTGTTAAAATTATCACAATTCCGAATGTCACTCAATTGGATGTATTGGATGAGTATATGACTTTGTTGGCTTTGTCAGATAAGTCATTATATTCTTGGCCATTAGACGTTTTAGATACCCCAGATCCTGTAGGCAATAATAGAAGAGCTAAAAAGGTAATGGGCCATATCAATTTCTACAGGGTGGGGATTTGTTTGGGCAGGATGCTTGTTTGTACGGTGAAATCGAGTTCGATGACTTCTACTGTACGGGTTTTAGAACCTTTTGATCCACAACCTCGAAATAAAAGACAGACGGCACCATTAAGAAGATTACTTCAGAGTCAGAGTGAAGGATTAAAAGTTTTCAAAGAATTTTATATTCCATCAGAAACATTATCGATATCATTTTTGAAACGTAGATTATGTGTGGGATGTGCTAAAGGATTTGAAATTGTTGATTTGACAACTCTCGAAACCCAATCACTTTTGGATCCTGCTGATACCTCACTTGATTTTGCTATACGCCGTGAAGCTTTGAAACCAAGTTCTATCTATAGATTACACAGTGATTTCTTACTTAACTACTCTGATTTCTCATTTTTCGTCAACAGTAATGGTTGGAGATCTCGACCGGAATGGTTGATTCATTGGGAGGGTTTACCACAGCATTTTGCTCTTTCTTATCCATATTTGATAGCATTTGAACCTAATTTCATTGAAATTCGACACATGGATACAGCAGATATTGTTAGGGTAATTACCGGTGAGAACATTCGATTTTTACATGAGAGTACTCGGGAAATTCTTTATGTTCATGAAGATGAGAACGGGTTTGACGAGGTAGTATCACTTGATTTCTGGGCTAAGAGTTCGGGGTCGAATGATAGTCCTAACAGTGGGACTGTTCCGTTAAGGAATGATTCTTTGATATCTAATAGTACCAACGCAACGACTATTGCTCCATCTATTACGAATGCTTCTACTGCATCAACTTTAATTGAGAACAATTATGCGGAAAATAGAGTAAGCATGTAATCGCTTTCGCTCTTTGTTGTTGATTTTTTGCTTTTGTTTTTTGTTTTCTGTTTTGGACTGTTTTCTATTTATTATTATTTGACAAAACTGGACAAGTAATGTGGGAATGTTTTTTTGCTGTTTATTTGTTTGGTCACTATATGCTAAGGGCTATAGAGTGCTTGAAATAAGTTATATATTATTGAATGCATGAATTTTATGATGATTTAACATCTGTGTCAGAACGATGGGTTTAATGACCCAAGCCCCTCGCCTCTAACTACGGATCCAACCCGAGCGAGGCCCACAAGTGACTCAGACTGCACCCCATCGCAGAAGCGTTGTCCTCAGCTATCGGAACTTCACAACTGATAAGTTAGGGAAAACCTCTATGTTAAGCTACTGATAAGCTGATACGATACTAGATGGGCGTTTGATTCTCGAGGGTATGGTTTATTCCCGATTCAGATGCCGATCTGATCTAGAAAGAAGCAAGGAGTTAAACGTTAAATCCTCAGCCCCGCCGCCCCCCTTTTTTTCTGTTCTTAACCGGAATCCCGCTCTTGCCAATACAGACCAGACCGATCTCTCGGTAGTGAACCCAACATATAGATAGAGACTTGTGGACCCGTCAAGATTTATGAGGATTATTAGTTCTTTGTCGATTCGTTGTCGAAGAACACTTTATTTTCCAAAACGAAGCATATTTCAAAATATGTCACTGATTGTTTACGTGATATGTTCGCTATACCTGCCACCCTGCCTTTGATGGCAGAGTGGAACAAGACTAAATTTTACCGAGGTCCATTTTTTGGCTGTTATGGGCTCCCCCTCCCCCCCTGGCTCTCATAGAACATTGTAGATTCAGTCTACTCTGCTCACACACGGGTGCTCAATCATCGCTCCTAACAACCCCACCATTTTGTCCTTGTTTCTAATTTCCCGACCAGCCCGGAAGCAACCCTGTTCCAGAGGTCCCGGCAGCTTGACGTAACTCCTCACAAGCACAACAAAACACATGTGCGGTACCTACGGTACGTAACAGGTAAATGTATATTTTTTTATACCAGGGTTGGGACTTACACCATACTCTTTCGATGCTGTCCTCATGACTCTCTATATAATAATATACCTAATATAGAATACACATGTGATCGGGTGAACAATCCGTTAGTAGAATGAGAAAGAAAAGCTACTTGAGGGCCAGCGGAGAGAATCAAGTAACTTAGAATAGTAAGCTCAACAACTACTTAAGACCGCTGCCTACTGCACACACTGCGCCGTGGCCTTAAATATTTCAGTATGTTAGTGGCATTTTTTTTTTCCACGTCTCGAACGCGAAGCTTCTCTACCCGCATACGTTGTTCATAAAAGCTTTAAAACAAATCTCGATATATGTACGTATATCTTTTTTGATTTTTTAATATTTCGATTTCTTTCATAAATATATAGATTGAAAGGTATCTGACGTTTTGCTGGAAACTAAAAGTACTACTATTATTACTGGTACTACTACTCTCTTTGAGAAATTAGGAAAGAGCAAAGTATAAAAAAGGTGGACACAGACTATTTAATTTAGTTCATCCTCCCCTTTTTTATTTCATCTTTTCTATCCTTATTCTTTTTCTTCGTCTGCTCTCATTTAGTTCTATTTCTTTTTTTCTTCTTTCTTTGGCTTTATAAAAAGTCTGCGTTAAGTGACGAAAAAACGACAAAGTATTTGATTCAAGTTCACTGAATTGCGGTTAATATAATAATAACCCCCCTGAAACGTTGATACCTTTTTTCAATTTTTGATCTTTTTCTTATTATTAATTTCTTTCTTGTTTTTAAAAATGTCTGATTTCAATCAAATTTTTCAGTCTCTTACTAAATCCTTTGTGGATAATGTGGAGGTTGGAATTCCATCTATAGATAGACCTTTTGGTATCTATATTTGGGATTTGTTCTCCTTCTTGTCTACAAGTACTATTGGCTGGAATCCTAAGGAATTTGAATACTCTAGTGATCAAGGTTTACCATTTACTACTTTACCTGAAGTTGTGATCGGAATCGTTGCTTATTATGTTATCATCTTTGGTGGTCGTGAACTCCTGCGAAAGGCTCCTGTAATCAAAATCAACTTTATTTTCCAGATTCATAATCTTCTGTTAACCATTATTTCTCTTACTTTGTTCTTACTCTTAGTTGAACAAATTTTCCCTATTCTTATTCGACATGGAATTCTCTATGCTATTTGTAGTACTGAATCATGGACTCAGCCTATCGTAACTATTTATTACCTTAATTATTTGGCCAAATATTATGAATTTTTCGATACTCTATTCTTGGTTTTGAGAAAGAAACCTTTGACTTTCTTACATACTTACCATCATGGAGCTACTGCTTTATTATGTTATACTCAATTAATTGGTCGAACTTCTGTTTCCTGGGTACCTATTGTACTTAACCTATTTGTTCACGTCATTATGTATTGGTATTACTTCCTTGCTGCCTGTAAAATTCGTGTTTGGTGGAAAGAATGGGTTACTCGAACTCAAATAATTCAGTTTGTCATTGATTTATACTTTGTTTATTTTGCCTCTTATACATATTTTACTTCAACCTATTGGCCTTGGATACCTAACAAAGGTTCATGTGCTGGTGAAGAATTTGCTGCCATTTATGGTTGTGCTATTCTTACTTCTTATTTGTTCTTGTTCATTGCTTTCTATATTCGAGTTTATAGTACGCGTGGAAGTACTAAGAAGACTGCCGTTGCTGCTGCTGCTGTTGCCACTGCCGAGAAAGCAGCTGTTGATGAGGAGCCTGCTGCTGCTGAATCCACCGGTCGTGTAACTCGTTCTGCTGCTACTCGTTCAAGAAAGGCTTAGACAATCTCATTGTAATGGAGGACAAGAAAGAAAGATAATAAAAATATTCGCAAAAGATCTTTAGATGAAGGCGAAAATACCGTGTCAGAATGGGAGGTAGTCAGGGAAATCCTCTCTGGATATTGATGATGTGTTATTAACACTGATGTATAGTTGTTGTATCATTAGAGGGAGAGAGTGTGAAGAAAATTGTAGTACTAATTCTGTGTATGTGTACATAAATAGACAATCATACATAATCTAATTGTCTCTAGCCTCCCCCGTTGTGCCTCCCCTCATCCCGTAGCTCTGGCTGTGTTACGATTCAATGGCTGTCATCCGACTTGAGATCCCAATAGTCTACTGGATTAACCTGAAAGAAGCGAGCTACTAGCGTTTAGGCTATGTTCAACCGTCAGAGACAATCCAGGAAGTCGTAATTTGTTTGTTGCGTTATCGAATTTGTCGATCGGAACCGGATGCCCAATATTCCCTCGATCGCCAGACGAGGTGGGCAAAACGATGAGAACTGATAACTTTAGAATTGATAATAAACTAAGGGTTTCCTAAAGAGGAAGCTGGAACTAGAATTGAAAGAATATCACTTCCTAGCAATATTCATGGCTACCTGTTGATCAAGTCTTGTTCTGTTTTTGCATTAATTATTCGTTATTTTCCTCTTGGGAGTTCTTGAATTTTCTACAGAATGTTTACACTTTTTTGTTAGTCTTTAATTGTTACATAACTTTCAATTTTTCGTTATAATTACTATGAGCTCTATCTATCAAGAGTATCCTGACGAAGATAATGGAGTTATTGAAATCTTTAAAGATATTGACGGTATTCAGGAAAGGTTTTTCCCGGATACCACAGATTTATCGGAAGCAATTGCACATGAATTTATTCATGGAGGTATCTATAACGAGGAACAGTCCCGTTGGACCTTATGGCCAGAAAATAAGCCTACCGATCCGTTAACGAATATTCAATGTGTTCATAGTCTCATCGATAGGATTCTTTCACTTGCTCAAGAAGTGAATCCTCCTAAAAGGGCGCAACTTGTATTTACTGATCCGTCCTCACCCGAGATCATGATCCCTATTATTGTTGAGGGAAATATTTCCTATGACCCACAGGTCTGGAAAACGCTATCTCATGTAGTCCGATTCGTATTCAATTCTCAAGAATCTCGACGATATGTACACGCTCTTACTATATGCGATACAAAGTGTCGATTATGGGTATATGATCGTTCCGGAGCATTCGCTTCTAAATCATTTGATATTAATCAGCAATGGCATGAATTTGTACAAATAATTATTGGTTATTATATGATGTCAGATGAACAACTTGGATTTGACGGTACTATTTACTACGATGGAGTAACAAATCAAAAGCATGTTAAATTGCCAAGGTTATCCGGATTCTTGAATCAGTAACGAGACTTTTCAGAAAGAGCTTTAGATTGGACCTATCCAATTAAAGTTAGTCTGGTTTGTTATGCCCCTATTCTGTAAGACTAGCTGCATGGCGGCTGCCCCGCTCGACAGGGGAAGGAAGTCATACTTCGCCGCACGGCTGGTGGCGGATAGTGCGGGGGGCATGTCTGTTAATTCTTTTTTGGATAATTTATTATTTACGGAAGGAAATTTCTTTTATGTCATTTATTGCTAGAAGGAATTGTCTTAGCATATTCGACATAATGTTTAAAAAAGAGATAGTATCTCTAACGGCATATATTGATGATTTACCAGCGATATGCTTTGCCTAACTGCAATTTGTTGAGAATAAGAGGTTTGACCTGGGAGCTAAGAAGATAAACTAAGTAAATAATTAATTTTCAAACTAGTTTGAATATATGAGTAACTTAGTAAAGTTGCAATTATAACGAAACCTGTAATAACCTAGGGATCCTGGAGAGGAAGAAAGATAGAGCAATGAATATGAGATGCATCTCAAATAAAAATCACGCCGTTAATATCATAGTCCCACTTGAATATTGGAATAACAGAAAAATATGTGAATTTGACTGTGCCAAAATTCCTCTGCTTGCACACATTGAAATATCTCAGGGATATTCCGTATTTATCGGGGTGGTCGTCCGCCCGCGATCGTACGGCGCTACTCGTACTTTATCCTTATAAGGGCACTCATGTGCCGCCTTAGACAGTATTCTGCCTCTATATGGATTAAATCCTATCGCTCAAACATTAGTAAGAGCTTTACTTCTTTTGTTTCCTACAACAGACTTGAACGATATTGAGATTCTAAATGTCTACGTCTGTTCTTTCTAAAACTCAGCGCTCTGGCGCATCTACTATTGTTGGGCTGCTTGCTTGTCAGGCCGATTCTTATTTGCAAACATTGAAAACTCGAGTGGTTTCGTGCACCAAGGCTGATAAGGGCCAGGGGTATGAGGTGGAATTTGAGAATACTGTATTATTCCCTGAAGGTGAGTAACGATATCCGTCAGTGTATTTATATTTATGCCTCTGGATTAGGAGAAGGGTATGCTCCAGATATAGAGAAGAACAAAAAAGAAAAAAAATATATTTGGCTTCCTCTTGTCTACTCTCTGTTGTTAAAGTACTGCCAGCTCTACTACTATTATAGTACTATTACTGCTATCTGTTTGCTAACAGAATTTTGTTCTAGGTGGTGGTCAGCCATATGATACAGGGCGAGTTGTTCTAGCTAAAGGAGAGATAGAAGTCACGAATGTTCAGAGAGACGGGCTTACAGCTGTTCACATTTTAAAAGAAGAATTGATCAAGGATACTGAAGTTGAGCTCAAAGTGGATTGGGCTCGTCGTTGGGATCATATGCAGCAACATACTGGTCAACATCTGCTATCGGCTATTCTTGACAAGCGTAATTTGGAAACTTTGGGTTGGAGTTTAGGTGCCAAGTTTTGCTATGTGGAATTACCGAGAAAATTGACTCCTGAGGAAGTTATTGGTGTTCAACAGGAATGCAACGATTTTATAAATAAGAGTATTCCTATAAAAATCGAATCTCATCAACAGCCAGATAAAGAAACTGCTGATACTATCGATCATCATGTGCCTGAAAACTATGATATTTCGAAGGGAGTTATAAGAGTGGTTCATATCGGCAGTTTGGACTCAAATCCCTGTTGTGGAACTCATTTGAAGAATACTGCACATATTGGTTCAATTGCTCTTCTTCATAGTCAACCAATTCGAGGGACGAATTCGCGATTGTTCTTTATTGCTGGTGATCGGGTCACTAAATATACAGCTGAGGCTAATGAGATTATTCGTAAAGCCAATGCGGCTCTATCATGCCAAAGTGAAGATATTGAGGATAATATTAATCGTCTCAATATTCAGCTTAAAGAGCTGTCTGCCAGAGAAAGGTCCTGGATTTCTCAGGTTGCTAAATACGAGGCAGATAATATCAAACGCGGATTGCAAGCTAAGAAGCTATCTATTGTTTACAAGTCTGATGCTAACAATGACTATCTCAAGGCTGTTGAAAAGGAGTTAGGAAAATTCAAGTCCGGTGACGGTACCGTCATTTTGTTGAGCGGCGTTGGTAAGCAAGGAGGATCAATTGTCATTTTTGGGGATGAAATAGAAGCATATGCAAGTAAAGTGAAAGATGTGGTTAGCAACGTCAAGGGAGGAGGAAAGGGCAAGTGGCAGGGCAAAGTGGCTGCATGGGAGAAAGGAGAAATAGAGGAGATTTTAAAGTTTGAATAGAGGAAGAAACCTTTATCTCTTCTACTAATAATCAGTAATAGCCACGTCCTGAGATAGCATTAAAATAGACTTATTTGACTTATTATTAGAAATACATTTAAATAGAAATTGTATAAGATGACTTTGAAAATAATATTGACGATGAATACTTTTTCGAAATGAGGTGGGTGTCAACCAGGTGATTTTAATTGCCTTTCTTAAACTTCTATGCTGATGCTTTGTTCCATTCCTGGTACTTCACACTGCCTCCGACTGTCAGAAGTTAGAAGCTTCCTAAAGCGGTTCTTTTTAGCCGAGAACAATTTTCAGCTTTCCTTCAGGTGGAACTAGGCTTGACTCTAGTGGAAATCCCCACAGGCAGTAGCTCGAGGAAGAGATATAAAGTTCAGGTAACAAGCTATGATAAGTTCATGTTTCCAGAGACTGTATAGAATAGCATGCAATCACCGTATTAGCCCGCTTACTCTCCACCTCCAGCGTAATCTCCTTTGAAGTCGTTCAAACCATTCTGGCTGGTTTTCAACAATGTAATAGATTTGTACTGAGTTTGGTCTCGTCGACGAACCTAGAGTTGGAGAGGAAGACTGTGACCCTGGTGAACTTTGTGGCTCTATCTTAATGATTCTAGATGCATGTATCTTGATGTCTGGATCTTCTCTGCAACCCGAGCATAGAATTTGTAGGCCACTCTTGTATTGCCTTTGAAACATGATATCAACGAAAATATTTTTGTTGCAAATCATGCATGAACGAATTGCCTTGGAAGAGTTAATGGTAGAACTAGTAGTTGTTGGTGAAACGCTGCCTGGTGAAATTATTGATGATGAAGATGAAAGAAAAGGAGGGGGGATTGACGATGAAGGAGTTGGATGTGCGGTATATAGTTGCGGCGATGATGGCGTTATATAATCTTCTACCATATAAATGGAATCCGTATCTGGAGGGTCCAGATCAAGATTGAATGATGTCATATGCTTATTATCAATAAGATCCAGTTTGGATTTATAAGGTCTTAGTGCACGTAATTGTTGTCTCTTTTTACGAGAAAGTGAATATTCTGACGCTCTTTTTTGTACTGTTCGATGGGATGAGTGTAAATGAGAGAAATTATGGCCGCCATGAGAAGGGGATGGGGAAGCATGATGATCATACTTCGAAATAGAAGAAGTTGCTGCCCAGAGCCCAGTGGAATTGATATGGTCAAGTGATTCTCTCGAAACCTTACGAAGATGAGCATAGTTTGTTTTCCTGACAGTTGGTAAGCTTTGAATTCCTAAAAGGCCACCATATGCCCAAGGAGATGTAGATGATGATACTGACATCGATTCCATGAGTATCCTAGGCGTGGTTGATGACGATGATGTTGGCTCTGACAGGGATAAGTCACCAGAGGCGGCAGAATCTTTAGCCGGTATTAAAGTACAATCCATATATTAGAAATGAAACTTCGTTGTGTGATTTAGTGTTCGATATCAGGTAATTGCATAGTTTATCCTTCAACTAACTGAACCTCAAGTGAGCTTCTCGTTTTGACACTCTCCAGTTGCGATTACTTTTGTCTTTCGCTTTGAATGTGTCCAACTGAATGATGTATTTTGATCTACTTGGTCCCCTACTTTACTTCATGTCAAGGGGTGCGTGTCATACTATATATTTGACGCAGTGAAAAGAGATTAATATAAGTTCGTGATGCTGTTTTTTTGTACGTTTGTCAACAACCAGCAGCAGTCCGCAGCCGGCCGCGTTGACGTATCAGGTGACGATCGTAATGGTATATATATAATTATATATATATATAAAACTGACCCGGTCGGCGATCCACGGATTTTAACATTAGTTTGAGGACGTTATTATTTACCAGTGGAGAGAAATGCACTTCAGTTATTACCCAATATTAAGAACCCCCCCACCCGGTGTGGTCCTCACGCTTTCCCGAATTTGCAAGTTGTGCCCGAAACCTTGTAGTTGATCGCCGGTGTGCTGTACACGAGATCGCGCAGCAAAAATAGGCGCTCGAAAAATGGCTTACCCTTGTTGCTAGTCCACTATATATTAGCTAGCTGCCAGCGTAGTGGAGAACTTTCCTGGTTTCGAGATCTAAACCTCCCTTATAATTTTACTATTTCTGGGGTCTTCCAGCAGAATTGTCATCTCAGAGCCGATCATTGTAACCATCAGCTGAAATATCACATAACTCCCAATCGCAAGTTCGCTAGCTAGCTAGCTACCGTTTAAGTTACCCCTGTTAACGGTTAACTGTTGATATGTTTCCTAAACCGGATCTGCAGGACCATCCTCACTGACGGGCCGATTCCGTATGATCCGTCGGATGATCCGTCGGATGATCATCGGATCGATATATATATATATATTCTCCTCGGTTGTCACGTGAACGTGGCCTAGATCGATCGACAACAGCGTTATTCAGCCAACTGCTGTGGTGAATGTTTTGTTAGAGGCACTGGAGAAGGTTAACCCACGATTTTAAGGGTGCTTTATTGCTAAGTCTTATCATTCATTATTTGTGTCTGTCGGATTAAAATTTCCTCTGAAATGTCATAATGAACAGAATTAGATGTCTGTCTCTCTCTTTCGGCATATATATATAGATGTGATTCTGATCATGTGAATACCATTTATTGTGTGTATAGATATTATGAGGCCAACAGCACAAGGAAACAACAAGACCAAAAGAACTCAGTTTCAGAAATCAAAGCACCAGGGAAGTATCAGACATAACTGTTAAAATAAAATGTACATATTGTAGTAAAATATACACGTCACGCCAATCCCGAGGCAATAAACCGGGGATTTTATCTTTACGAGTGTATTTCACTTACACCAAAACTATCATACTTATGCATAACCAGATATTTTGATTATGCGGACAAGTAATATTATGTGAAGGTTGTACTGTAGCTTCCTCTTATGACCTTTGTATTGCCAGCTAATCGCCAAATTAATTCGCTATTTCTTCATTGTTGTTTCCATCTCTATATGCGTTAGGTCAAAAAGTAGTACCTTACCCAAAATATCGCTCTTATCGTCCCTGTTGATCAAGGAATAATTGTTAAAGCGCGATTAAAGAACGCGCCGCGCAGAAACGCGCTATGTTTGTTCAAGATCTACACTTCGCCTTTTATTTACTTTCTCAACTTCAAGCGTTTCGTTACCCATAGTTGGTTAGTTACTCTTATACAGACGACAAGCTAGCAGAGAATTCAGATCATCGTTCATCTCAAAATAATTCGTATCAAAATACTTTTGGTGATTAAATTTCTTGATTTAGCGACTCAATTTCTGAGCGGTCCTTCTCTCTCCTTTGTATGCGACGCTTTCCACTCGATAAGCTCTGGTAGAGGGTGATTTCAAGATCAAGCATGACAGCCCAAGTTGAGCTAGATCATGATCAGGTCCTTCAAGCGTCCCCGAGACTGGTTGATATCATTGAAGGAGCATGGAGCAGAATCGATAAGGGTAGCTATGATGAGGTAAGCATCCCGTAGATCATTGGGCCTTCTTTCTCTGACTCCATTACTTCACCGGTATGCTAATATACTGGTGATTGAAGCTATAGCGATAGTGCTCTCTAACCAAAACAGATATCCATGGAATCTTTCTTATCCCTAATAGATGCCATAATCTTAGAACTTAACGAAATGGTGGGTCCAATTTGTGACGATGATACTCGAGTCAAAATAGAGAGGTTTGTTGAATCCAATAGAAATCTTAAAGTAAATCGCAGGGAGTTTTTGGACTTCTTCCAGAGTTTCAGTGGATTATTATTGGATATTCCTATCAACCTACTAAAGAATCCCACGAGAAAAGAACAGAAGTTGGGAGGAGAACCGACTGGTGAAGCACTTGACTATTCTTCGCTGAATGTAGTGACATCTACCCCTCTGCCTAATAACCATCAGATTAGTTCGATTAATAGATTTCCAGAATTGCGTTATTCAGCTGATATAGATTCGGAAGACAACCAGCTCCGAATTGCAGATTTGGACATGGAGCTTAGTAACATTGGCACTATTAGATCAGGAAATAGTCTACCTCCAACACCTCCTCTCTCCCCTCCAATTTTGCATCCGAAGACTAATACTCCTAGAACAGAAGTATCGCTTATTAATGCAGAACGAGAAGTGCATAGTCTTAGAAATCAAATTTCCATGTATAACAAACGGAAGCATAACAAAGCGGTCTCGATTCCTTTAAGCCTTAACACAGGGAATAGTAATAATAGCAATTTTAAGGGCGGCAGGGATAGTGGCAATATTGGATCTAGTTCTGGTGGTGGCAGCACCGACCCTAGGGGCAGGAACAGTAGAAGTAGTAATAGCGGTGGTAGTTATTCTGAAAAGGGTCTACCTTCTGGTAAATATTTAAAAAGGATCAATGAACTAGAATGCCAAATCAGTTACTATGAGAAAAGTATGACCAAAACAGAAGGCGAACTTTCGGATTACCAAAAAGAAATCTCTAAATATCAACGATTGCTGCATAATCTACAGAAAGACATCTCTGCAAAGGATAAGCACATTACTTCCGTAGAGAGCAAACTTAAACATCATAACGAGATTGACAAGTCGAGCAATGATGATATTCCACTCACGATTACTACTGACAGAAGTGCTGTGGATTCATCAATTCAGGATATGAAATGCAGAATATCCATTCTTGAAAATCACAGCATCGATTCTGCTAAAACGCTCATTTTCGTAATGTCGGAATGGAACAGGCTCTCTGCCGAGCTGGCAGAACTGAAAGTAGTAGCCCAGCAGAGGCTCATTTATAAGATTAATATCCTGCAACAGATTCGTCGGACGAAAAACTTATTTACTGGCAGAAGTGATCGTACAACGATCATAAGTCATTGGCTTGGTTGTCTGCAGCTGGCAAGGATCAAACTTCCTTTCTTAGAGCGGACTGTATCCGGTAGTTTTGCTTTCTTTTTGACTGTACTATTGATATTCATGCTCGCACAATTCTACCAGTGGTCACTATCCAATCCGCTGATTATTGCATGCTCTAAAAAGGAGGTGTATTCTATAGGTAATTGGTGGGATGGAACTATTTATGCGAAATTTCTTGATTTCATTGATTATTGGCTCGTGAATGTACTTGATCCATGGATACAGCAAAAGTTTAGCTACGAAGCTATAGCATCTGTCTCTTGACGTCATTCATTTTAATTTATTTTGCATTCATACATATATGTATTTTCATTTTCTGGTTTCTAGGAGCTAATGCCTGTCCAGTCTCAGATACCATTACCTAGTACAGTCCTTCAGACGGGAGTCTGTACCTCTGTGCAATAATACTGTGAGAGTTAAGCTAAGCACTATTTCCCCCCTGTACCTCCAGTGCTTCAGTGGGGAGAGAAATCTGGAATGCTTTGCTCAGCCGGGAACTGTCGATCTATCTGATAGCGAAACTGAAATCGACAACGAAAATCTCATTATTATTTCTGCATTTCTCAATAATATACATATTCTAATTTTATACTCTTCTTAACGTTTCATAACTAGCATCATTATCATTAGAGTAGATCCACTCAAGACAATCGCGGATAACCCGACGCGAAGTTTCAACCTCCATCAGCCACTCAGCTTCCTTCATTCTTTGCTCAAATATTTCACACCCTTCAACCAACGCAGGATGACCACGTAGTTCTCGATATCTTTTGAACCTAATAATAGGTTCCATTTCCGTAATTTGGATACAGCCTCTCAACTCTAATACACAAAGGTTTCGGGTATAACTTAAAACCCGAGGTATCGAGTCATTCGTCAAAAGAAGGCAATTATTTAGAGAAAGTCGCTGGATGTGCGAACCTCGATGAATCGCCAACTCCCAAATAGCTCGATCATCAATTAAGCACCCAGCCAGGCCGAGAGTATCAATACTGGTACGTCGAGCAACATGCTTGATTCCTTTATAGGTAATAAGTTCGCCCCGCTGGGTACGACCAACATTTAGAAGCCTCAGTTTGTGACATCGCTTAGCGAGGGCCTTCAGTCCTCGATCAGAGACATAATCGCAGGCTCGAAGGTCGAGGTGTTCCACTTGTGGACAGCATTCGGCGATAAGGGCCACAATCTTATCGTTAACTCGAGAGCATCCAGGAAGAACGATTTTTATGAGTGATCCACCACCGAGAAGCTCGCGAGTTGGAACAATCAATGGGCAAGTATAAAACTCTAGCCATGTAAGATCCTCACAATTGATGCTTTTGCTTAACAGATCTATCTCCGCTTGTTGAGCTTTGGCAAGTTTATGAAGTACTAAAACATTAGTTCTCCTGGATGATGATAATGATATGGCAGTAGCTTCACTCAGTTCTAAAGGTTGTGCCTTGTTCAAGCTTGGATGTCGCTCTGCTTGTATCAGGGGACTATTTGATATAAACTTTTTCCAGTATGACTCCCTTTTAAAGTGAAGCTGTTTATGCAAAACTCTGACAGTAACAGAATACCACAACTTGGATACTAGCAGACAGTTGAAGATACCTCCTCCTAACAAAGACCCATGTAACAGATTTGGTGGTGTTCTGAAAACTTCGCTTTGAGCTTTACTCCAAGCTGCTCTAGCACAATCAGAGTTTCCATATATGAGCATGGCATGACGCAGTGACATTGGCCGACGCCGTCGTTGAGCAACCTCATGAGGTATGACATTGTATTCATCGACGCAGCGGATGATGAGGTCAAGGATTTCCGGGATAAGAAGCGCTCTATGACAAGATGATGACGACGATGACAATGATGACGATGATAATAACGACGATGATGACGATGACAAAAATATGCTATATGTGTTTGAACCTTCGCTCCTGATCTGGGATAAAATGGGCGATTCTGGCAATACCAGCGACTCAGGCGATTTAGGTGAATCAGATGACATCGATGAGTCTGGCGACCCAGTCTCATCATCGAAGGGTAATAACGACTGTTCCAACAACCTCTTTCTTAAAGGTTCAGTGGAAATAGATAGTGACCCTGGCCGAACGTCATCAGTACTTTTACGGATAGAACTAGTGTTACAATCTTTAATAATGAAATTAAGAAAAGGAACTTTGATGGAAAACTTAGATCGTATTCTAAGAGGTGAAGATGGTGATGATTCTGCTTCATATTCTTGTTCCGTTTCCTGTGCTGCAGTATGCATCTGTGTCTGTTCCCGTTCCTGTTCCTGTTCCTCTTCCTGATCGTTCTTGTACTCCTCCCGCTCAGGAGAAGATTCCTCCTGACTTGACAGATTTCTTGAAATTCTATTTTTAAATGAAGATTTTAGGAATCTTTGTGATAAGTAAACAGGAGGCCCTTTTACTGACGAGTCGGATGAAGATTGGCCAAACAACAGCGTCTTTGATGAACCAGATGCCGAATCTATCGATGGATTTGGATTTAAACTCATCGAAGCTGCGGATAAGCTCGAGACAGATGAAGAATCGCTTACAGATCGCTGACCATCGATGCATTTTTCGAAACGACGTGATCCAACAGATATATCATGTTGTTGATACCTTTGCATATTTGACATAGAGAATACACCACAGAATCTTCGAATCCGAAAGACGAATCGATAAATATTTCTCAATTTCCAACAAAAAACACAAACTTCAAGTGATAATGCCTTCTAAACCATAAAATTATCTACTTAAATTGGTTGAAAAGAATAGTATAAGAAGTTAAAATGACCTCCAACAAAAAAAACCGAATAACGGATTAATGTCTACTTGTTCTTTTATTCTTTGTTCTTCCTTAGTCAAGGCGTGTCTGATATATTCAAAATGGCCGGTAGTTGGCAGGTATACTACACTAGTCTAATGCTAGTGAGTTACTAGTTCAATGCTGTCAACCAACAATTTCTTTAAAATGTTTCACTGAGCAAACCAGCCAACGAGTAACAGAGCAGTCGGCAGTATTAGTAGTAGTATGAGTTAGAGAAATGCGCTATGGCTGCTATTGATTCAAGTTAATTTTCAGTATTTCCAGTTGCAAAAGTTAGCCACCTCAATAAAAATATAGCATGTTCAACATATCTGATATTTGATTTCTGATACAATGTAGGTTCTATGTGAACCAGGCGAAGAAAAATTTCACATACAAGACACATGTCACACAATATATATATGCTATTCACTGATAAAACAAAAAATATGATAATAACCTTTTCTTCCATGGCAGGATCAAATGGAGTGGGCTGGTTCATTAACAGGTTTGTATCCGTCTTATTAATGGATGCTAATTCAGGGGTGGCTGGTCAAACCAACTAATACAGATATATGCATTTCCTCCTCCCTTTCAGTTCTGCTCTTGGTTAAAACTTTACCAGTACCATACCATCTTTATCAAATATTTTGTGAGCCATTTCATCTGTAAACCTCCTTCATTCTCGACTTAAAGCAATCCCATCAACGTTCTAGTGTCATACTGAAACCCTTATTTAAGGAAGGTTTATGAAAGAGCCAATGCTTGGACGTTTCTGGTTCTAACTTGACGTGGCTGGTCCGATATATGAAGCCGCACATGAATTTCTGCGCCGCGCAGGCTAGGCATTAATTTAAGCCCAGGGGTACATAATTTAGAAGGTACGTTACATACGGTACCAATGAAACACGTTTGAGAAGCATTAGACAGTTGATATATATAAATACCGTACAATGGGAATGACAGCTGAGATATTTTCTTCATCCTTACTAAGATCCATTCGTAGCTCGTCCTAAATAACTCTGTTAATTTGAAGGGTCTTGAGAAGAGAAGGCAGCTTGTCAGAGATGTAACTCAAAATAACAGCGCTACACAAAACTTGTTACTATGGATACCTTTAGACTAAATCCGGGACCTATCTGCCTTAGACGACCAGGTCATGCCAAGAAGCTCGATTTCACTTTCTTGAATCTTCTTTTTCCGGTATCCGGACTGCCCAATTCCGGTTGATCATTGGTATTATTTATTGATAAGCAGTAATGGCAACGATAAAGATATAACAAAAATATCACAGCCCTGAAGTGTCTCAGTTGTCCTTGACCTCTTACTTAATTCAGTCGTATTGACTCCCTAGTCTGATTCGCGAAGCATGGGTCTCTAGCTATGGCTATCCCGTAGATTTTAGCTTGAGCGAGGTGAAAGGAACGAGGTCAATGGAGGAATTTGAGACCTGAACGAGCCAAAATGAAGTGATATTGGTTTGCTTTTGCCTCAGGAGACTAGCGT